>CM066032.1:567696165-568281716 GCA_033557465.1 Ichthyophis bannanicus
ACCCACTCCTGACATTCCATCAGCATCGCTACGAGCATTGCCGGTTCCGTCCCCTTTTACTTAGGCTTCGACTTCCTGTTGTTGAGGGGGCAGGACCGGAAAAGCTCATAGTGAGGCTGATGGAAAGTCCCCATGCCTATGTTATGATTTCTTTTCTTTGCCACTGCTGCAGTCACAGGGGACAGATCTCAGAAAGTGGCAGCATCAATTGCCTGGCTGACGGCCCCGATTGGGACTTCTTATTTATTATTTATTTATTTATTTAACATCTTTTATATACCGCGCTATTTGTTTTCAGTGCGGTTTACAAGTAACAGAAGCTGCACAATCAGAGGACACTGGTGTGCATACATTATAACAGGAAACTTAAACTTGGAACAACAGGTGTAAGAACTGTAACTATGTACAAACATATTGGATTCTTACATGTACAAACACCTTGGACCTGGTGTGCTTACATTATAACATTATAACCGGGTGTCTATGGCAGCGGCTGGAGGGAGCAAGGTGCAGGGCTTGAAGTGGAGCGGGGAGACGGGGGAGCACTAGCTACAGCACCCTACTGACATCGGTGCCCTCTTACCGGGTAGCACCGGCCCTGCCTTGAGTGTCCTGGAAATGAGTCTTTTAAAACAAATACACTGATATTTATTATGGGGGTCATTCTGGAAGCTCTCTTCATGCTTTGGACATCCTAAAACAGGCATAGAGATGTCCAAAGCACAGAGATGTCTCCATAGCCATTTTAGAAGCCGGCTCTAGGGATGTCCCAAGCTTGAGAGGGCATAGTGCAGATCTGGCTGGGGCATTCCTAGAATCTGGATGTCCCCACCTGATCTCGGAAATGTCATGGACTTTCGGCATTCATCTAAGTTTAGACCTGCTCAAGACATGAACAAACATCTATGTTGAAAAGCGTCCACAAGATGTAGAGAAGGCAACACTCCACCAGCCCTATTCCTAGCCCACTATACTAACTGTTAGGCTATTCTAGATATCCAGGTCCTAAAATATGATTCTGGGGATATCAATGTAGATGCCCCTGCAGACATCTATATCGGGCACGTCCACATTTGTGAAATTGTGTCTGCACCTGAACATGTCTGCTTTTTTTTCAGACATTCTGGCTTAGATGTTCGAGATTGCACTTGGACATCCCTTCTAAAATTCCCCTCTATGTGATTGATCGGATCTGATGTTTGTCATGTGTTTGTCATGTCTTGAGTATTTTATAAACTGCAATATATATAACAATAAAGAAAAACTTCAAGGCGGTTTACCCCCTTTCATTAATATAGATTAATAAGTCATTTGTCCTCCAAAACGTTGAAGGATATATGCTAAATTATTTGCAATATTATCGGATGGGGTTTTAAGATATTTTGTAGGATGTGTTGTGTGTTAATATGTTTGTCATTATAGTAGACTTGCGTCTGGTTAACTTTAAATTATGTTATGCTGCCTCCGGAATCATTTGTGAATATAATTGACTTGTTTCCATATGTGTGTGGCTTAGCATTGGTAAGTGCATGAAATAACTGAGCTTAAAATATTTTAAAGTGTCACCTGCTATACGTACATGAAAGCTCTTGTAGACTACCTAGAAATTCATTGTCAGGTGCACTCAAAGTCATTATTTGTCAATAAAAGTATAACTAGCACAGCTCAGATCTGTGTGCCTTGTTTATACCCCCCCCCCCCCCCCCCCGAATCATTTCTGGCTATGCCACTAGATTGAAAATGATACTGTCTAGTGACAACAAGAAGACAATTTTCATACAGTTTTACCCTGGTACAATGGCATGCCTGAAAATTGCCATTTTCTCACAGACTAAAAATATGTGCAATCTTTCACAGCATAAACATTTTTAGCTGAAGTGAGAGGAGACATTTCTAGAGGTGTGCTTGGGTTGGGGAAGAAAAATACCCCTTTACCTGAGGGCAATCTCCGAAAGCTGCCCCAAATGCATACAAAGCCTCACATTTCCAGGCATAACATCTCATGTTACTGCATTATCGGGCCGATGCAGAAAACTAGCACAGCCGTTACGTGAAGATAATGCAACTTTTAGGCACAATTGCCATCGCAGTCAAATTCAGGAAAGAGATTGACACATGTGTAAAGAGCAGAGGAAAAGCTAGCGCACACATAATGCCAAGAGTATTTAAATTATAGGCAAATGAACTGCATGTATTAAAGTGGCATGCTAACGCCAATATCTCTATGCCTAGTCTTGAGGTGGCTTAAACATGTGGGGGCACATTCAATTCTGCGTGTCCCGGCTTCTGTGCATCCGGTCAGAACCAGACACACAGAGGTAGATCAGATTCTGATCCAGTTGCCATGGCCCCGCAGCTCCATTCAAGAGCCACAATCCCCAGCCACTGACCACTTTCACCTTTCCCCGCAGCCTGACCCCTGATCTGGCCTCCCATAGGCAGGGCAGGCTGTGGGGAATCTCTTACACCCCCTTACCTTTTTTGCTCCTGACTGGGCCTACTGTCCCCCAATATCTAGGGGGACTTATTCCACCTCCAAGGTGGAATAGGTCCCATGTCCAGTCTGCCGGCCCCAGACGTACAGGGCCAACTTCAGAATCGGCCCTGTGTGTCCAGGGCCACAGACTGTCCACTGCCCGTCCTAATTCCGCCTCCACACCGTCCCTCCAACCCCCATCTAAGCATCCCTGTACAAACTCTTTGTTTGTACGTGGAGGCTTAGTTAGGGACGGCAAGGGGGACAAATAGCAGGGACAGAACAGACCCCTAGTGCGTGCCTCTGACAGTATTTTGATGGCATTGAGGGCTTTCCCTGATGCTTGGATTATCTGACACTTCTCCTCAGATGACCAGGTATTGGGCAAAGCCCCCGATGCCATCAAAATACTGTTGGGGGGCCAGTGCCCCTGACAGAAAGCAAATCTCTGGAGGCCCAGTGGTCCCAATCCCCCCCCCACCCAACTAAAAATAATCTTGGTGGCCAGTGGCCCCGATCCCCCCAAACACTCAACCAAAAATAACTCTGGTGACCCAGCGGCCCTGAACCCCCCACACCTCTCCTCGTACCTTTACAAAGGAGCAGGAGCACTGCCCACACACTCCCGCTCCTGCACCGCCATATTGAAAAATGGCGGCGCCTGGACACACACAGTGCATCCTGGGATGCACTGAGCAGGGTCAGACTGTCATATAAGGTATAAAATGCCTTATATGGCAGTCTGCCCCGTCCAGTGTATCCCAGGATGCACCGCAAGGGGCCAGGTGCTGCTTCGGGGCCTTTGGGCCACCAGGGTTATTTTTGGTTGGGCGGATGGGGAGATCGGGGCCACTGGAGCACCAGGGATTTGCTTTCTGTCTGGGGCAACGGCCCCCCTAACAGCATTTTGATGGTATCGGAGGCTTTCCTCGATGCCTGGATCATCTGAGAGGAAGTTTGAAACTTTCCTTCAGTTGATCCAGACGTCGGGGAAAGCCCCTGATGCCAACAAAATACAGCTGGGGCTCATGTGCAAATTAGCCACGCGGTGCCATTGTTTCTCTGGGAGAGCATGCCAAACTTAACGCCAACTGCTGTGCGCATGTGTTTGGCTCGCTCTTCCAGTTTAATGCTGCCATTTGTGCCACAGTTTAACATGTGGCTAATTTGCATGAGTCCCTTTCTGCATGCCCGCACTGAAGTTGTATGCTATCGGTGTGCTGCAAAGAGGCATACAGAGTTGACAGTGCGTGACATCAGCGCTGGCTTTCTGCATCGGCCTGGATGTTTGTGCTTTGCTTCATTGCACTTGGTTAACCTGCTCTTTGTACAATAAAAAGACATAGAAATGAATCAATGAAATTATCCATCAATCCAACAGATCACGTTAACATAACATAAACCTGACACTGAAATATGAGTACATATTGGGAGCGATTTTCAAAACATAGAAACATGATGACAGAAAAAGGCCATATAGGCCTATCTAGTCTGTCCTTCCATATCAAACACTACAACAGTTCCCTTTTTTCCTTTATGTTTACATCTTTTTTATTAAACATAGCTGTAACATCATAATCATTAACCTTTGTATTACATTTTGATATTAAACATCTATAATCTATTAAACAGTTTACATTCTTTTATATTTTCTTCCCTCCTCCCACTACCCACCTCCACCTGCCCTCCCTTATCCAATTATTATTTACCTACATTCTAATCAGTAGTATTTCCATTTCCGCCCAGCAGATGTTACACTTTCACCTGCTCGCATATCCATAAACAATGTAGTAGACTATAACCAAATAATCTTATATTTCAAAAATTTAACTTTCTAATACAACTTATCTTTCAACAATTTAACTTTCTAGTACAACTGAGTCTAAAACACCCTTTTTAAATCAACAATATATCACCCAATTTCCTCTACTTCTCACCCCTAACCTTCATTTGCAAAACACTCCTTCCCTCCCCCTTGGTCCCCCCTCCCCCCTTAAAACAGGTTCCATGTTCCAATCTCTCCCAATTGCCCTTCAATTCCACCTTGGAGACATAATCAGAAAATCCCCCCGTCCTACGAGATCAGCATTGGAGTACATTAAGAATTCTGCTCCTGTTTTGAGATGTTAGTGTTTGTATATATGGACCCCACTCTTCCAAATATTTTCCCGTAGCTCCCTCCTTAACCCGTACCCCCGCCTGCTCAGTGAATAATAAAGTATATACTTCTTTTTTCCAGTGCCCCATAGTGGGCCCCCTTGGGAGTAACCAATTTAGCAACATGACTCTCCTCGCCACTAATAAAACTTTTCCCAACCAGTTCCGTTGACTCTTCCCCAGCCTTATCCCTGCTGGAAACAAACCTAGCATGAGGATTCTAGGGTCCTTCTTCAGTGTGACTCCCACAATGGACTGCAGATACTTCACAAGAACTCCCCAAAAACATACTGCTTCCAGACATTGCCACCACATATGGCCTAGATCAGCTCTATATTTCCTACATCTTGGGCAACTCGCTGTAGTACTACTTCCTGCCCTAAACACCCTACATGGAGCAAAGTGGCTCCTTCTCAATATCTGCTATTGCATTTCTCGAAAATTTGCACTTGTAGCCCCCTTAGATATAACAGAAAAAGCTCTCATCATATCTTCTCCTCTTATCTCTACCCCCAAGTCATATGTCCATGCTGCTGCTAATTCTATCTCCTGCAGCCCCCCCCTCCAAATCGAAGTATTCCTTCTGTAGATTTGCAGCTCTGGCCTTCCCTTCCATTCCTGAATACAGCAATACTTCCAATCTAGCACATATTCCTACATGCAAGTCCTTAACCCCCAAACTACCAGTATAACTTCTTACTTGCATATAAGGAAAAAGATCCTTACTCATTAGTCCAAATCTATTTTACAGCTCAGCAAACTTCAACATTTGCCCTGATTCATTTACGAGGTACTACCTGCTCAAGTGCCACTATTCCCTTGCTCTCCCACCTACGAAATGTCACCTCCCTGCATCCCTGGGACAAAATCGCCATTCCCATACAACGGAAGAAAGGGAGTTATCCCAAGGTTCCCCCGCCCCCTACTACAAACTATCCCTCACACCCCCCGCATTACCCGAAAGATCGGATGCCCACTAACTTCTGGCGGTAAATCCACTGTCCTCACATGCAGGATGTATCTCAAAGCCAGTGGCCTCGCTACCTCCTGCTCATACTCTATAGGTGTATAATCTGCTGTTGTACCCAACCAATCCCTCAAGCTCCACAACAAACAAGCTATGTTATATCTTCTTATGTCTGGAGCTCCCATCCCCCCATATTTCCAGGGTCTCTGCAACTTCTTAATACTAAATCTTGGTCTCTTCCCTTTCCAATAAAAAGCATTCAAGCTCTTCTCCAATTTTGCCACCTCTTTCCGGGTCAATAATATTGGCAGCGTCTGCAACATGTATAACCACTTCGGGAATATAGTCATTTTATATAGTGCTATCCGCCCCCCAATGATATTGGCAAGTCTCTCCATCTATGCAAATGATCTATAGTTTGTTCCATCAATCTCCCAACATTCAATGTTTTCATCTTACTCAAGTCACACTTACACTGGCAAATATACCCCCAAATATTTGATTCCCTTTTCGGCCCACCGTAGCGAGAAGTCTCCGTCCCAGCCCTCCCTCAGTGTCTGATGCAGGGCTAAGGCCTCCAATTTGTCTAAATTCAATTTCAACCCTGAGGTTTCCCCAAAACCTTTAAAAATTCATAACAACACTGGCAGCATCTTTTTAGGGGCTCCCAAGTAGACCAAAATGTCTCTGTATTTGTTCCATGCTTCTTTGAATTCAAATACTGTCCTCCACTCTACCACCTCCACTGGGAGACTATTCCACGGATCCACCACTCTCCGTAAAGAAATATTTCCGCATATCACTCCTGAATCTATCCCCTTTCACCCTCATCCCATGTCCCCTCATAGCAGAACGTGCTTTCTATCGAAAGAGGCTCTTCTCCTGTGCATTTATGCCATGGAGGTATTTAAATGTCTCAGTCATATCACCTCTATCCTGCCTTTCCTCTAAGGAGTACATGTTAAGATCCTTAAGTCTGTCCTCATATGCTTTATAATGAAGACCACTAACCATTTTAGTAGCCACCCTCTGTACTGACTCCAGCCTGTTTATATCCTTTTGAAGGTGCTGTATCCAGAATTGCACACAATACTCCAAATGAGGTTGCACCAAAGACATACAGAGGCACTATCACCTCTTTTTTCTGCTAGCCATTCCTCTCCATATGCACCCAAGCATCCTTCTAGCTTTTGCCGTCACCTTTTCTACCTGTTTAGCTACTTTAAGATCATTAGACACAATCACATCTAGGTCCCGCTCTTCTTTAGTGTACAAAAGTACTTCACTCCATATACTATTTTGCTCCCTTGGATTGCTGCACCCCAAATGCATGATCTTGCATTTTTTAACATTAAATCTCAGCTGCCAAATTCTAGACAATTTCTCAAGCTTAGCTAGATCCCGCCTCATGTTATCTACACCTTCCTGGGTGTCTACTCTATTGCAGATTTTGGTATCATCTGTAAAGAGGCAAACCTTACCTGACAGCTCTTCCACTATATCACTAACAAAGATGTTAAAAAGAATCGGACCAAGGACAGATCCCTGGGGCACACCACTGGTAACCTCCTTCTCCTCAGATTGAGCTCCATTTACTTGTACCTTTTGTCGCCTCCCACTCAACCAATTTCCAACCCAAGCAGTAACTTTAGGGTCCATCCCTAGAGTGCTCAGTTTGTTTATAAGTTGCCTATGAGGAACGGTGTCAAAGGCTTTACTGAAATCTAAATACACCACAACTAGAGCTCTCCCTCTGTCCAACTCCCTCGTAAACCAGTCAAAGAAATCAATCAGATTTGTCTGACAAGACCTGCCTCTGGTGAATCCATGCTGCCTCAGATCCTGTAATCCGCTGGACTGCAGAAACCTCACTATTTAGGTACCTCACTATGTAGGTACTTGAAAATCACGTGCGTACTTTATTTCATGTACTTTATATGGAAACGGTATGCTTGCTTTCGCTCTGAAAGTTGTCCAAGGACAACATACATTTAGGTATTTGCAGATGCTTTCTCTGCTCAGTTCTTCCCTTCAAAAACAACATATGAAGTTTTGAAAAGGCAAAACCATGTGTTGTTGCTTTCCTCGCCCTATCTCTGTCCCTGGGCATATATCCATTTAGTGTGGGAAAACATACAAGGGGGCAATTTCTCCAAATGGGTTAGCTTTGCATATACTATGATAGCCATGAACCTCACTTCTAAGCCAGGATATGCAGAGTATGATCTCAGTTTCTCAAATTTACTGCTAATTATGGCTTGTGGCATAAAAGAAGCAATGTGTTATCTCCTGTTTATCTGCAGAAGTCCACTTAACTATAGTTAATCCTCTTAACTTCTTCATTAATTTCTGTGGTTCATCTCCTGCCACAGTGGGTCCATGAACATGCTCACCATGGCTTTTATCTGTGGCAGGGATGTTACCTGCATCTGCAGTGTTTGTACTATCACTACCACCATCGTTAGCCCTAGTGCGTAGGCTAGGGAAAGGAACCTTTTTTCCCAGGCAACATGTGGCCAGTATATGTTTTTTTTTCTAATGTACTTCAATTGTAGTGCCGCCTTATTTTATTTATTTATTTTATTTAACTGTATTTATATCCCGCTTTTCACCGGGTCAAAGCGGTTTAACAGAAAAAGGGGGGGGGGGGAACAGTAATCAATACTTGGATAGGGGGCTGTCACCGGGAGGCCAACATTAATGATCTAAACAGATATTAAGGACGTAAACAATGGACATTAGTCTCTTAGGGGGGAGATCTGTGGGTATGTTAAAGGGTCAGGGAGGGAGTCAGTGGTGGATGTTTGTTTCTGGTCCGAGGTATTCTTGGAACAGGGTGGTTTTTAGTTGTTTTCTGAATGTTGAAGGATCTCCGTTGTTTCTGATTTGGCTCGGTAGGGAGTTCCAAAGGGATGGCGCGTATAGTTCGAAGGCTCTGTTGCAGGTCCGTTGATTGTATTTAGTTCGTTCATGGGGGATGGTGAGGGTGTTGCTGGTGGTTTGTCTGGTTGTTCTTTTGTGGGTGGGTTGGGGCAGTAAAGTTTGGAGCTGGGAGGTCTGTGTTTGATAGAGGGCTTTGTGGATAAGTAGGACTGATTTGTATTTGATTCTTGCTTCGAGAGGGAGTATGTGCAGTTCTCTCAGGACTGGGGTGATATGATCTTGTTATTGTGCTTTCTGGATTATTCTTGCTGTGGTATTTAAAGCAGTTCATAGTGGGTTGGTGTGGGTGGAAGGTAGTCCGTGATAGATTATGTTGCAGTAGTCCAGGTGGGGGAGCGTCATAGCTTGCATGACTGTCCTGAAGTCTTGTGGATCGAGGAGAGGCCTGAGGCGTTGTACTGTTTTTGCTTTGTGGAATATTATTCCGGTGGTCTTTTTGATCTGTTGCTTGAGTGTGAGCGCTTGGTGTATGATGATTCCTAAGTATTTTATGTGTGGTTGTATTTGTATTTGTGTGGTTCCTAAGTTGAGGTGTGGTGGTGGTGTGAAGTTTGGATCCTTGGTTACTATGAGGGCTTCTGTTTTTTTTAGGTTGATGGATAGGTTGTTCTTTTGTAGCCAGCTGGAGACTTCTATGAAGCAGTCTGTTAGTTGATTGTTTGTCGGGTTGGTGGTTGTGATCGGTCCATAGAGCATTATGTCATCTGCGTAGATGTGGTAGTTGATGTTATGGGCGCGTATGATTGAGCAAAGTGGTTGCAGGTAGATGTTAAAGAGCATGGCGGATAGTGTGAATCCTTGGGGTACTCCTTGGTGTTGCTGAAGGGGGGGGGGAAGTTGTTATGCTTGTGCGGATCAATTGCTGAGATTTAGTATAGATTTTATACAAAGGGGTCACCACGTGAAGGTAATCAGTCAGACTTGAGGAGGAAACTCTATTCTCTCCCCCTAAGAGATGTACAGCAATTGACCAACTGCTGCTGGCAAATTTTATGCTGCACTCTCCATTGACCTCTATGCACTATGGAAACCTGTAAGATCTATCTTACGGGCTTCAGGGAAGGGGAGCAACTTCCAAAATATCCTTTTATCTGTGGAAGTATCCATTCCCCTGCACAAATGCTCCTTGACAACTTGTCTACTGTATATCTAGAAAATTATTTTTCAAGTAATTAGGTAATAAAAGGAAGTCTACTTAGAAAAAACAATAAAAACCTGCTGCTCCAAAAAGTCTGTCAACTACATGGAGCACATGTGGAAATTGGAAGTGTTGGTATATATATATATAGTGATGATGAGAGCTGTGCTGAGCCGATGGAAACAGAAGAAAACAGTGAACATGCCTTTAAGGTGAGAGACAGGCAAGGTATTCACAGGGTTCAGACTGCAGGCAAAGGAAAGAAGCACGCAGTGGCTGAAGCCAAGCCACACCCAAGCTCTAACGTAAGTGTAGGCTTGGAGGGTAATGATAATCACCTGTGCAGAGACAGGGGAGTGTTAGTTAGGAAACAGCTTTATAAGCCCTGTTCAGAGGAAAGGAAGAGGAGAAGTGGGAAGTTTGACTTCGAGTTGGAGAACGGCTCCAGCAAGAAAGGAAGCAGCAACAGAGGAAGCAGTCCTTGTAAGAGAGGTACTCTTAATTCAGAAACCTGCAGATGGGTGGCTGGGAGAGTTGCTGACAATGAGGAACAGATTGCAGTGCAGAGTGTTCGTGAGCCAGCTCAGAGAATTCAAGCTGCCAGAAGGTGGGTGAATACAGTTACAACTGGAAGTGACCAGACCCAGCCAGGGCAGAGAACCAGAGTTGAACACGATTGAAGCATTGAAGCAATTGATCCAGGGAAAGAAGCCCCACTCTCAAGGTACAAATATTCCATATCAGGGAGAGCAGCTGTGGAAGGAAATTCAGAAGTTCCTACAGAACAGTAAGCTTGAAGGAGTTAATGAAAACCCAGAGACAGACAAGCATTTCTTAGCACAGGAAGAAATGCAAATTGACTCTTTTGGGCAGGATTCTGTTACTGAGGAGTCTCCTATGGACTGTTCTTTGTGTAAGAAGGAAGTTTGAAAGTTGGTGATAAAAAGTGTTAACAGAAGAAGCTTTTCAGAAGCAGGGTTTTACCTAGCCATGTGAATGCCAGGAACTTCTTCTAAGGTAAAGAACCCTTGCTTAACCTAGAGTTTGATTACTGAAGCAGCACATGATAAATGAAGAAATTTAGCTGTGCTGGATGAACAAAGGAAGCTATGATTTACTTGCTGAAATGGTTTTGCTGAAAATAGCTGCACATGTTTAAAGGTTCTTTCAGTTACTTTAGTTCCAGTTGCATATGTTTCCTGTTATTATTTACTTGGAGAATAATCATTATGTCTGTGTTGAACCTTAGTGCTTATGGGAACCTAAATAAAATTCTTGTTTTGCCTTAAAACCAACGGTCTCACACTACTTTGTCTTTGAGTAAAAGAATCAACTACAAGTCCCAGAGTTCCCTGCTGGAGACAAGAATAGTAACTCTTTATTTAATGACAAACATTGGCAGCCCTATGCCTGTAAGCTTTTGGCCCAGGTGAGGGTCACGACAAGTGGCATAGTTTTTGGATTTCAATCATGCGCCAAGGATTTTCAAGCCTCAGGATTTACACTGGAGACAAATTCACTGCAAGAGCTGTGCAGAGGAGTGCGCTGGAAGTGAATCGGAGTCACAGAAGGATTGCAGAGACCTTCGTTTGTGAGAAGCCTGAATCTACACCTGTATCAGGTAACTCGTAGCTAACTGGGTTATTAAGGATACCAGTACAGGGGTGTAGAGCTCTATTCTGATAAAACCAAAGAGAATAGTGAAGCTGTTGTTGCCGTATCACACTTGGGTGGTGTTTCTTTTTCTTGTTTTTCCACAGAACAAGGATGACCATGGAGTGCAAGGAGGTGCTTCAGTGGATGGCTGGCCAATTTGAAAGACAGAGGGAGATGTCTTTACAAGCCCAGGAGCAGTCCGCAGCACTAATGCAGGCACAACAGAAACCGCTGTTGGAGATGATGGAGGCGTGGCTGGCAAGCCAGAAGAAGGAGGCCGAACCAGCACTGACCCCACCAGGTTCTACAGGACCATTACATTCTTGTGCCCTAGGACCACAGTCTAGTGGAACATTTAATTTTGGACAATTGTCTGATAAGGATTATATCGATGACTTCCTAGAGGCATTTGACAGAGTAGCACACATAATTGGGTGGCCTAAGGAACAATGGGCTGTACACCTGGCCACATCCCTCACTGGTGAGGCATTGGCGGCGTATAGGGCCATGCCTGCTGCACTCGCGAATAATTATGAGGAGCTAAAGAAAGCCATCAGGGATCATTTAGGATTGACTCCCATGGTGTATCATCGCCTGTTGAGGAGCACAAAGTTGAAGCCTGGCGAAACGCCAAAAGCTCTATGCCAGAGAGTTAAGAGCCTGGTAATAAAATGGCTAGCACCAGAAGGGAAAATGATAGAATCTATAATTGATAGTATTGTGCTAGAGCAATTTATGGCTGCAGTCCTGAAGGACATACAAACCTTCCTGATATTACAGAATTGCTGGAACACTAATGAAGCAACATTGCTTACAGAGCACTTTATGGAAGCAGAATTGGCAGGGCAGGAAAAAGGCAGCGCTTCCAAAATGGCAATTGCTGAATTATCAGAAAGGAAGGTAAGGCCGAAAGATGATGCCATGAAAGTATGCATGCCTATGTTAAGGAATCACTATGTGAAAAGAAAATGTTTTAAATGTGGTAGCGAGAGTCATTTGCAAAAAGAATGTAAAGTGAAAACAGCACTGATAACTGCAAATACAAAGAAGATCAGAGAAGGTTTTCTTTTATCTGTAGAAGTGCAAGGTATTGTTACCGACGCTTTACTAGACTCCGGAGCTGATCAAAGCATGATGTCTAGAAAGCTTTGGCAACTAATTGAATCCCAGAGTAAGACAGTCCCAATCCAACCTGAGGGAAAGGTAAAAATTAGGTGCATTCACGGGGCAGCATCCTTTTATCCAGTATACAAAGTCCTAGTAAAAGGCTTAGGGATGAAAAAGGAAATCCCCGTAGCGGTTGTGCCAAGATTGCCACATGACCTGGTATTGGGGAGGGATTGGCCGCAATTCAGGAAGGGTTTAGAAGAGGATTTACATCCAAAAGAAGGTATGGTTTCTACAAGAGCCCAGTCGGAGGCCCTAGGGAAGATAGAAACCAAGGCAACCACAATCCCCAGTCCGCTGTTCGGAAAGCCACAGAAGCAGGACCTGAGGACACAGCCTCAGAAGGAAGATTCTGCAAATAAGCCAAGATTTGTGTTAAGGTACTGCAGAATGACCTCAAACGCTTGAAGTCCAAAAAGGGCTTCCTCCCAAGCAGCTGGCTATGACCTGTGTAGTGAAGAAGACTTAATAGTTCCAAGACATGGGAAAGCCTTGGTCAACACTGGCCTCCAAATGGAAATGCCAATAGGATGCTATGGGCGCATCGCACCACGCTCTGGGCTAGCGTTAAAGCATTCCCTCAACGTAGGTGCAGGTGTCATTGACCCGGACTATAGAGGAGCAGTAAAAATATTACTTTTCAATTTCGGGAAGGAAGACTTTAAGATAAATGTGGGTGACCATATAGCTCAACTTATCTGTGAGAGAGTGGGTTTTCCCCCACTCGAAGAAGTACCTATGATGACCTCTACAACCCGAGGAACCGGTGGATTTGGATCTACAGGATATACAGACATAAAAGGATTGGCAGCTACTTTTGAAGAAAAAGTAGAGGAGGATTTGGGACTGCAATTAGCAGATTGCAAGACAAACCCAGAGCCTAGGATTGGTGAAGGATTTTCATGGTTGCAAAGGCAAGAGTTAACCCGACTATTAGAAAGGTTCGCAGATGTCCTAACACCAATGCCGGGTGAAACTAAGCTAGTAGCCCATGAGATCATAACTCCGCCTGGAGAGGTGGTAAGGCAAAGACCTTATAGGCTACCAGAAGCCAAAAAGCAAGAAGTAGTGAATCAGGTTCAAGAGATGCTTGAAATGGGGATCATTGAAGAGTCAAAAAGCCCCTGGAACAACCCCATTGTACTAGTGCCAAAGCCGGACGGAACATTGAGGTTCTGCATAGACTTTAGGCAAGTCAACGCTATCTCGAAGTTTGATGCCTACCCGATGCCACGTGTAGAGGAATTATTAGACCGGTTAGGGCAAGCCAAATACCTTACTACTCTGGACATGACCAAGGGCTATTGGCAAATTCCCTTGACCCGAGAGTCTCGTCAAAAGAATGCATTCAGTACACCCGTAGGACTATTCCAGTTCAAAAGAATGCCCTTCGGATTACATGGTGCAGCGGCCACCTGTCAGAGGTTGGTGGACCTGGTGCTATGTCCACACCAAGAATATGCCATCGCCTACATGGACGATATAATAATACATAGTACCAGATGGGACCAACATTTGCCTAGGATAGAAGCTGTTCTACAGGCGATGAGGCACGCAGGCCTAACCTTGAATCCAGCGAAGTGCATGTTTGCCGGACAGGAGGTAAAATATCTGGGCCACATGGTAGGGCGAGGTATAGTGAAACCTCTAGTAAATAAGATAGAAAGTGTAAAAGCTTTCCCTAGGCCCACAACCAAAAAACAGTTACGCAGTTTTCTGGGCCTAGTGGGATATTATTGTCGCTTCATTCCACACTTTGCTGAAGAGAGTGCATCCCTGACAGATATGCTGAAGAAGAATGCTCCAAACCAGATGAAGTGGACCGTTGAAGCTGGCAAAGTTTTTGGTTTATTAAAAGAGAAGCTCTGTGGTGCGCCTGTGTTACGAGGCATAGATTTCGGACAACCATTCATTGTACAAACAGATGCGTCTGAGACGGGGTTGGGTGCAGTGTTGTCGCAGAAACACGAAGGTACAGAGCATACAGAAATGTTCCTTAGCCGGAAACTTTCCCCAGCAGAAAGGAACTATTCCACAATAGAAAGAGAGTGTTTAGCAATCAAATGGGCGGTAGAGGCTCTCAAGTTTTATCTTACGGGAAGAAGATTCTTGTTGGTCACCGACCATGCGCCCCTGAAATGGCTAAACCAGATGAAAAATCACAACGCCCATTTAACTCGCTGGTACATGGCGTTACAGGCCTTTGATTTTCGCATCGAACACAGAGCGGGGAAAATGCACCAAAATGCAGATGCCCTATCCAGAATTACGAGCTGTGCGGATAATAATGCGCCAGCCCGTAATATCTTAAGGGGGGGATGTGTGATGATGAGAGCTGTGCTGAGCCGATGGAAACAGAAGAAAACAGTGAATATGCCTTTAATGTGAGAGACAGGCAAGGTATTCACAGGGTTCAGACTGCAGGCAAAGGAAAGAAGCACGCAGTGGCTGAAGCCAAGCCACACCCAAGCTCTAACGTAAGTGCAGGCTTGGAGGGTAATGATAATCACTTGTGCAGAGACAGGGGAGTGTTAGTTAGGAAACAGCTTTATAAGCCCTGTTCAGAGGAAAGGAAGAGGAGAAGTGGGAAGTTTGACTTCAAGTTGGAGAACGGCTCCAGCAAGAAAGAAAGCAGCAACAGAGGAAGCAGTCCTTGTAAGAGAGGTACTCTTAATTCAGAAACCAGTAGATGGGTGGCTGGGAGAGTTGCTGACAACGAGGAACAGATTGCAGTGCAGAGTGTTCGTGAGCCAGCTCAGAGAATTCAAGCTGCCAGAAGGTGGGTGAATATGGTTGCAACTGGAAGTGACCAGAACCCAGCCGAGGGCAGAGAACCAGAGTTGAACATGATTGAAGCATTGAAGCAATTGATCCAGGGAAAGAAGCCCCACTCTCAAGGTACAAATATTCCATATCAGGGAGAGCAGCTGTGGAAGGAAATTCAGAAGTTCCTAAACAACAGTAAGCTTGAAGGAGTTTATGAAAACCCAGAGACAGACAAGCATTTCTTAGCACAGGAAGAAATGCAAATTGACTCTTTTGGGCAGGATTCTGTTACTGAGGAGCCTCCTATGGACTGTTCTTTGTGTAAGAAGGAAGTTTGAAAGTTGGTGATAAAAAGTGTTAACAGAAGAAGCTTTTGAGAAGCAGGGTTTTACCTAGCCATGTGAATGCCAGGAACTTCTTCTAAGGTAAAGAACTCTTGCTTAACCTAGAGTTTGATAACTGATGCAGCACATGATAAATTAAGAAATTTAGCTGTGCTGGACGAACAAAGAAAGCTGTGATTTACTTGCTGAAATGGTTTTGCTGAAAACAGCTGCACATTTAAAGGTTCTTTCAGTTTCTTCAGTTCCAGTTGCATATGTTTCCTGTTATTATTTACTTGGAGAATAATCCTTATGTCTGCGTTGAACCTTAGTGCTTATGGGAACCTAAATAAAATTCTTGTTTTGCCATAAAACCAATGGTCTCACACTACTTTGTCTTTGAGTAAAAGAATCAACTACAAGTCCCAGAGTTTCCTGCTGGAGACAAGGATAGCAACTCTTTATTTAAGGACAAACATTGGCAGCCCTATGCCTGTAAGCCTTTGGCCCAGGCGAGGGTCACGACAATATATATATATACATACAGACTATGAACAAAACATTCCTTTTCTTAACTGCACAGTTGCGGTTCTAACAGAATGTATAAAGGGATAATAGACAGATAGATATAGATATACAGTACATATAATTTATTTTATTTATTTATTTATTTATAGCTTTTCTATACCACACTATTTGAAACATAGAAACATAGAAATATGACGAAAGAAAAAGACCACATGGCCAATTTAGTCTGTCCTTCCATAACAACTACAACAGTCCCCTTTTTACCTTTAGAGATCCTCTGTGTTTGTCCCATGCTTTTTTGAATTCAGTTACTGTCCTCATCTCTACCACCTCCACTGGGAGACTATTCCACGGATCCACTACTCTTTCCATAAAGAAATATTTCCGCATATCACTCCTGAATCTATCTCCCTTCACCCTCATCCCATGTCCCCTCGTAGCAGAACTTGCTTTTAATTGAAAGAGGCTCTCTCCCTGAACATTTATGCCACGGAGGTATTTAAACATTTCAATCATATCACCTCTATCCCGTCTTTCCTCTAAGGTGTACATATTAAGATCCTTCAGTCTGTCCTCATATGCTTTATAATAAAGACCACTAATCATTTTAGTAGCCATCCTCTGCACCGACTCCATCCTGTTCACATCCTTTTGAAGGTGCGGTCTCCAGAATTGCACACTATACTCCAAATGAGGTCGCACCAAAGACTTATACAGAGGCATTATCACCTCCTTTTTTCTGCTAGCCCTTCCTCTCCGTATGCACCCAAGCATCCTTCTAGCTTTTGCCGTCGCCTTTTCTACCTGTTTAGCTACTTTAAGATCATCAGACACAACCACGCCTAGGTCCCGCTCTTCTTTAGTGGACAAAAGTACTTCACCCCCTATACTATATTGCTCCCTTGGATTGCTGCACCCCAAATGCATGACCTTACATTTTTTAACATTAAATCCCAGCTGCCAAATTCTAGACCATTCTTCAAGCTTATCTAGATCCCTCCTCATCTTATCTACCCCTTCCTGGGTGTCTACTCTATTGCAGATTTTTGTATCATCCGCAAAGAGGCAAACCTTACCTGAAAGCCCTTCCGCTATATCACTAACAAAGATATTAAAAAGAATCGGACCAAGGGCGGATCCCTGGGTCACACCACTGATAACATCCTTCTCCTCAGAGTGAGCTCCATTTACTTGTACTCTTTGTCGCCTCCCACGCAACCAATTTCTAACCCAAGCAGTAACTTTAGGGTCCATCCCTAGGGTGCTCAGTTTGTTTATAAGTCGCCTGTGAGGAACAGTGTCAAAGGATTTACTGAAATCTAAATACACCACATCTAGTGCTCTCCCTTGGTCCAACTCCCAGGTCACCCAGTCAAAGAAATCAATCAGATTTGTCTGACAAGACCTGCCTCTTGTGAATCCATGCTGCCTCGGATCCTGTAATCTGCTGGACTCCAGAAACCTCACTATTTTCTCAGCAGCATTTCCAATAATTTACTCACCACCGAAGTTAAACTAACCGGCCTGTAGTTTTCAACCACATCCTTTCTTTCGCTTTTGTGTAAAGGCACCACATGAGCCTCTCTCCAGTCCTTTGGCATCACTCCCGACTCCAATGAGGCATTGAAAAGGTCAGTCAGTGGAGCTGCTAGAATGTCCCCAAGTTCCCTCAGTATTCTCGGGTGTATCCCATCCGGTCCCATTGCTTTGTCTACTTTAAGTTGAGATAGTTTCTCATGAACACAGTCTTTTGAAAATTGTTCAAGATGTCCTTTGCTTCTGTTCCTATTTGTGGGTGTTTTCTGAGGTCCTGCTCCTGGTTCTTCATCTGTGAACACAGAACAAAAATATTTGTTAAGCAATTCCGCTTTATCCTTATCAGCTTCTACATATTCCTCCCCTGCACCCTTGAGTCTGACAATACCACTCTTGCCCCTCCTCTTCTCACTAATATATCTTTTTTCTTTTATATATTTATGCAATTTTACAAACAAATCAAGCAAAGCTTGTACAGAAAATACCACTGCGTATGAAACATAAGAAATAGGAAATACAAACAACAAAGGAAAATTTTTTTTTTTTTTACCACAGAAGTATGTTAGCCCACTAAACAGAGGGGTGTAAAGAAACCGGACACACGAGGCTAGGTAGAACCTCGCTCCAAAAGAAGGAAACAAAAATTATCAATATATCAAGAGGGAGGTGCGGGCAAGAGCACATTTACAAAACAACAATCAGTATCATTAAGGTGATGAAGTCAGCAAATGAGATGAAATAAACTGGGATAAATCCTCTGGCTGAAAAAAAACATACTTATGCTCCCTAAAATACACTAAACATTTACAAGGAAATCGAAGCAACATTGTAGCACCAATACGAACTACCCCAGGTTTCAAAAGTAAAAAGACTTTCCGCCTCTTTTGCGTCTCTCTGGAAACATCGGGGTACATAACAATTTTCTTCCCCATAAATAATACTGTATGTTTCTTAAAGTACAACTTTAATAGCCAATCTCTGTCAGAGGAAATTGCGAATGTAACAAACAAGGTGGAAACTTTTATATTAGCTTCTTTAGGAGACTGTAGTAAAGTGGACACCTCAAGGGTGTCTACTGTTAAAGGCCCCAATTCCGTTTGAGCCCGACGTTTACCAGAGGGCAAGAAATATGCCTTCACAACCGGCGGAGTTAAATCAGAAGGTACTAATAAAGATTCATGCAAATACCTTTTAAACAAATCCACCGGAGAAATCCCACTTAACATTGGAAAATTCAACAAACGAATATTTGACGCTCTAACAGCATTTTCCAAAATTTCCAATTTTCCTCTAATTGCCAAGTTATCTTTTACAATTAAATCAGACAATACAGATACTTGAGAAACTTTTTGTTCACCATCCTTAATCCTCGTGTCAATCAAAATCAAGTCTCCCTGAATTCCAACCATTGAACTCTCCACCTTCTCCAACCGCTGGGAAGAAAATGTCATCTGTTGATAAACCACAACCGATAACTGTGAGATTGCATCCCAGATAGACTCCAGAGAGAACACCTTTGGGCGCTTCAAAGGGAGGAATTGAGGTAAATCAGTCAAAACAGAGGAACTCCCAACCGCTGACACTCCCTCTCGATGGAAAATTGCCTCCGATTCCACTAACTGCCATCCGACGATATCCACTCCTCCCGATGGCAAGGGAGACACTCCGGTACCTTTTTCAAGTGAGGCCTGCTCCCGTGAGACAGCAATACCAGCATCCGGGTAGGCTGAAGCACCACTCGCGAGAAGAGCCTCCGGATGGGTCAGACGCTGAGGAGGCAATCGATCGTCTGGGGAGAGAGACACTTCCAGGGCAGCCAACACCGGGTCTACCTCCACCGGCGCCACAACGCCCACTCGTATCTCCCCTTTCTTTTGCTCCGACATATGCACAAAGCGGTCCATAGGACCTGAGGAAACAGCAGGAACAGGTTCCGCGGGGGGAGCCTTGTACTTGCCCTTACGTTTAGGCATAGCAAACCCGAAGAAGCTCACGCCGCCATCTTGAGATAGCTCCACCCCCTGACTGATATCTCACTAAATGTCTTATCCCCCCATTTTATTGCATTGGCTATTTCCTCCTCCTTTTGAATCTTTGCCTTCTTGACTACTTTGTTAGCTTCTCTAAGTTTTTCCAAATACAGATGCCTGTCTTCCTCTCTCTGTGATCTCATGCATTTCATGAAGGCCTCCCTCTTTTTCTTCACTTTTTCAGCTATTTCTTTCGAAAACCATAGCGGTCTCCTTTTCCTTTTACCTTTATTTACCATTTTAACAAAAAGGTTGGTTGCCCTTAAAATATCCCCTTTCAGTTTTCCCACTGTTTTTCTACATCCCTCAGCTGTTCCCATCCAACTAACGATTCCCTGAGGTATTGGCCCATCTTCGCAAAGTTAGTCTTCCTAAAGTCTAAGATCCTCGCCTTTGAATGGATTCTAACAGCCCTAGTCCTAATACTGAACCACACCATCTGGTGATCACTGGATGCAAAATGATCTCCCACTACAACATCAGAAACACTTTCACCATTGGTAAGCACCAAGTCCAGTATGGCTCCTTCACATGTGGGGTCTGTTACCAATTGCCTGAATAGTTCTCCCTGTAGAGAATCCAGGATCTCCTTACTTCTAGATGATACTGCAGCAGGAATGTGCCAATCAACATCTGGCATATTGAAATCTCCTATCAGTTTGTTATCAGTGCGGTTTACATTCAACAACTTGACTACAGGGCAGGGGTAGATCTGCCCTGTATTTACATAAAACAGGGATAGTAACATGGAAATGTGGAGACTATATACAATTAAATACAGGCAGGTGAAGTTACAGTGAGGTTATTTACAATGAGGCGATTCAACATGCTAGGTTTGATGTCAATATACATATTCAAGTTATTATCTTGAGCAAAGTTTATAACTGCTTAAATTTTGTAAGATGACTTTCATGATTTAATAAATAAATCTTTACAAGTTTACTAGATCTATGAGATCTATATTTATAAGGTCTGTTTCAGCAAAATGTCTAGGAAATAATTTGAACTAGCTAAACTTGATTTTTCGTATTGTTCCATATGTGAGTACTGCTGAATATATAGATATACGCAGACGTTTTGCTCTCTGGAGAGTGGAGGAGGAGCCAATGGTTAAAGCAGTGCGCTAACAACCAGGGAAGCTATCATGACACATTGGCCCGGCAGTGGGAAGTGACGGCTACTGGACCTGGAAACCTCTCAATAAAGAGAGAGGAGGCAGTACAAAAAAAAGCACTTTAAAGTAAGTTTACCGCTCTGCCTTCACCGCCGTTGTGTGGACCCCTTCCTGCCCGGTCCCACCTCATTGCGGGAGCTGCTTGGGCATAATTTACACCACTGACTTATCTGTTTAATTTGTAGGTATAGCGAGCCCCACCCTTAAAGTGCTCCGTCATATCCTTTTTGCTCCTCGTCTAATGCTGGATGTATTTAAAGAAGCAGTAACAAGTGTGTTGAGCACAGCAACAAAACATATAACTGCTGTCTTAATATTGGGCATATCTATCTACAGGGTGGCCCCCCCAAAAAAAAAAGTAAGAACATCTCGTAGCATATAAGTTATTTAAAAAAATTCAAAAAGACAGATGTAAACGATTGACAAATTTTTTTAAAAAGATGGCGACCGGAAATTGTCGATATAAAGACATTATATAGATAAAAAAGGTAAATAAGTAACATAGAAACATAGAAACATGATGACAGAAAAAGACCACAAGGCCCATCTAGTCTGTCCTTCCATAACAACTACAACAGTCCACTTATAGAAACATAGAAACATGATGACAGAAAAAGACCACAAGGCACAGAAAAAGACCACAAGTAAACTATTTAAGCTTTTAATTTACGAGATGCTCTCACTTTTTTTTGGGACACCCTGTATATTTCACAAAGTACAGGAGTGCTGGTACTTTGGAGCTGCATCCTAAAATGGAAATGTCTGTCGGTCGATCAGGGGTGAGATCCACTGAGCATAGTCTGAGAGCGGATGCTTCCTACTGCATGCTGCAGAAAGAGTGCTTAAAAATATTACAGCCAAATGATGCTCTAAAAGCACTATTCCCCCCGGCACTGGGCTCTGCTGCAAAGATAATTGCGCTCACCTTTGGCGCGGGACATCTAACTCGAGCAGGAGGCAATCATCTTGCTGCAAAGTCTGCTGAGGTAGCGGCTGTCCCTTAAGTAATGATCATTTCTCACGGTGAGGTACTTTACAGAACTGTGGGAAGATGAAGTACTCACTTCTGCAGTGCACTTTTCTGCTGCCTGGATTTTTCTTTTTCCTTCTGTTCGGTTTGCTTTTCAATTTTCTTTTCCCAAAAGTGTTTCAGGCCACCAGTTTCAATAACAAGCATTTCACAACGCATGTATTTATTATTCATTTCCTGGGGAAGAAAGGATTGCGCAATCTTTTATTGATTGTGACATGTGCAATGATATGCCTAATATTTAGGCTTTAAAAACGTGACTTGAGCATAGCTAAAAAAGCCTTTCAATGTATGAAACATAGCTTATACAAGTATACAGAGTTTAAATTAGGAAGGAGAAAGGGTAACTCATAAACTGGTGAGAATTTGGTGAAAAAGTGGTAGAGATGATTTAGGAATATGGATTTAGCAAAGCTTTGTGCCAGTGGAAAAATTTTTGCAGAGAACCAAAACGCGATCTGAAGGGCAATAATATAGACCAGATGTACCACAGGGTTTATCGCATGTTGGACCTGATTTCCTTTTTGTGTCCATGGGAAAAAGGCTTTTTACATCTTGCTTTGGAGACTCAATTTACCAGAGTTATTTTTGGTTGCTTGCAGACACACATAGAAATAAAATCCAAAGTAGAAACTGTTTTAAAATTCAAGAGAGAGTTACAAAAATTAATTATTTGTTGGGTTCTGAGCAAACGTATTTGAAACATACAGGGCATGGAGTCACCAAAAAAAAATTAAGACATTCTAGTTGACCCACAGACCTACCTAGAGACACTCAATCCTCCAAATGCTAATATACCCTTTTAAAATTTGGCAACCCTAAAAGCTGAAGTAGCTTGGCAGCAGCTTTTATTTCCCACTGGACCACTTTCAGGAGGGCTGAGGAGGTTTTAAACCTTTGAGAAAAAAATAGGAAAGCACTGCTTGAACAAATTCTCTTATTTCACCCTACCAGTTAACAACTTCCCTGTATTTTTAATGACTGGATATCCCATGCAAAAACTAAATTTAAAGGCACAGTACCACTTTTTTCTCTGGGCACCATGACATTTGACCTTTAAAATCTGCTTTTGCAAAACAGCAATAATTTTGTTCACAACATGTACACCATCTCTCATAACTTAATCTGCAGGTATTTTTCCTCTTTCATTATACCTTCCCCCAATGTATACACTCACACTTGCACACTACATATCCATTATATGCTTTCAAATCCTTTTTGGACTTATTAAAGCATGTTATCATAGTTTATATAGTGCTACAAGGTATAATAGCACTTTACAGAAACACAAGAGAGTCCCTGCTACTTGAAGATTAAATCTCACCAAAACAATGCATACAGCAAAAACAAATAAGAGGCTCTACATTAAAATGACAAAATCATGATAGGGAAGATCTAATTGAGGCAGGGGCAACGTTTCATTGACTAAAGACGTAAGAAGTTCTTAACAATCAACAAGAGGCACAGGTAACACATTTTTCATGATGTTTTATATAGATGTGCTTCTGTCTCCATCTGGTGGTCTTTTCACAGCTAGTTAAGCCATTTTCCTTGCCACCAGGTTAAGTGAGGAAGTGAGAGCAGAACCAAAGAGCAATAATCATGGCAAGGTAGGTTAATTGGGAGTTAAATTGAATACAGAAATCACTTTGATATGGTAAGTCTGCAAAAATGTTTATCTTTGGTCAGAACTAATCTACTTAGAAAATCAATCGAAGAGCACGACACATGTCTGACATGGTACAGTAAGGACACAGCACTGTACAGTACTATAGGGATATCACCAGGCACATACAGTACACTCACAGAGCACATCTATAGTGCGTTAGTAAGAATGACACACCATGAAAACTCATAGCACTAGGAGTTCCAGCCAATGACTGAGCCCATAGATTCCTCATACCTCTCTTACATCAGGTACACACATGCCACCACTACTGACATTTCAGCTTGCTTATTTTGTTTGCAATAGATAACACTATAGATAATATTATATACCTGAAATAACAGCAAGTACCTTGAGTACTGAGTGCAATTTGTGAGACTACATTTACATAAAGACACTGATATAGTGGAGGCAATTCAAATGAGGGCCATGAGAATGAACTGCGTAAGGCATCCACTGAGTGACTGAAGGAGTTAAACATGTGCTCTTTAGAAGGAAGCAGGGACATATCTGTGATGCTATAAAGGAAAACCAGCAGGCAGCATTTCCTACAGAATTACAAGCTCAAGGACTAGGAGTGGCCTAGACATTAGAGCACTTGGCTGTAAACCAGAGTTCAAATCCAGCATATCATTAACCTTCCTTGTGATCTTGGGAAAGTCGCTTCCTCTCCTGTTGCCTCAGGTATATGGAAAGGTTGTAAGCTCTTTGAGGGCAGGGGGTTATCATGTTTGAAAATACAATACTGTAAGCTGCCTTCAGTTGAAATTAGAAAGGTGATCTGGAAATACAAAAATGTTATCATGTGAGAGATTAACAGACTCCTAGAACAGACTTAAATGGCAGGAGTCAAAAAAGTATTTGAATTTTATTTATGTGCTTATTTATTTATATTTAGCTCATCTGTCTTTGTAGCAGCTCAAGAACAAGTTACATGTGAGTACAAAACATATTCAAGCATACATGGGGCAAACACAGAGGGGGTAATTTGATAGAACATTTCCTGTTTGCAAAACACATTTTGTAGAAAGAAAATGTCTGTTATAAAATTGCATGAGTGTATATGTGCATACAGGTACCCAGGGAACATTGTGTTTTTATGCACACAGCCAGTAAGCATTGCTGGAGTTACAGTTTAAGCAGGGTTTATTTTATTTATTTAGTTACATTTATTACCTGCACAATCAAAAAACTACCCAGTGCAATGTACATGATAAAACAAACCAAAAATACAACAAAAAACAGATACGTGCATACCTACAATAGTAGATGCAGAAAGTTGTAACTGCATTGGAACGGGTGTAGCTGTATGTGAGAGAATTTGAGTGCTATTCGGGATCATTCCAGAAGCCTACTGCCTTTATAAAATAACCAGCAAGGGCTGAATATGAAGTAGAAATACACCATTTTATACCAAAAAAGAACACTCATCCAATACCCACCACCACAAAAGCATAGCAGCCGGTTTTAAAGTGAACAAAGGAGAAGCTATTTTAGACCTAGTCCTAAGTAAAGTGCAGGAATTTGTGCATGAGGGCACATGGGGCCACATGGCAAAGTGATCATAACATGATCAAATTTGACTTAGTAACTGGAGTAGGGATACTAAGGGGGCTAGTTACTAACCTGTGTGACACCGAAGTTCTGCCCTATACCTTTAAGACACAGAAAGCTGCTGAGTTTGGCACAGATTCTGACAGGAAGGGAGATCAAAAGCTTCACAGTTACCATAGGCAACCAAAGCAGGCTGAGACACGAGGTCTGAGAGCACGCCTAGCCAACAAACACTCCCCAAGTAATGAAGAGAACAGTTTGCACATGTGCAGGAAAACGCCCCTAACCATGTATAAGAAACGTGGTAGGCAAACAGAGTTAGATGGAGGCAGAAAGCTGGTAGGAGATCCAGCAGGAGTTGCAGTGAGAGAGGCTGAGTTGGATTCATGTGCTGATTCTGACGGTGGTTTTGGAGACTCAGAAGTTGAGAGTGATTTGGAAACTTGGCAAGTAAGGGAAGACTTGCAGCTCTCTAACAGAAGGTCAGAATACTCTCAGCCTAATGCTGTTTCATTTGAGTCTTGGAATGGAAAGCCAAGCAGGGCTTTGAAAAGAGACAGAAAGCCGTTTACCAGCAGAGGGATTAACTGCAGGAAACCCTCACCTGTGACGCAGAAAGAATTTCCCAGACACAGAGGTCAGTGGGGAGAACGGAGAGCAGCTGGTAAGGAACTCTGTATTACTGAAAGGCAGAATGGCCTAAGATATTTACAACCTTGGGAAAAGGAAAGTAAAGTGATTGAGGACATATGTATGAGTGAAGAAGATGATTGCATGTATTTAAAGCCTGGCAGAAAACTGCCAAGAGAGAGACCTAGTAGAAACAGAACAAGGTAGTTTTACAAACTATCTGATAATTATTTGCCATACTGTGGAGAGAGTGGTGAAGAGAAGCTAGGGACTGATTGGAGAAAGTTCTAGACTCTCTGCCCTAAAGAAGATAAGATAGTTGATGAACCGATGTGCATGGAGCAAAGTGAATGCTTTCCCTATGTTGAGGACATGGACTGTTCTTTATTAATAACTGATGAAACTTCTCTACGCTAGTAGAAGACAAGTGTGCCTGGGAGAAAGATAAACGTGCACAGAGGGAACTGCCAACGTTGTTACCTGATTTCTGTTTGTTATAATTATTGGTTCTGTTCAAGCAAGAAGCTGTGTTTTCCTTTCACCTTTTGTTTTTGCCAGAAGCATGGCTGCCTCTTAAGTTTGGTATTTTTGTACTGTTTTGAAAATCCAGCAAACCCCGGGAGGGGAATAAATCCTTATTTCAACCTGACCACTCCGTCTCAACTACACTTTCTTTCATAGAAGGGTCAGGCCCAGCAGTGTGCCTAGCTATATACTACTAGTTCAGCCACTGCTGGTGACACCTGTGATAAACTTTCACATTTTACTGCAGCTTAATTTACTGCAAAAGTCACTAACCTGCAGTAACTCAGTACCACAGGTTAGTGAATCCCACAATAAATAAACAATGCAGCTTGCAATCAAGCTCACAAACTGTGTTATTCTGCTCCCTGGGAGCACTGCGTTACTACCAAGTGATTCAATGCTTCTGAGGAGTCATTTTAAAGGGGCTGGTGCCTGCAAGATGTGCAGAATTCCTTCTCCTCCCATTCAAGACCCCCTGTCCCTCAAGGACTCCACCTAGATCCCAGTCAAACTCTTCCATCCCCCCAAAGCCACCCCTGAAGAAGTCCCCTTACCCTGATCCCTCTGAGCCCTCTGAAACCCCCACCCTTGTAAACCCCCAGGCCTACCTGATGAATTCCCCGGTACTCTAGGGTGAGCAGGCAGAAACAATTCCCAGTCATGCTTGCCTCTTATGGCACCAGATCCAAAAGATGCCAGTCTCACAAAACTACCGCGTGCTGCGTGCTGTCAATGTTGCCATTAGCATTGTTTCATCTAACACAGCGGTTCTCAACCTGTGGGTCACGACCCCCACGGGGGTCACCACAGGATTTAGCGGGGGTCGCCTCACTCCGCCAAGTTCAAAAAAATAATTAAAAAGCGCACAAGTTGCTGCTCCTGCCGGGTCCGCTTCTCGGCAGCAGCAAACTCACCGCCTCCCTTCTAATGCAGCCGTGGCTCCCTCCCTCTTAGGGAACCACGGCTATGCCTGTAAAACCGTTGCAGAGCCTTCCTGTCTCTCGATGGGCTCCGTGAGGCATTGTCCCGCCCCCAAAGGAAGTGGTAAACAACTTCCTTTGGAGGCGGGACAATGCTGCATGGAGCCCGTTTAGAGACAGGAAGGGCTCCGCAACGGCTTCACAGGCCCAGCCACGGTTCCCAAGAGACAGGGAGCAGCAGCTTCAGAAGAAGGAGGCAGACATGGGGAGAGGGGAGGAGGGGGCAGGGTACCTGCAACAGGGCTGACATGGGGTAGGGAGGGGAGCTGACATCGACAGGGGGGGGCTGACATGGAGGGAGGGAGGGGGGCTGACATGGACAGATGGGGGCTGACATGGAGGGAGGGAGGGGGCTGATATGGATGGATGGATGGAGGGAGGGGGCTGACAAGGACAGGGGGGCTGACATAGAGGAAGGGAGAGAGGGAGGGGGCTGACATGGACAGAGGGGGCTGACATGGAGGGAGGGAGGGAGTGAAGGGAGCTGACATGGACAAAGGGGAGAGACGGGGGACATACTGGACAGACAGGGGGTAAATGCTGGACAGAGGGGAGAGACAGTGAGGGTTAAGATTATAATGGGCTGATGGGGGAGCTAGCACTGGTAATGGGCAGATGGGGGGCTAGGACTGGTAATGGGTTGATTAGGGAAGGCTAGGACTGGGAATGGACTGATCAAGGGGAGGGGTTGGGACTGGTAATGGGCTGATAGGGGGGTAGGACTGGTAATGGACGGATGAGGGGCTAGCATTGGAAATGAGCTGATCAGTGAGGTTAGGACTGGAAATGGGCTGATTAGAGGAGGCTAGAACTGGTAATGGGCTGATGGGGGGGGGTAAGACTGATAATGGGCTGATGGGGGGTAACCTGCTAATGGGCTGATGGGGGGGGGGGTAAGACTGGTAATGGGCTGATGGGGGGTATGACTGGTAATGGGCTGATTAGGGGAGCCTAGCATTGGTAATGGGGTTGAGGGGGGACTAGCACTGGAAATGAGTTGATTAGGGGAGGCTAGGACTGGTAATGGGCTGATGGGGTGGGGTAGGACTGGTAATGGACTGATGGAAGGCTAGCATTGGAAATGAGCTGATCGGGGGGGGGGCTATGACTGGAAATGGGCTGATTAGTGGAGGCTAGGACTGGTAATGTGCTGATGGGGAGGTAGGACTGGTATTGGGCTGATTAGGGGAGGCTAGCACTGGTAATGGGGTTGAGGGGGGATTAGCACTTGAAGTGAGCTGATTGGGGGGCTTCGACTGGGAATGGGCTGATTGTGGGGAGGGAAGGATAGAGCTGCTGGCCCTGGAAGAAAACTGGGGGCTAAGGCTACAAATGGGCTGATACGAGGGGATGGGAGAATGGAACTGGAAGGGAGTGGATCTGAGAGGGGCTGCCATGGTATTTGTACTAGAAGGGACTGGTCAGTGGGGAAGGAGGGGGACTGGAAGGGAATGGACACCAGTGGCAGTCATGGGAATGCAAGTTGATATTGGAAGGTACTGGGAGTGAGGACTGGAAAGGGGCTGATACTGGGGAGGGTTACTGGGACTGGAAATAGGCTAATGAAAAGAAGTGAAGAAAATGAAAGAAGAGTTAAGAAATGGCAGATGGACCATAGACCACAGAAAGAGAGCTAAGAGAAGACAGGAAAGCAGAAGCCTCAGATTGGGACCAGCATGATCAGAGAATAAATTGGTCAGACAACAAAGGTAGAAAAAATAATTTTATTTCATATTAGTGATTTGACTACAAAATCATAATAATTTTGAAATCAAATATTGTTACTTGTTATTGGGATTAATTATTGTGGTTTAAATAAGTAAATTTTATAAATAAAAACATAATGCAAAGGCCTATAATATATTAATAATTCAACAAATGATTACAGCGACAATGCATGAACGGTAAAGGAAGAGAGAGACATTTGATTTTATCATTGGGGGTCATCACAAGTTGACCAATGGTAAAAGGGGTCACGGTACCAAAAAGGTTGAGAACCACTGATCTAACACCATCTCAATAGGTGGAGATAAGTGCACCGTGCATAGCAGGATGCATTAGGTACTTATTATCCTCGTGTTAACTGTTGGGAACATGCTGGTGGAGCTCCCCTGCTCAGAATATGGGAAGGAGCTAGATCTCAACAGGAATTCAGATAGACTGTGATGCTTTTCAGTAACTGTATTGAGGATCACAGATTTACCGTGTTGGAGAGCATGAGGTCTATACTGCAAGCAAATAGAAACATCTTTACTTGTGTACACACCTCAAGACTGGTTGAATTGAACTATCTGCCTATTCCCTTTAGGATGAAGACTCGCCTATTTTATTTCTGTGATCTTGAGGACTTCATCCAGTCCAATTTTCAGAGTCATCATGCTAATTGTTAATTAGATATTTCAAGTGCATATTTCTGTTACTAATTGCTCTAATTTTATTCCTTGTTTAAGTGTTTCTTGTATGTTTATGCCAGTAAAGCAAAGTTTTTGTTTAAATCCTCCCTGTCCCTTGACCCTTTATCCCTTGAATCCTGGGTTCCAGTCACTGGGGGGGGGGGCTTACCAGTCTGAGTCCTGTCTCCTGTGGATTTCAAGCAGTCACAGGGAGGATAGGGCAGGGCCTCTGTTACAGTGGGTTCATGTATAAAATAAAGGGCATCTTTTAGAAGAAATACTGAAGGGTTGATGAAATTTCATGTCATCTTGGCGTAGTTAAGATGGATTTCTCTTTGCTATACATATCTATGACTCTTGAGTAAATCTAGGGCTAGATCTGCTAAAGTGTGCTACCTCATTACTGTGTGCTAGCCAGGACTGTACCAATCTGGCGATATGCCCCATGTGATTTGCGAACCTGGCACCCCCCCCAGCTTCCTGGATGCCCAATGATGACATCATTGCCCTTTCTATACTTGCAGCTTGGTCTGATTCATTATAACATTTTTAATGTGATATTGCAGAAGAGCTATCGTGAAAGGTTTGCTTCTTTGCAAATGAAACCAAAATCTGCAATAAGGTAGAAACTCTGGAAGGTGGAATCTTGTGAAGCCTGAAGAATGGCTGAGTATTTGACAGCTGAGATTTAATGCTAAAAAATGCAAGGTCATGCATTTGGGCTGCAAAATTCCAAGGGAGCAGTACAGTATAGGGGTGAAGCAGTGGTGGGATTCAAATCCTGTCAGGATTTGGTTCGGTCTGTGGTGGGAATTAGCTGGGTCACACCAGTTCGCGCGAAGCAGTCCCTAGCATTTCCTGTGTTCGCTGAACCAGTGCCTAGAGGCTGTGTCACTGCCGCAGTGGCACCGGCGGGTTTCAAAGCACCCAAATGTATGTTAATGGCATTGGGAGCTTCTCCCGATGCCGTGATCCACCTGATGCCATCAACATACCTGTAGGCACTGGTTTGGCAAACATGAAAGAAGAGCAGAACTTGGGAATGATCGTATCCGGTGACAGCAAAACAGGTAGAAAAGGAGACAGCTAAAGCCAGAAGTATGCTTGTTAGATAGAGAAAAGAACATTCAACAGGAGAAAGGAGGTGATAATGCCTTTGTGTACATCTCTAGGAAGACTTCATTTGGCATACTATGTACAGTTCTGGAAATCATACCTTCAAAAGGATATAAACAGGATGGATTCAGTGCAGAGGGTAGCTACTGAAATGGACAGTGATCTTCATCATAAAGCATATGGGGATAATATGCAGTAGCAATAGTAGTAGTATTCAGCACCAGTAGATAGCGCTGCTAACATGGGTAGCCACCAGCGCTGAAGACCAGTCCTGGATATTCAATGCTGTGGCCATATCTGCCCACCAGCATTGAATATCCGGGTCACCACACAACCCGGAAGCTAACTAGGCAGTGGCGATATTGAGTCCCTGCCCGGTTAGCCCCTGAGGGTAAAGTTAGGCAGCTTTTGCCATGCCTAACTTTACCCACAGTTCGAACCATGTAAATGTCTGAATAACGGGCCCAAAGATCTCAATATTTATATATAGGGAATACTTGGATGCTGTCAGGGCCGGCCCGTCCATTGAGCAAGAATGATTTTTGCACAGGGCCCCGCGTTTCAGGGGGCCCCGTACAAAAAACATTTTTCATCCCAAGTTTAAAAAAAAACAACAAAAAACAGCTGCTTCTGCCGCGGCAGCATCAAGAGTGCCGCCGCGGGGCCCCCCCCCTGCCCGGCAGAGCCTCCCTGCATCGTAGGCTAGCGTCAAATCCACAAACGCGGGCTTCTTTCAGAGCCGCAAGAGTTTCCTTTCTTGCGGCTCTGTTAATCCCGCCGGGGCTGATGGGAAATTAGTCTTTCTTTATTCATACACTCATTAAGAGGCATGTTTACTAAACGTTAGTGTATGGTAACATTATGCAAATATTTATGCAAATGAGGCCCCTTATGCAAATGAGGCCCCACACCTAGTCTCCGCACATGGCCCCGCACCCCCCTTGGGCCGCCCCTGGATGCTGTACTAAGGGAAGTAGTGCTGTCCAGTGTCAATATTAAATATTGCAAGGGGAATGAGAGAAAGATCTAACATTTTTCAGAATAGGGGAGGTTCTTGCTGTCAATCATTTCATATAGGGAGGAGACTTCTCTGAGAGGGAAAATCCCACTTAGTGTTATGTAAACCACTCCCAAAGGTAAAACCTGTCTTTAGCCCCTAGCAATTGCACCATAGAGTTGTAGAGGGAGTCTGCCCTTAAGGGACAGGTCTTTATCTTTATTTAAAAACTTAATAAACCGCCAAAACCATAGGCATATAGCGGTTTACAATAAAATCATAAAAGCACTGCCAAAAAGAAAGGAAAAGAATGCCATAAAATAAATAGGGAAGAGATAGTCGGAGAGAAAAGGGAGAAAGAAAAAAGGGGGGACAGCCAGGAACAAAACAGACAGAACCAGAGCCAGAGCACCCTAAATGCAAGGAAGATTATTTGCACCCAACCACCATGACCAGCTAAAAGTTTTTAACAGGCTTGGGGCTGCTGCCAAGGAGCAGAGTGGAGCTCAGCCTGTGAATATGTTCCAGGAGAGTGTCTACATACAACCTCTCCAGATCACAGGAGCCAGGAGTTAAGTGGAGCATCATTGGATACCTGCATTTGCAGGAACCACCTGCCAAGGAGAAGAAGGAACCTAGCAGATGCAGTATTCCAGCAGTGCCAGAGTCAGGGGTGTCATCAATCACAGTAATGGGGTCCTGTGCCTGCCTCACCTATATACTCAAGTACTCTGGGAAAGGAGTTTTGGAATTCTGCCAAAGAATTAAATTGGACTGGCCAAAGTACTTAAATGGTGGAGAAACAAGTAGACAAAGGTGAGTCAGTTGATATAGTGCAGGCATGTCCAACAGGTAGATCACGGAGGGGTCACAGGTAGATCGCCAGCCCCACTTCGCTCCATCTCTCCAGCAGCTCGCCCCGTCGCTAGGAGAGAGCTCGTGCCAGCAGGTCGTCTGCTAAGGGCTTGCCGCCACTGCTGATCCTTTGCCTGTCTTTTTTCCCTGCCTGCGGATGTATTGGGGGCGCTTGTTGTTTTTGTGGCAATAGTTTGTGGGTACCCCAGGGGGCACCTGCCCGTGCCCCGCGACGAGATGCCACAGGCCCAGCATCATACCTGGTCTCCTGCCTCTTAGAATCACCCATTCCTGCCCCCGCCCCAACACCCCTTAGAAGTGTGTTATATACCGGGTGATATCCATTCACCTGGGTTTTACCTGAATACACTTACCGTATTAGTTGTGTCGTGTGCTGGTCGTTGTTTGCTTAATAGTTCGCTTTCATTAAACGTTTTCGGGCGGACACAACAAAGTGTCAAGAATTTGGTGATTTTGGCAGGATTTCCAATTTTGTTCTAACTTGCCTATGACTTGCCTTCGAATTGGTTCAAACTACTGTGACTTTTGCTTGCCTCTGCAATTTTATTTTGCCTAGCCTTTGCGTTGATTCTACACTGCAATTTTATTTCACCTTGCCTTTGCGTTGATTCTACACTGTGTGCAGAATTTATTAAATCGCGTGTGGTGGTATTTGAACTTGTTTGGCGGTATTTGATTTTATTTGGTTTGCTGGACAGGTGTTTTGAGTTTTTTTGATGATTGTTTGGAGTTATTTAATTATTGGTGCCAGTATGATGAATTCTTATTTTTACTTTTAGAACTGCATGTGTGGTTTTGGCATCTCCAGTCCTTGTATTGAACATCATCCAGAGGTCTTCAGTTCCTGTTGATCTTTAATACTTTGGGACAGTGACAGTTTTGGACCAGATTCAGCCAGTGTTTATACTAACTTAGCAGATTTGGCCTTCTTACATCCAGTCACCCCAGTATAACGAAGATGAGTGTTCCAAAGAAGAGCAAAACCTACCGCTTTCATGATGAATGGGAAATGGACTACTTCTTCATCATGTGAAAGACAAGTGTTGTTGTCTAATTTGTAATGCCCCAGTATCCTTGCCCAAAAAGGGTAATCTGGAACGTCATTATAAGGCTCTGCATAGCAATAAGTTTGATGCTGACTTTCCACCCAAAAGTGAAATTCGTAAATTGAAGCTCAAAGAACTTAAATTGAAATTGGTTACTCAGCAACAGTTGATGGCGAAGCCAAGGTCACATTTGATCAATGCAACCATAGCATCCTTCAAGGTCAGCAACCTGATCGCAAAGAAATGCAAACCTTTCATGAAGGGGAATTTGTAAAAGATTGTTTTCTTGAAGCAGCTGACAATCTTTTTTGAAGGATTTAAAAATAAGAAAGAGATCATAGCTGCTATTCAAGATGTACAATTGTCAAGAAACATCATCGTGCAGCAAATAGAAAAGATGTGTGGAGACACAACTGAACAATTGTTGGAGGATGTTTCAAATTGTGTTGCTTTCTCACTCCAACTGGATGAATCTACAAACATAAGAGACATGGCCCAGTTACTAGTCTTTATCTGGATGGTTTTTGAAGACTTCAGTGTTAAAGAAGAACTACTTGGAATGATTTCTTTAAAAGGGAGAACTACCGGTCAGGAAATATTCAGTTCTTTCCATTCTTTTGTGACAAAGTGTAATCTTCCATTGCATAGACTTGTTTCCATCACTACTGATGGAGCAAGAGCAATGACAGGTGAGGTTAACGGTTTCATAGCCCTCTGTAGAAAGCATGACGACTTCCCAGCACCAGCAAGTTTTGGCATGCAAGAGACTCAATACAAAGACTGTCATGGACATCACTTTCAAAATTGTAAATTCAGTTCATGGAAGATCACTTCAGAGACGGCTTTTCAATCTTACTCTTGATGAAGGGGCAGCAGAAATCATTTTGCACACAGATGTAAGGTGGCTAAGTAGGCACAAATTTCTGCAAAGATTTGCTGAATGAAATAAGAAGTTTTTTGAAGGAGAGGGGAGATGACCAAGCAGAGTTTGAAGATGAGGAGTGGTTATGTGATCTGGCATTTCTCGCTGACTTTACAGGCAAACTAAGTGATATGAACCTTGAACTACAAGGTAAAAACAAATGCATTGGCGAGATGATGAGTACAGTTTCATCCTACAAGAGCAAATTTGAGCTAATGATGACTGACCTTGCAAACAACACTTTGGATCATTTTGCTAATACGCAGGACCATCTGGGACAATATCCAAATTTTGCTTTTCAGAACAAGAAGTATGTGACAGAAATCTGTTCTGTTATCCAGGAATTCGAAAATAGATTCTGTGACGTCCAAAAAATTGGAACAGTTGTGGAGTACTTGTCATACCCATTCAAAGTAGATGTGGACATTAAAGAAACTGCAGCTGCTATCAGTAAAAATTACTCATTGAAAACGAAATATTGACCCTTAAAAATGACATTTTTCTCAAGACCTGTGCTGAGCAAGAATCGTTTTGGAAGTTAGTGCCTAGAAACAAATTTCCTAACTTGAGAAGATGCAGTGAAGCTGTACACTCCTGTTTCAGTTCAACTTATTTGTGTGAATCTGCGTTTCCCCATCTGAAAATGACAAAGAGTACACAACATTCCAACATGACAGATGAACATCTCCAGGATTCCCTGAGACTGGCCCTCACGCAATATTCACCCAACTTCAAAAAGCTGGTGGATGAAATGCAGTCTCAGACGTCTCACTAATGAACAAGGGCGAAATATTAAAGCTTGCGCAAGATCAGCCTGGATCAATACTCGACCTTAATTTAACACAAATTACTCAATAAAAGTTAAAGAAAGTTATTAAGACAGTTAAATAAAGTTATTACTCAAGACTTTAAGAAAAAATGTACTTTCCATTTCCCATCGCAGTTCTTACTGGATCTTCATCTCTCTGTTTTGTTTTTGCTTAATTTGCTTAACAGCTGATCACATCCAAGTAAATGACAGAAGATTCATTAAAAATGGGTGGTGGGGTGGGAATCCTCCAACTTTATTGGGTTAAAATTTAATTTGAAACTAATTTGAAACGTAATTTTCATGGTGGTAGATCACCGGCACTTTTGGCTGGAAAAAGTAGATCACGATCTGTTCGAAGTTGGATATGCCTGATATAGTGTATCTGGATTTTCAGAAAACCTTTGACAAGGTCCATCATGAGAGACTCTTGGCGAAATTAAAAAGTCATGGGATAGGAGGCAGTGTGCTATTGTGGATCAGGAAATGGTTAAAAGATGGAAAGCAGAGGGTAGGGCTAAATGGCCAATTTTCCCAATGGAGAAAGGTGAATAGTGGAGTACAGTGCTGGGTTCGCTGCTTTTTAATATATTTATAAATGACCTGGAAATGGGAACAACAACTGAAATTATCAAATTTGCAGATGACACAAAATTATTCAAAGTTATTAAAACAGAAGGGACTGTGAAAAATTGCAAGAGGACCTTGATAAATTAGAAGACTGGATATTCAAATGACAGATAAAATTTAATGTGGACAAATGCAAAGTTATGCATCATGATGCAGGGTTCCACATTAGGAACAACCACCCAGGAAAAAGATTTAGGCGTCATCATGGATAACTCATTGATACCCTCCACCCAGTGTGTAGTGGCGCCCAAGAAAGCAAATAGAATGCTAGGAATCGTAAGGAAAGGAATGGAGAATACAACAAAGGATATTATAATGCCTCTGTATTGTTCCATGGTGCGACCGCATCTTGAATATTGTGTGCAATTCTGGTAGCCGAATTTTATAAAGGATGTAGTGGAATTAGAAAAGGTACAGAGAAGAGCCACCAAAATGGTAAAGGGGATGGAAGGATACCCCTATGAGGAAAGGCTTAAAAGCTTAGAGCTCTTGAACTTGGAAAAGAGACGGCTGAGGGGGCATATGATAAGGTCTATAAATTAATGAATGGAGTGGAATGGGTAAACAGAGATCGGTTGTTTACCCCATCAAAAAGTAGAGAGACTAGGGGACAGCAATGAAGCTACAACATGACCCATTTAAAACTAATAAGAAAAAATATTTTTTTACTCAACACATAATCAAACTCCAGAATTTGTTAACAGAGGATGTAGTAAAAGCTGTTAGTGTAGCTGTGTTTTAAAAAAGTTTGGACACGTTTCTAGAGGAAAAGTCCATGAACCATTAAAGAGGACCCGGGAAATCCACTGCTTACCCTGGGACAAGTATTGTGGAACCTGTTATCTTTTTGGGAACCTGCCAGGTACTTGTGACATGGATTGGCCACTGTTGGAAACAGGATATTGGGCTCAGTATGGCATTGCTTATGTACTTATGTATGTTCTTATAAAAGTAGTGCACTAGATGGGAGGAATGGTCTTGAAGAAAGAAATCGTTAAAGTTACAGTAAAGAGCAATTGGAAGGACTGGGGTACAAAACACCCTGTCAGAGAGGAATAATAAGTAAACTACTACTACTACTAATAATAATAATTTGAACAGCGATATAAGGCATATGCAACACTGTACATATAGATGCAAGGCACAGTCCCTGCTCATCAGAGCTTACAATCTAACCAAGACAAAACACATAGTGAAACTGGGGACTAGACTATGGTAAGATACACACATATAAGTAGTGGACAACAGAGTGAGCAGCATCAGGTCCCAAAAGCAGCTTCAAAGAGGTGGGTTTTTTTAGCCTGGATTTGAATAGGGCTAGAGCAGGAGCCTGATGCACAGACTCAGTTAGTTTGTTCCAGGCATATGGAGCAGCAAGGTGGAATGAACAGAGTTTGGAGTTGGCAGTGGCAGACAAGGGCACAGATTAAAGGGATCTGCCAGAGGAGCAGAGTTCCCGAGGAGGCGGGTAGAGTGAGATAAGAGTGGAAATGTAATGAGAACCCCAAAATGGATGCACTTGTAGGTAAGTAGGAGAAGTTTGAACTGGATGCAGAAACTGATAGGGAGCCACTGAAGTGACTTGAGAAAAGGGGTTACATGATGTCACCACGTGGCCAGCCCTCCACCTAGGGTGCAGAGGGTTGGTCTGCCATGATAATTTCTCTATGCAGAAAGTGAGACTACAGCTAGGGCTCTTGCAAGGCCTCTTGGGATTTGTAGTCCCTTTTTACCTCTCTGATAAAGAAGCAGTTGTAGTCCGAGTGTTTAAGGCAAAATGACAAGGATTTATTTCCCCTCACAAACAGAACTTCGGTGCAGAACAAATAAGAACAGTGTCCAGGAGTTTATCATGAGGATTATATACAATACTTAAGGTAAGTGCTTCTTCACTCTCTGGTTCCCAAAACAATACGGTGCTCGTAGTAAGTACAAACTAAAAATAAACAGCTTCTTGGAACAAAGAAAAATACCTCCTTTTTCTTTGCTGTTAACTCAGCACTCTTACTTCCAGGTTTCAACACAGTGACTCAATGTTGTCAGCCAAACACAGCGTGCAATCCATTCGCATATCAGCTACATCCTCAACATTAGAGTCTACCTGCATATCTTCTATATCAGGGCTGGAAGTGTTTGTTTGCAGACGGTTACTAAGGGATTTCAAATAACTTCCCTCTTTATACCCAGGTGTTCTCCCTTTATACAACTCTCCACAGCAAGGGTTTAAAATACCTGATACATTGGAGTTTCTTCTGTGGCTCTCCTCTAAGTCTTGGCAGTTATAAGGGAAGGTTTCTGTGCTGGGCTCCCACCTGTGTAAACTCTGAAGGCTCCCTTCTGATTGCAGAGCTCCCTGCTCTCTCCGTTCCAGCAAGTTCCTGGACACAGGGCGTGCCTTCCTTCCTTCAAGTCTGTTGGCTTTTCTCACAGACCGGTAAGAGGTTTCTCTATCAGATCTCCAACTCCCTGGAGTTTCTGAGCCTCTCCAAGCCTGCCTTACAGGAGCTCTCTCTTCTCTCCTGTCTTCCCTTCCTTGAGCTGCTTCTCTGCCACCACTCCAACTCTCTCTGCTGCCACGGCTCCAACTGCCGTTCAAGCTGCAATTATCCGTCCAGCTTGCCCTCTGGCCTCTTCTCCAGCCTGTGTCTGCTACTTCTCCATCTGGCTTTGCTTCCTTCATGGCTTCCTTCTCTGCCTCCCTCGGGGCTCTCCTCTCTGCCCTCCTGGGAGCTAATGATGACGTTTTATAATTCTGTTCCCCTGGGCTTGGCTCTGCCCTCACCCTGAACAGGTGTGCTTGATTAAGCTCGGGGCTTGTTACTACATCAGAGTCTGGGTGTGTCAATTCAGCTCCTGTCTTTCCCTGTTTACCTTTTCTATGTAAACAGTGAGCCATGTGCTCTAGCTGCCTGTCAGTTTTAAAGGTGGAATCTTCCTTTCTTTCTATTTCCATGGGTTCGGTAGGGGTCTCTACATCACAATGAGCATAACGACATTGGCGGAAGATAAACCATGCAGCTGAGTTTTGAACAGATTGAAGGAGACAGAGATGATTGAGAGGGAGACCAGCAAAGAGCAGGTTACAATAATCAAGATGGAAGATGACTACTGAGTGGATAAGTGTGAGTAGAAAGGAAGGGACAAATTTTGCTGATGCTACAGAGAAAGAAGCATCAGCCTTTAGCTATCTGTTGGGTTGCACAGAGAAAGATAAAGTCAAAGATGACCCCAAGGTTGCGAGCTGAGGAAACAGGGAGGAAGGGGGAGGGGGGGGAGATGGATAAGGGAGGAAGGAGTGGATATGAGAGGAAGGAGTCAATTGCTTGCAACATAGTCTTTGTTCATTGTTCCTGCCAATAATTATTGTTGTTTCTTCAGTGACCCTTAAGTTTAAGTAAACCCTTGGTTCAGAACACAATTTATGGCCTGGGCCCATTTATTTGAGAAGGGAAGGGTGTGAGGGTGTCAAGTGCCAAGAGTTTCCTGGCTTCTGCCAATCCTCACCAAGAAAAACCCTGATACTTAAAAATCCATGAGCTTCAGATTAAAGACTGAGAGGAAAAGCTCCTAGGATTGGTGTTCTCCCTTGTCTGCCAAGCAGTTTGTGAGGTAACTGCAAGGGCCACACAGGAAGGGTTTAAATATGCTTTGGAGGGAAGGCAGGAGAAAGGAGATATGGCAGTAATATTCAAATAACTCTGTGATATAAATGCACAGGAGGTGGGCCTATTTCACTTGAAAGAAAGCTCTGGAATGAGAGGTCATAGGATGAAGGTGAAAGGGGATAAACTAGGGTTGCCAACCGGCCGGTTTTCAGCCGGCCTGGCTGGTTTTTCCATGGCCAGGCCGGCTGCCGGCACAGATGTAAAACTGGCCATTGAAAAGCCGGTTTTTTGCTCTGGCCGCAAGATCGGGAGCGGCCAGAGCAAAAAACCGGCTTTTGTGCCGAAGTCCGCTGCGTGAACGCGAACGCGATTCCCCATAGCAGTGCAGCCACTGCTTCTGCTTTGTACAGAGCAGCGGCTGCAATACACTTACTTTGAAAACTAAAGATAAACTGTGTGAGGAGCCCTCCGGTCATTGCAGAGCCCGAGGAAGTGATGTCATGGGGGCGGGCTCCTCACAGGTTGTCTTTCCTTTTCAAATTCACTTTGAGGAAGTGATGTCATGGGGGCGGGCTCCTCACAGGTTGTCTTTCCTTTTCAAATTAACTTTAACTGCAATAAAGTTAATTTGAAAAGGAAAGACAACCTGTGAGGAGCCCGCCCCCATGACATCACGTCCTCGGGCTCTGCGATGACCGGAGGGCTCCTTACACAGTTTGTCTTTACTTTTCAAAGTAAGTGTATTGCAGCCGCTGCTCTGTACAAAGCCGACGCCGGGGCTTGGGGGGTGGGGGGGTGATGGTGTGAGTGAACCAGCAAGGGGAGGGGGGGTGATGGTGTGAGTGAACCAGCAGTGGAGTGGGGTGATGGTGTGAGTGAACCAGCAGGGGAGGGGGGTGTGATGGTGTGAGTGAACCAGCAGTGGAGGGGGGTGATGGTGTGAGTGAACCAGCAAGGGGGGGGGGGGGGGTGATGGTGTGAGTGAACCAGCAAGGGGGGGGTGGTGTGAGTGAACCAGCAAGGGGGGGGGGGGTGTGAGTGAACCAGCAGTGGAGGGGGGGTTGGTGTAATTGAACCACCAGGGGAGGGGGGTTGGTGTGATTGAACCAGCAGGGGAGGGGGTGATGGTGTGAGTGAACCAGCAAGGGGGGGGGGAGTGGTGTGAGTGAACCAGCAGGGGAGGGGGGTGATGGTGTGAGTGAACCAGCAAGGGGGGGGGAGTGGTGTGAGTGAACCAGCAGGGGAGGGGGGTGATGGTGTGAGAGAACCAGCAAGGGGGGGGAGGGTGTGAGTGAACCAGCAGAGGAGGGGGGGGGGTTGGTGTGAGTGAACCAGCAGGGGAGGGGGTGAGTGAGTGAGTGACCCAGCAGGAGGGGTGAGTAAGTGACAGGGGGGTGGGTGAGTGAACCAGCAGTGGAGGGGGGGGTGGTGGTGTGAGTGAACCAGCAGTGGAGGGGGGGGGGGTGGTGTGAGTTAACCAGCAGGGGAGGGGGGGTGGTGTGAGTGAACCAGCAGGGGAGGGGGGTTGGTGTGAGTGAACCAGCAGGGAGGGAAGGGGAGGGGGGGTGAGTGAGTGAACCAGCAGGGGAGGGGGTGAGTGAGTTAGCAGGGGGGGGGTGAGTGAGTGAACCAGCACTGAGGGGAGGAGGGGTGAGTGAACCAGCACTGAGGGGGGGTGACTGAATCCTCGGTAATTTTTGTGGGTGGGGCTGGGGCGGGGCAGGGGTGGGACTGGGGGCGGAGAATGGGTGGAGCATGGCGAGCCACAGGTGTTGGGTTTTTCTCGGTGAAAAAGTTGGCAACCCTAGGATAAACTCATGAGTAATCTGAGGAAATATTTCTTTATGGAAAGGATGGTGGATATATAGAACAGTCTCCCAGTGGAGATGGTGAAGACAAGAAGTGTGCATAAATTCAAGAAAACAAGGAACAAGTACAGAGGATCTCTGCGGGAGAGGAAGTGATTGTAGGGCTTAGTAGTTGATATGAATGGGCAGACTGGCTAGACTGTATGGTCTTTATCTGCCAGCATTCTTTTCTCTGTTTTCTATACTACTCGCTGTAATCTGGCTCACTTACTGGAAGGAACTGGCATGCAGATAAGGCAGATGTGTCATCGCTTTTCCATTGAAGGCCTACAGATGAGGTTGGTGGATAGAGAGGCCAGGCAAACTGGCACGTTATTACAGAGCTGAGAGATGAGAACTGTGCTAGGCCTGAATTGACTTGAGATTTCTGTCCCACTTTCTCTAAAGTGCTTCTAAATATGCCCTGGTTCAAAATTTTCTACAGGGCACTATGTGCTGCAGTATGGATAAAAAACAGAAGCAGTCTTAGCGCCATGAAGGTATAGCTGAAACACATATGTATCATAGCCAGACCAATAGGAAAGGAAAGCACAGTTCATTTCTTTTCTCTTTTCTAATGGCTGGCCATAATTGTCAGAAATTAGCAGAGGAGGTATTTCAGCTTTTCAAATCAGGAAAAATATGCCTGATCTCTTTGCTTCATTTATTCATAAGCATTTATATTGTGTACAGAACCAAAGACACAAACAACAGTTGGCCTATACCAGAGTGAACAAAACACTGACAAAATCAATAAGATAATCACTCCACTAGATTAACAAAACCTCATATCAGGTACTCAACAAAACATTTACACAAGATTTTAAAAGCAGGAAGGAAGAAACAAAAAGCCTCAGAACACAAGGTAATAAATCCAGCTTTAATCCAGCTTCAAGCCAAAAGGCCAACCTTCCACACATCACAGGCTCTCTATACCTCCTTCCAACCCTTAAAAACATTCCTCAATAATAACATTCCATTTTATAACAGTCAGTGCACAAAAGGAACAATGCTGGTAATACTGTTAGGGAAACACGCCCCACACACAAATTGAGCAGTACTAGTAGGGGACCCCCCACATACTACAATTAAGCAATGCTATTAGGGAAGCAAACCCGACGCTACATATAAAGGCAGCCTTAAGCGTTTCACTGTTCAAAAGCTTCGTCAGGGAAAGTTCCTCCAAACTGTGCACAAGTCATTATCTTAACCAGCAACACGTTCAATGGCATGCATCACACCAACCAAACAGAACAGCAGGACATGAAGGCGGTTTACAAAATATAATTGTAAGCTCTACCCTGGCACTGGAGCTGCCCACTGGTAAGCCGCTGACGCCACTGTTTCTCGCCTGACTGGAAAAGGGCCATGGTATCAGGATGGAGCAGGTCTAGGGCCACCACTGCCATCGCGTCCCCTCCTCGTCCTTCCGCTGCGCCTTCCTGTTTGAGATTGGGATGCGTATTGTTGAGACAGTACCTCTCTCTTTTTAAAAAAGCCAAGAAAGTCTGTTGAAACGATAACGTTTGGGTTTCCTGTCTGGGACATTTCTATCGTCTTGCAGATGAATGGAGTATGAGAACAAAAGGCACAACTAGTGGGCTTCCATGACTTTCTTTTTTAAAATTTAAATTCTACTTTATAGAATTGTATCTAGTAATTTCACAATGCAACTATACAAATGATCAGTAGTAGTAATAAAAGGGGGAAAAGACCAGAGATAAAATTAAAGAAAAAATATGAAAAGAAACAGCATAATAGCTTAACTTGAATATCATAACAAATCCCAACAAAAAGAGGAAATCTAATATAGTAAATGAGAAACAGTTCACATTGCATGGAATCAGTCAGACATCAGGCTCACATATTAATTTATGTAGAACCCACAGGTATTATATACAACCCAAAACTTAGGATGAGGACATGAGAGCTCTCGCTGAAAAAGAGAGCATTAGAGAGATTATCTCCCCAAAATGTTCCTACGTATGTAATAGATATCTAGAGATGTAATAACACATTTGCAAGGAAAATGAAGAAAATTGGTAGCCTCCCAAAGAAATAGACTCCTAATATAGAGACAGAAGTATTTCTTCTTTTCCTGAATGTTTTAGCAACATCTAGACAAACACATGTTTTGTGATCACAGAAAAGCTTCCACTTCCACATAAGGCTGGAACCTTATGTAAAAATTGCCACTAGAATAGACTGAGATTGGGAAATTACTTCCCCCTGCATCCTCTCCAGCCTTCTCCTAGGACAAGCAGGATGTGTCAGCCACACCTGGTGACGTCATCCGACGGCGCCATGACGGAAGTGCTCTATAGCTCAGAAGCTTCTGAGCATGTGGGAGGTCCCACCTCCCTCGGCCCGCCCCTAGCCGGCCAGTTCTTTTTCTTCCGCCCTGCCTCAAGACGGAATTTCTAGCTCTCCATAAAAAATTATATAAAATCCTTCAGTCTTCATGCCTAAACCAGGCTTTAAGAAGTGTTCCATCTGCAACAGGAAAATGAACATTTCTGACACTCACCAACACTGCATCGGGTGTCTAGGATCCTCTCACCGGGTTGAAGATTGTGCCAGCTGTGCCCGGATGTCTCCCAGGGCAAGGAAACACCGGGAGCACGCCCTGCAAGACTTGATCTCCTCCACGGCGTCTTCCAGCACTAACCGCGACACAAGTAAGGACCGTGGCAAAGCCGCTCCAACCTCCAAGCCGGCAGTCCGTTCCCGGACCGACAAGCGGCATAGGGAAGACCCAAGAAAGGCCTCCTCTCACCGTGGTTCGAGCGCTGCCTCCGACCCGGGAAAGGCCTCATCTCGCCGGGGTTCGAGCGCTGTCTCCCCCGATCATCGGCATGCTTCCAGTGAGGCCTCTTCCCTCCGGGTGAGCCCTCCTGCTGAGTGCTGTTCCCCACGGCCATGCGGTCTCCAGGACGCCTCCCAAAATGGCGCCGTCCTCTCTGACCCGCTTAGCTCCGCCTCCGGACACGCCCCCTCCTCCGGGATTGGTCACAACAGCTCCGCTCCGATCCAGCGCCGGCAGCCTTCCCCTATGCCAAGCACCTCCAATGCCGCGGCAGAGGAGCTCCGTTCCAGCGCGGCAAGCAGGGCCCGGGCCGCCGAACTTCAGCGCTGCCAAACCTCTTCCCCTCGTTGCTCAGCTTTGCCATCAACGGCAGAGGAGTCCCGGAGCGGGCCAGAAAGCAGCGATCGGCACGGGAACGGCGCGGGTGTCCCCCCCCCGCGCGGGAGAAGCAGACACCGCTCCACAGACTCAAGCCATCAGCGCCATAGAAGCCGTGAACGCCGCTCCTGCGGCATAGACAATGTCAACGCTAAGAGCAGAAAGAGGACAGCAAAACATCGGCATCTGTCTCAGTCGGGGCCAAGGGATTCCTGCAGTGGATCCCCCCGTAGACACAAGAGGAGCAAGAGATCACGCTCCAAGGGCAGCAGGAGTCATAGGAGCAGTCGGTCTTCGGACTCCACCTCCTCAGCAATCCTGCATCTGCTCACTCGCCTTGTGGAACAGACTGCCCCCCAGCGGGCACATGTTTTCCCTCAGGATCATGCACATGCTTCCCCTGAGGCGCGCGACCGGGCTCGGAGCGCTCCCTCTCTCCACGAGATCCCAGTCGCTCGCCCTCCAGGGCACGATCAGCTTCCCCATCTTTGTCCAGGCAGCCTCCTTCCCCAGTGCAGCTGCACTCCGAAGGAAGCGAGGGGGAGGAGTTGGGACCAGACGCTGACACTTCCAAACCCCAGGCAGATGAGACGGACTCTCCGCCTGTACCAGTACCCGAGGACCTCACCTATCCAAAATTTCTCAGGAAGGTGGTTTCCAAACTCGGGTTGACCACAGATGACACACCTGATGAGCAGGAACCTGAGGTCATGAAATACCTCAGTGGCCCTAAACCAGCCATGGCCCTTCCCCTTCACCGCAAGTTGAAGGAAAAGCAGTTGACACTCTGGCAGTCCCCAGCGTCTGGCCAGCCTTGCTCCAGGCGCCTGGACAGTAAGTACATTATCCACAAGGCTCCGGGCTTTGACAAGCCCCAACTACCCCACCAGTCAATAGTGGTGGCGTCAGCACTCAAGCGAGTTAAATCCACGCGTGTCCAAGCCGCTCATCCACCGGGCCGGGACCCCAAGCGTCTGGATGACATGGGGAAGAGAGTATTTCAAGGTGCGATGCTGAATGCCAAGATAGCAGCGCATCAGTTCCAGCATATCCTATTCCAGGATGCCATCCTTGCTGACCTCAAAAGCCACTTACAGGATCTCCCTAAAGACTCACGTACATCCGCCGCCACCTCCATCCTGGAGCTAGCTGAGTGCAGCAAACACCTGATGAGTACAGCATTCGACTCTTTTGACACAGCGGTACGGACAGCGGGCACAGCCATATCGGCTCGTCGCTGGGCATGGCTTCGTGCATCGGGGCTCTCTGATAACACCCACGATCGGATCGCCGATACACCCTGTTCGGGCGACTCCCTCTTTGGAGACAAGGTCACCGACACAGTGAAAGATCTGAAAGAGGACTGCACCACTTTGAAGACCCTGGCTGCGGACGGGATCGAACGACCCGCCTGGTCCAGGAAAGGGAGCTACTCTAAGAAACCCTTTTCCTCGTCCAAACAGTATTATGGCTCCAATCGTCAGTGGCAGACTCCTAGATTCAAGCAGTCCTATCACAAGTCGTCTTTTCAGAGACAGCAGCCACGACAACGCAAACAAAAGCAGAACAACACCTCCCAAACAGGGAAAGACTCTTCGTCCTTCTGACTACCCGCCCTGCCTGGGCCCCTCTACGGGAGAAGCAGACCACCCTGTCGGGGGTCGGCTGTCCTACTTCCTCCCGGCCTGGCAGGAGATCACTACGGACAAGTGGGTCATTCAAATAATACAGACAGGCTACCGTTTGCGTCTCTCCTCCCTTCCACGGCAGCTGAAGCAACCCACCTGCCAGCCCTCACTCCATCAGGAACAACCACTCTCGGAGCTCCTCCAACAGCTTCTCCGGGCACGCACGATAGAGAGAGTGCCCACGGACCAAGTCAACACTGGATTCTACTCCCGATATTTCCTTATTCCCAAGAAGTCAAAGGGCCTCCGTCCCATCCTGGACCTCCGAAAACTGAACCGCTTCATCAGGAAGGAGAAGTTCAGGATGTACTCGCTCAACTCCATCCTCCCCCTCATCAGAGCGGGCAGCTGGATGGCTACATTGGACTTACAGGATGCCTACTCCCACATTCCAGTCCATGCCTCCCACAGAAAATACCTCAGATTCATAGCTGCGGGATGCCATTACCAGTATCGAGTGCTGCCCTTTGGCCTTTCTCCAGCACCCAGAGTTTTCACGAAATGCGTAGCGGTCGCCGCTGCACACCTCCGCAAGCAAGGCGTCGCCATCTTTCCTTACCTGGACGACTGGCTCCTGTCGGCGAACTCTGCTCACGAACTCCGCAGAGCAGTCCACCGAACTGCACACTTACTAGCCAGGCTGGGATTCCTGCTCAACAAGGAAAAATCACGACTCGAACCCGTACAGCGGACGGAGTTCATCGGGGCCATAATCGACACCAAGGTCTGCAAGGCGTTCCTGCCCGAGACCAGAATCAAGGCCATTGTGCAACGGGCAAAGAAAGTGTCGGCGGAGAAGCACACATCAGCACGCGACATCCTGTGTCTTCTAGGCCATATGGCAGCGACGACGTCAGTCCTCCCGCTGGCGAGACTCCACATGCGCTCCCTTCAGTGGCACCTGCGGACCCACTGGAAGCAACTATCCCAACCTCTCACTACCCGCATCCCGATCACAATCAATGTTATCCGGAGCTTACGTTGGTGGACAAAGTCAAACAACCTGTCAGTGGGCAAGTGCCTGCAACCCCTCACTCACCAGCTCATCCTCACGACGGATGCATCCGCAACCGGATGGGGGGCTCACTTACTGCATCTCAACACGCAAGATGCCTGGACAAGAGCGGAACGTGCCCTACACATCAATGTTCTCGAACTTCGGGCCGTCAAATATGCCCTTCAGACATTCCTGACACACCTTGCGGGGAAGGCAATCTTGGTGCAAACGGACAATCAAGTGGCCATGTTCTATATAAACAAACAAGGAGGCACGGGATCACGCACGCTATGCAAGGAAGCTCTAGAGACATGGGCAGTTGCCTTATCCAACAACTGCAGCCTGCATGCGACCTACCTTCCCGGGGAACAGAACATCTTAGCGGACAGGCTCAGCAGACAGCTCCAACCCCACGAGTGGATGCTACACGAGGAAGTGACAGCCAATCTTTTTCGGCGCTGGGGGACCCCCCAGGTCGACCTCTTCGCAACAGAAACGAACACCAGATGCGCCTTGTTCTGTTCCAAGCACCCGTCGCAGCAGAGAGTGGCTTCGGATGCATTCGCCATCCCTTGGGGGACGTGGGAATTAGTGTACGCATTCCCTCCAACCCCGCTCCTGACAACAACAATACAACACATCATCAAGGAGAAAGCGCACGTAATTTTGATCGCCCCCTACTGGCCGCGACAGATGTGGTTCTCTCTCCTGCTGCAGCTCGCCCGGGAACCCCCTATTCGCCTTCCCCCGCGACCGGACCTGTTAACCCAGAACGGGGGCAGCACCTGGCACCCCAACCTCAAGACACTAGCCTTGACGGCCTGGAGACTGAAAGGCTGACGTTTCAGGATTCCAACCTGTCCTCAGAGGTGCAACAGATTGTGCTTGCCTCGCGGAGGCCCTCAACCAGGAAAGCCTACGGCTTGAAATGGAAACGCTTCAGTATATGGTGCAAGGACCAGGGAGTTCTGCCAACCTCTTGCCCTATACCCACTGTCTTGAAGTACCTCGCCTTCCTCTTCAGCTCGGGCTTAAAACCACAATCCATCAAAGTGCATCTCGCGGCCATTGCCTCTCTACACGAAAGCCCGGAATACCCAAGTTCAGGCTCCATTTCCTCGCTCCCCATTGTGACGCGCTTCATGCGAGGGATGCGAAATCTGCAACCTCCGGTACAGAAACCGGTACCCTCATGGGACCTCAATGTAGTCCTGCACCAGCTCACGCAGGACCCCTTTGAACCTTTGACAACAGCGCCCGGAAAATTTCTCGCTTGGAAGACTCTTTTCCTGATTGCCATCACTTCTGCCCGGAGGGTCAGTGAATTGCAGGCTCTGGTGGCTCACCCGCCATACACAAAGCTCTACGAAAACCGGGCATCCCTAAGGACTCATCCTAAGTTCGTGCCTAAGGTCTCCTCCGCTTTCCATGTGAACCAGGCGGTGGAGTTACCATCCTTCTTTCCAGCCCCACACTCTTCTCCCGAAGAACAACGCCTTCACTCTTTGGACTGCGTACGTGCCCTACGCATCTACCTCGACAGGACGTCCACAACTCGACTGGGGACCCAGCTTTTCATTTCCTTTGACCCAAACAGACCTGGCAGACCTGTCTCGAAACGCACGCTCTCCCGTTGGATCTCAGCTTGCGTTGCCTACTGTCTTCAAAAAGCGGGCGCACTCCCATCCAACAAAGCGAGTGCACATCAGCTACGTGCTATAGCCGCTTCTCTGGCCTGCGCACATGAGGTGCCGGTGAGCGAAATCTGCAGAGCCGCCACTTGGTCCTCACATTCAACCTTCCAAAGACACTACTGCCTTGACATACAGGCAGAGAAGGACGGCTCCTTTGGACGGGCAGTATTAGCCGCTGCCACAGCGCCTTGGACGGTGGGCCATATGGATCCAGCTCACGGATGAGCGAACAACTGTTGCCATCAAACCTGTTGGCATGGTTTGTTCTAAGGATTGTATCAGTACCTAGTTCCTACACAGCTGTTGGTTACGTTGTTTGCACAATTGTTGTTCAGGGATACATTGTTGAATTGATTGCACATTGTCTGCATAATTGGTGTTCATGGTTACATGGTTGAATTGATTGCAAATTGCTACCTCCCAGTTGCACAAATGTTTGCTTTGAATTGATTGCAAATTGCTACCTCTCATTTGCACAAATGTTTTGCACTTGTTGAATCACTACGTATGCTACCTCACAGTCACACAAATGATATGCACTTGTTGTTCTTGTCGACTTAATTGATTATGTTGTTTCAGTTGCAAAATGCTCTACGTTGCACAGTGTATTCTACCTCTACAGTTGCACATGTACTGTCCAGTTAATAGCACCGCCGGCACGTTGCCGAAGGTTGCACTTGTATTATTGTTGGATTCTAATAAACATTATTGTTGGTATATGCATGCCTCCCTCATTCTCCTCAGCGTGAATCGTAGCTTGGGAGACACCAGGTGTGGCTGACACATCCTGCTTGTCCTAGGAGAAAACAGAGTTACTTACCTGTAACGGGGTTCTCCGTGGACAGCAGGATTGGTCAGCCACACGTTCCCACCCACCTCCCCTGCATGAGGGCGGCCTGCTCTCCTAGCCGTACGGGCATAGCTAGTTACTTACTGGCCGGCTAGGGGCGGGCCGAGGGAAGTGGGACCTCCCACATGCTCAGAAGCTTCTGAGCTATAGAGCACTTCCGTCATGGCGCCGTCGGATGACGTCACCAGGTGTGGCTGACCAATCCTGCTGTCCACGGAGAACCCCGTTACAGGTAAGTAACTCTGTTTTACTGGCACATTCAGACTGTCCAAAGATATCTGAGTCTGGTATCCTTACTGTTGCATTTGCACTTTCATCACCTTCAGATAAAAACTGTGAACAGTTAAAATAACAATTTTTACTTGGAGGGAGGGGGAAGCTCCAACGAACCCTGAAGTTGCCCCACTTTAGAAACGGTGTGTGTGTGGGGGGGTGGGGGGGTGGGGTGGGGGGTGGAGTAGTGGAAATAAGCTGCACATGTTCCACTGCAAAGTAGCAAGCTCATGGACAGCGAATGAGATGCTACCTCAAATGCCTCAGCCACTTCCAAGCTAGCTAAGGGATTTGGGAACGGTGCATAGGGTCTTGCAAAGGCTCATGTGTATAAGGGGTGTACTCTCTTTGCCATGGGCTGGCTTAACTACTAATTTTGGCACACCTGCATGTATCCACAGGAGGCTTGCCCATCACAAAGTTTGCCTGGGTGTTGGGTGAGGAGGGCGAAGTGGTGGTGAGACTGCTCTGTGTGTTGCAATGTCAGATACCAGCTGCAAAAATTGTTTTCTCTCCTTCTCCTGGAGGTGGTGACCAGGCACAGAAGAGAGTGGGACCAAGGAAGAATGGGAGAGAGGGGTGGGGAAGGGCTCTAACTATATATATATATATATATATGTGCTCAGCATAGCCTTCATTGCCTTTTTTAACCTGTACATAGGGACAGGGGGTCTGGGACCCGCCATCATTGCCTGGCAACTCCCATGTCTTTTGTGCACTTATGTCATCCATTGTCATGTGGACCAGACTGTGTGAATGTTGTGCTTCCACTGTGTTCAGAACTTTACTAAAGATCCCACCTACACCAATATAACTGTCTTCTGCCTCCCTTCTTCATGTGTGTATGTATGATGTGTGGTACATCATCATGCTCCCAGGCTGATATGGTTGTGACTCCCTCTGCACATGCTGTGGTCACAGCGGCTGCCCCAATGTGAATGCATGAACTGTGGGCTGCTGCAGGGTGGGTGGCTTAGTAGCCAATGGCAGTCCACTGATGTGGGTCCTTGACTCAAGCTGCTATCAGTCATAGTTGGACATTGACAACCCTTGGCTCTGGAGCCATGTCCTGCCATGCACTGCGGGCAGGTGCAATGGACAAGTATTGGGCCATAGTGTGCATTTCCAGACAGTATGTGCATGCTGGCATAGATGCAGGTAAACCCCCATTATAGCTGTGTCAGCATAGTCACTTCCCACTGGCCACCTCTTCCCCTGTACCATCTCTTGGATGATGGCAGTAACTCTGTGACACAGGGAGAAGGCGCTGATATTTCAACAAATAGGGGTGACCTACATGGAGTGCTGAGTACACCCTTAAACAAAGGCATGGGGAGGAGTGACCTGCACAGAGCAGCAGGTGCACCTATTCTTGCTGCCTTGCTGGGCAGACTAGGTGGACCGTACTGGTATTTATCTGCAGTCAAATACTATACTACTATGACAAGGGGGGAGGGGCTCCTGATCTGTTCCCCTGGAGAGTAGTTTGGAGTTACATACCTCTGTGTGAGAGAGGACTGATAGGGATGGGGGTCCAAGGCCCTTGCATTGGTGAGGTGCCTGACCAGCTGTCTCTAGGGAGCCATGGGGTGGTTGAGACTGATGTTTATTTATTTAATGTTTCTTTTATACTGCCTTTCAAGTTATCAAGATGGTTTATAATGAACTCAAAATTGGATAATTGTTTTACAATGAACTCAAAAATTAAGTATGGAACAATAACTAGCTACATTGGCAACAGTTAACAAGATGGGAAATAACTGGGTTTCACTAAACACAATTGGTTGGAGGGGCATGGCCATTCTTTACCGTTCTGCTCTCTTTCTTCAGGAGATTCATACTCCCGCCATTCACTATCGCGAGTCTATTTTCCTCCATTTGGACTCGATCTCTCTCCTCCAGTTTCTTCTGATTTATCTTCTGTCCTCTCTCTCATCACTGACTGTCTGAGATTTTGCTGTCCTACCCGCATGCCTTGTTGCTTGGCAATTTCAATTTGCATTTCGATCCCCCTAGCAGGCCTAAGGATAGGGCTTTCGTCTAGCTCTTAGAGGATCTTTCCCTCATGCAGCATATTCTGCTCCCTACCCATTCAGCAGGTTACACCTTGGATCTCCTAATCACTGCTTCGGCCTCTTCTTATGTTCCCACGTCTCTTTCATCTTTCCCTCTTCTCTGGACTGACCACTATTGCATTCTTTTCTCTCTGCAGTTGTTTCATTCATCTTGCCCGCCCATCTCTTCTCCCTACAACCCTCAGCTCAGATGCCAGATCTCTTCCCTCGCTCTTCAGCACTTCCCATCAGCCGACCAACTTCTCCCCCCGGACTTTTCCTTGCTGTCCTTTGATTCCTAGGCGTATACTTGGAACAAAGCCCTCTCCACTGCCATGGACCTCCTGGCTCCTCTTCACCCTATCTCAGTCCATCATCCTTCCACTCACCACCCTTGGTATCATCAGGAACTATATGTTCACCGTGCTCATCTCCATCGTGCCGGACATATATGGCCTTCTACTAACAAACTCCTCATCTTCCATCAACGTCACAGAGAGTATAGGTCAATGATCCATTCAGCCAAACAGGACTACTTCTCCTATCTGATTCTTACATTTTCCAACTCAACCTGGCAGCTTTACTCTGTTTTCCGATCTCTCTTGTCCCCTTGTGCATCTGTCTCTTCATCCTCGATCCCAGATCCTACTAGAATCGCAGACTTTTTTCCCAACAAGATCCTGTCCCTTTGTTCAGCATTTCCCTCCTGTCCATCCTCTCTCTCCTTTGCCACGGTCTTTAGCATCACCCTTTTCCCATACCTGGTCGTTCTTCCATCCGATTACCTCCAATGAACTGTTAAACACCATTTCATCCTCTTGAAAGACAACCTGCTCCCTGGATCCACTGCCTTCTAAGTGGCTGCTTGAGCCCTCCCTCACTCTTCTTCCTCGTATTCTTTTGATGCTTAATTCTAGTCTCTCCACTAGTTGTTTTCCCTCTCCCTAGTTCACCCCATTCTCAAGCAGCTCTCCCTCGACCCCTCTATTCTTACAAAGTGGCACCCCATCTCTAATCTGTCTTTCTTTTCCAAACTTCTTGAGTGGTTCATCTTTGCTCAGCTGTCTTCTCATCTCACCTCCACCAATGCTCTTCATCCATGTCAATCTGGCTTCAGGGAAGGTCATAGTATAGAGTCTATTCTTCTGAATGAACTTCACTCCACTCACAATCATGGGGACTTCACTATTGTTGTTTCTCTCAACCTCTCCTCGGCCTATGATTTGGTTGATCACCGCACTGTTATCACATGTCTCACTGATCATGGTATTTCAAGCATCCCCTTGAAATGGTTTTGATCCTTCCTCACTGCACATTCATTCTCAGTTCAGTCTTCCTCTTCTACGTCCCCCTTTATGCCCCTCTCTTGTGGTGTCCCTCAAGGTTCTGTCCTGTCCTCTCTTCTCTTTAATATTTTTCTGGATCCTGTCACTTTTCTAATACAGCAATCTAGTATCTCTGCATCTTACTATGCAGATGATATCATTCTTCTCCATCATACATCTTCCTCAGTTCCCAATATTGCCCTCCTTTATTCTGGTTTGGACCGCACCCATTCCTGGATGCATGAAAATTTCATTCAATTGAAACCCTCCAAATCTTCTGCTGCTTAAATCACCTCCTATCCTCTCCTCTGTCCATATACCCCTAATTCCTTCCTTAAGATATCTTGGAGTGATTCTTGATTCTTCTTTATCTTTCGCAGAACGCATCATCTCTATCTCCTGCTGGTCCTTCTACTATCTATGTCAGATCCGTTCAGTACGTCTTTTCCTCTCTTCTTCTGCTTTGACCATTCTCCTCCACTCCCTCATCATTACAAGGCTTGACTACTGTAACGTCACTCTTGCTGGTCTTCCTCAATATCACCTTCACAGACTCCAAATACTTTAAAATATAGTCGCACGTATTCTAACTTTCTCCTCTTGCTTCGACCACGTTGCTCCTCTTCTTGCTCATATTCACTGGTTGCCCATTCACTTTTGGATCCTGTACAAAATACTTACTTTCATACACTGAATCATTCATACCTCCTCTCTGCAATGTCTTGCTGACCTCCTTCACTTTCATACTCCACATCATCTCCTATGTTCAATACATACCTATCGTCTTGCCCTTCCATCTGTTTCCCAGGCCCATCTTGAATGTACACGGCATTCTGCTTTCTTTTTTCTGGGTCCCTCTCTTTGGAACTCCCTCCCTCCCTCACGTCATTCTGAGCCCTCTTTCACTAGGTTTAGGGCTGCTTTAAAAACCAACCTTTTCAGTTTAGCTTTTCGTGCCACTAAACCTCCTTCATGACTCGCCCAGGTCCTCTCTCTTTTCTTCCCTCCTTACTCTGTCCCCTTCCCCTTCTCCCCCTTCCTGTCCTCCTCTTACTACTTTTATTTCTTCTACCTGTGCTCTCTCCTCTCCTATATGATAATGGCATTCTTTTCCTTTTCCCTCTTCTGCAGCCCTTTATGTTGTTCACTGCTTTCTAAGTGGTTCATCACAAACCCGAATAAAGATAAAGATAAAGATAAAGGTATAATTTACATGATTTAAGGATTTCTGAGGATTAGTGGTGGAAGGAAGTTGAGCCTTCTGCATAAAGTGTCAGAACCAAAATATTCCTGGAATAAAAAGGTCTTTCATTTTTACGGAAGTCTCTATGGTCTTCAGTGTCTCTCAGGTCACTAGAGAGAGCATTCCAAAGTGTGGGTCCATAAATTGAGAATGACCTTTGGCAAGTTGCTTGGGTTTTCTGAGCTTATGTGTTGGGATGTTGAGTAGGTTCTGGTTTTGTTGTCTTCTTGCTCTCGAGCTTGGGGGCTTCTGGGTGAGTTCATGCAAACAGTCTGCAGCTTTGTGTGTAGTCTTAAAGGTTATCATGATTGCTTTGTATTTAATATGGTCCTGTATGGGGAGCTAGCATAGGTGTTTTAGCACCGGGGTGATGTGGTCATGTATTGAGGTCCCTGTGATTAGTCGTGCTGCAGTGCTTTGTATTAATTGTAGGGGATGGAGGGCCTGTTTTGGTAGGCTTTGAAGTACAGAGTTCCAGTAATCCAGCTGTGGAGTTATAATGGCCTGGCAGACTGTACGGAAATGGTTAGGTCTAAAGTAGGTGTAGGTTATTTAGGGTTTTGATTTTGTAGTATGCAGTAGCTGCAATCTTTTTTATGTGAGCTTGCATGTTCAGTTGTTGGTCGAAGATGACTCCGAGGTATTGGATTTGCAGTTTCAGTGGGAGGGTGATATTGCCTATTTTAATCATTTCTGGGGGTGAGAATGCTGGGTCCCAGGCTATGAACATAGTTTGGGTTTTATTATAGTTGATTGAGAGATTGTTTTTGTTTAGCCATCCTGTAACTGCATTAAAGCATGAATGTATAGAAATGTAGTCTGGGATGTTTATGGAGATAGGGGCATAGAACATTAGATTGTCTGCATATATGTGGTACAGTATTTTGTGTTTTTGGAGAATGTTGCAAATTGGTTGATTGTATAGGTTGAAGAGTAGAGCTGAGAGGAATGATCCTTGTGGTATTCCACATTGTAGTTTGAAGCAGCTGGATGTTTTGTCCTTTATTTTGACTTGTGAACGTTACATCAGGTAGGAGCGGAACCATTTCAACGAGGTGCTGCTTATGCCTAGGTCCATCAGTCATCCTAAAGCTTGTTATGGTTTATTGAATCAAAGGCAACCAAAATGTCTAGGAAGATAAGAATAAATGCCTGTTAATGTTCCATTCCTTCGAGTAAGATATTTATGAGTGATGTGAGCAGAGTCTTGACACTTTGATTAGGTCTAAACCCATGTTGCTGAGGGTCAAGAGCAGCGAGTGTGTCTACAAAGTCCTGGAGTTGAAGTTGTATAGCCTTTTCTATTATTTTGGTTAAGACTGGTATGCTAGAGTTTGGTCTATATGAGCTCGGAGAATTGATATGGGCTGTATGACTTTTCAAGATAGGTCTGATTGAGGGTTTTTTTAAATTGGCAGGTAAGTGCCCTTGGGTGAGGTAGATGTTTTTAATTTTGACTAGCGTTGATGTAGAAGACTGGGCTGCCGTGCTTGGCAGATGGTGGTCATGTGCCCCTCGGTGGTGCCATAAGGGACTTGTTGTGGTCATGGGATTGTTGAGAGCTACAGTGGTGGGTTGTGCATATGAAAACACAACTCTGGACACATATTTACAAAACCAATTCCATTTATTACGATGGTCAATTAGGCCACTTGTGCATATTTGTACATTCTCATTTGATAAAGTGCTGCCCTACTCCTCATCCTCCTCCCCCTGACTGAAGTGGCTAGAATGGAGAGAAGTGCTATAAGCTGCTGAATGGCCTCAACAATGACCTGTATCTGCACTCAGGTGCACAACCATGAGGTCTTGTGATCTGATGAGCACAGTGAAGCCTGCTGTACCTCCCATTGCAGGGACGTGAGGTGCAGCAGGACCTTGTGGTTCACCAAAGCAGGCTGGATAAACTGGGTCACCGGTTGCTGTAGTGGTTCTCCTGCCTGTCCTCCTACCGCCTTCCAGCCTCCTCCTCTGCCTCCCCCTCCCTGCCTTTCATTTTCATCTCCAGCACATGTTGTTGTTCTTCAGAGCCAGTCCCTGAAAATATACTCACTGCTTGAGGGACATGCAGCTGCCTTTCTGCTCCTTGACAATGATGATGACCATAATCAATGATTCTTCCTTCTCACCTTTCTTCTCTTTCAATGTGGCTACCACTGATGCTGGAGATGCTGCTGCTGCTGCCATCTGCCTCCGTCAGTGGTGGTGATGGTATCACCATCTTCTGTGGCTGTGGCTGAGGTTGGTGATAGAGGCAGCATAGGTGCTATGGCAGTGGTGATGGTAGCATGCTGGCAGCAGTGGTGATGGTGGTGGTACATCCATGGTTGCCGCTGCAAAACACAGAGTTGCTGCTTAGTGCTATGCAGTGTTCAGGTATGTCACAGACATACACATCACAACTATGTCCCTGCTAAACCCTCTGCACTAATTGCTATGTGTGTTCTCTCAGCCTGAGCTGTTCAGGTGTTGACCACTGCAGATGTGACATGTTACAGGGGTGCTGTTCCTCTGTGATTTAACATAATGTGTGTGTGTACATGGGGAGATATCAGATGCACCACTCAGAAAGGCACAACAAAGTAGCACAATTTATCAACTGGAAACTCTCACTACAACATCACTGCACTACAATATCACTGTGCCTGAAAAGCTCTGGGATCATGGTCCTAAGAGAATTACAGAAAATAAAGAGGTTATGAATACCTGGAACATTCCCATTCTGACGGATAAGATACTGGATGCGAGGAAACGCGACATAGTGTTAAAGGAGAAACACATCAGAACGGCATTGATAATAGAAATAGAAATACAGTCAGAGACCAAGAAAATGTGGCAGAAAGATACAGAAATATTTCCCATTGTACTGGGAACCACAGGCTTGATAAAGAAGAATTTCCAAGAACATCTTGACAAACTACCCATTAGGGTGGTCCACTGCCATAGGGGAAAAAATAAAAGTAGGAATTTCTTTGCTCCCTAGCCTGATTCTGGTTCCATTTATGTAGAAAACAATGTGTGCAAAGTTTGAAGCCAATCAAATAATATTTAGGGGTGGCTCAAGGTCCCTATCTATCAGGCTCCTGGATCCCCCCCAGGGTTCGTCAGACCACTGGATATTATCCGCTCATAGACAGGGGTATCATGCTTGCCAAGCACTCAATGTGGTCCAGATGCTAGTAAGGACTTTGACGATGTGGGGAACATCTTACGGTGTTGCGAGACAACACCCAGAAGGAACTGGAGTTGCTCTTCTTTTGTGGTGTGTCGGCCGTTGAACTCCTCAATGAGTTTGACCCCTCGCTCAGCCACATCGTTGATCACTGGAAGATTTTTTACTTTCTTCAGACCGTCTTTGAATGATGCATTCTCTTCCCAGTCTTCTGGGTCTGCATTAAGAAAATCACTGTTGATGTCGAGGTGTTTCAGGAAACGGATTGACTTGCGAGTTGAAAAAGATTCAAGTGGTGGAATCATGGAACTTTTCAATTTGACCTGCTTTGGGGGATCTTCGTCTTCGTCATCATCCTCATCGCTTTCATCTGATTCTGCCGGGATCATGGCCGACACTATGGACCGCTTTGTCGGTGCTGAAACAGCTTCATCGAACAGTGACAGTGCCACAAGCTCCTCTGACACACACCACAGATGCTGTTGCAGTTTGTCTCTGGCCGCTCTTCCAACACGGTCATTGTGGTAAGAGTGTAGTTTCTTCAGCATCTCCAAATCTGTTTGAGGGCAACTGCGGCATCAGGGGCAGAAAACCAGGCTTCCACATGAATCAGGATGGAGAAAATGCTCACATCACGAACACAGGACTCCTCCCGTTGGGTAAGATCTTTGAGTTGTCCTCGGAACATCCAAATCTTGAGACAGTGCAAGACTTTTGCCATCCATCTGGCATGATGGAAAGCTCCGGGTTTCTTGAAATTGAAACTAGGAAGATTCCCTCCAAGGCAGACAATCGTTAACTCCAAGAATTCCAGGTAATCATCTCGGTGATTGCCCTGTGCCAACTTGGATTCCGCAAACTTCATGATGCGATCCCTGTCAGGTTGCAGCACCTCCAAGTCTTTTCCAGTTTGATAGCTGGACTTGTCAAGGGAGCCCCAATTCTTTTGGAACCGGCGAAAGAGTTGGACATCGGGACCCGATGAAGCTCCAGAGCATGTAGAGAATACTGCACCAAGAATTATTTCGTAAATGTGATGGCGGCATGCCAAATGAAGGACTGTGCGACAGAGTCTCTGTTCTAGAAGAATGCACGCTCCTGATCGACGTCCCATGTTCGATGCAGTTGTATCAAAGCAGAAGCCTGCAACCTTTTCATCCAAACACCATTCCTGTAACAGTTCATAAACTGCTGCAGCTTGATTCTCGCCCGTCGCAGATGTCGACGAGTCTTCACCTGACTCTGCTGAGGAAGAAGATCCTTCCAGCTGAACTTGGCTTGTAGTGGCCTCAGCTTCGGCAACATGTTTTTGTCTGCGCCTTTTCAGTTCTTCTTCTCGCTGTTGCGATCTTGCTTCCGTGTTGGCCAGTTTCTTGTCCATTGCGCACATTGAGCCACGGCGCCCTGGTTCTCGTTGCGCTATTAAGAATTCTTTGTCTTCTTGAATATGAATTAAAGACATTGCATTGGCATGCGCCACATCAAATAGGTTTTTCATTGCAACCTGGAATTCTTTTTCATTTGCCTCTTGTTTCCCTCCTCTCCCTTTGTTTTTCTTCAAAAGTTTCCACTGATTGAACAATTTCTTTACTTTTTCTTGAATTTTGTCATTTCTTTGAACAGGAAGCCTGGCCTTTTCCCAGTAAGCTTCTACTTCACTTGTTACAATAGATGCACTTTCACTAACGCCTTTGTTTAATGTCATATGGTGATGTAAAAATACACTTAACACTTGCTCCTTGCTGGGGAGCTTGGCCCTCAGAATTGTGGTGGACATTTTTTCAATGAGATAAAAACCACGTTTTTTCGCCATCTGAAAAGAATAAAGATATAAAGATAATAGTACAATGTCTTTGCCACCTCTCAGAGACGAGATTAGTTCAAATATGACGCAATCAAATGTAATCAGCGTGGAACTGAGTGGATGATACAAGATGATGCAACATTTCGTCATCTGCTCCCAGGGGGAAATCTCAAGACTTGTTGAGCCACCCCTAAATATTATTTGATTGGCTTCAAACTTTGTACACAGTGTTTTCTACCTAAATGGAACCAGAATCAGGCCAGGGAGCAAAGGAATTCAGGAATTCATTTTTATGGGCCACCCTACTACCCATACATGTTACATCTTACAAACTCCAGAAGGAAGCTCTCTTTGGCACGATGCAAGTACTATGTTGAGCCTTAGCAGTAAATTTGAGAGACTGAGATCATACTCCACATATCCTGGCTTAGAAGTGAGGTTCATGACTGTCATGGCATGCGCAAAACTAATATCATCCAAATATCAATCACCTGTCATAGATCTCCCATTATTTTCTGAGGGCCCGATTTTCAGTTAGGCAGGACTAAGCGCTATAGCCACGTAGCCCTGACTGTGACCCCCTTAACTCCGGATTTTCACCTCCGTGGTGACGGAAGTGATCATCTGGGGTTTGCCACACAGCCAGAAAGCTGCCGAGCTTAACTGGGCCGCAGCGATTTTGGATGCTGCCCGGTTAGCGCTCTGCGCCTTAAAGATAGGTAAGGGTTTTACAAATTTGCTGCTACCTGGTTAGCACCATTCCCGCCTCTGCTCCGCCCTGGAATGCCCCCATCATGCTCTGATGCCAACTGGATAGCATCGGGGCACATAGGGGACTTAATCAGGGATTTTTAAAGGCACTAGCCGTATAGGTGCCTTTGAAAATCCCCGATTAAGGCATTCACACTATTAATATGGGCTGTTAGCCATGTAAATGCCTTCTAAAATCGGGATGGGATTCTTCCCCTACCCCAACACTTCCGCCATATACTGTTTAAGCAACTCCTTAGCACTAATAAGAGCAGACTTCGGAAAATTCATGTCTCAAATTTTGCAAAGTTCAAAGTTCTCCAAATGCTCTATCCTAGTTTTAACACCAAGAAAATCCTTACATAACTGTTCAGAAGTGTATTCCATATGATCAATCTTCTCCATAAACGAAGACTCCATAAACGAAGACTGCAAGGTTGAAATACTCTCCTCATGTTGTTGGAGCTTCAGAGTATTCACTGAAACTTGTTTTGTCAAAACTTGAACCTGCTGAAAAGCTTTTCCCCTAGCTGTACTATAGCAGTCCAAATAGCCTCAAGTGTAGAAACTGCCAGGCGATACAGAGAGAAAGCCAACATTCCCTTACCACTGGTCCAGAACTTGGGGCTTGTAGCGCTTTTCCTACAGCTGGAATTTCACCCGTGATGCTTGCTGGGGGTCACACTTTCCCTCCATCGGGTCGACTCACTGGCACGATGATCCGGTTGGGGAGAAACACTCCTCCCTACTGCTCCAGAGTCACCCCTCTAACAGCTGCCAACTAACCAAAGCGTATAACAGTTGGCATCGCCTGACCTCCGGAAGAGCTACGATCCAGGACAACCACCTTGGAGGCTTGTCACTGCACCGGTGATGCATTGTCTGTTCCCAGACTGTTCGACAGGCTCTCGGACCTCAAAGTGCTGCCAATGGGATCCTGTATCACCAGCGATCCAGTGGACTGCTGCAGTAAGCGCAAAAGTCATCCAAAGTCACTTGGACAGATAATGCAGGGGAAGCAACCAGGGGAAAGGAGGGCTTTACCCCCCCCCCCACCTTGGCTTTCCTCTTGCCCATTGCAGGAAAATGCTATACCGCACACCACATGGCTGATGCCATCTTGGATCCTGGGCCCTATGTTTCTAAATACTCAATATAGTTATGTTAATAGCTTCACTTCACTTCACTTCTTTTTTCTTTTCCTTTTTTTTGGAGAAATATAGAGGGGAAAAGACCTCAGTTAGTCCCTTCAGTCCACTACCAGATCCTTTTATTTGCAAGATAAGGGCACCAATCCTCATTGGTCAGAAAAACCCCTCTACAATTTCTATGTTTCTTTTTATTTAATAAAAAAAAATTTATTTAAATCAAAAATTATTTTTAAAGAATCCTCATTTCATCTGAACCCAAAGAATGTTTAAAAAATGAAAATTTATCTGAGGTCCAAGAAATCGTGGTCAGCAATACCGGCAGTTGATTGTTGATTATACATCATACACCTGTAATAGCCTTTTGGATATATACACAAAACTAGCCCATTTGGAGAAACTGTCCCTGAACATTGTGGGGCCCTTTTGGGTGTACCTTCAACATATAGGTCCATTGTCCCTATGTGTGTGTCAGGGAAGACTAGTATTCACCACATTCATTAATGCATTTCACTGACTGGCATCCCTATCTTGCACACAGATGTGGCCTACACATATGCCTGGGTGCTGACAGTACTCCTGTGTTCCACCTTCTCATGCCATATCATCCAGCACTTATGGTCATCCTGAGCTGGCTAGGTCTCCTTCACTGGTTATCTCTGTCCATGTGGCCCATTCGGTGGGTCCCAGGTCCTTACTTCTGTCCCGCTCCTTGCTGCTACTATATATGTTTGGGGATACTATGTCCGGTTGGGCACACCTTGGGCCCTCTCTACAACATATGCCAGCAGCTATACAGAACTTTCTGCTGCATGCTAGAATTCTAGCCTATGACTTGGCTGCTGTGGCAGTTCATCTGGGCCCTATTATGGCACTCCATATTATGGATGCATGGTGTTGGCATGCATCTCATGGCCTTTCACATTACAGATAGTCTTCTGAGGTCCCACCCCTACTTGTGACATCTATGTCATATGTGCCATGACTTACCTCGCTGCCACTGCAGCTTCTGCTGATGGTGCTGCAGCAATTAGGGCTGGACCCCTTTGCATTGTTCTTAATCAGACCATCATTGACTCCAGATCTTGGAGGATATGTTCACTTCTGTCAGAGATAAGTAGAGACCTCATGCTTAGAAATACACTGACTTCAATATTTCTTCCCCTAATGTCCAGGTTTACAGAAGCATATGGTCTCTGGGAGTGCCCTGGTACTGGGTACAGGTCACATCTTCCACCCCCTCCTTTCTGACATCCTGGTTCCCAGCACAATCCTTGTGCATTGCTGATGGCTGTCATCTGTGGTTGTGCACTATCTGGCCCTAGTGTGGCTGCTTTCCTTCTGTTGTGGCTATGTGTGGCAGCACTACCTGAAATCATATGCACATTGTGCACTGCATGTACCTTCACCTGGGCGGGGCCTTTCAAGGTCTTATGCATGCTCGTGAACATGGCCTTGCCTTTTGGTAGCCATGGCTCATATGCCACTGCCTGCATTTTTCAGCACCCTAACCCTGTGTCAGTTGTGTCCTGTCGTTATCATGCCTCACGTTTCCTTGCCATTGCTCTACTTGTATGTGCCTACTCTTCCTGCCAAATTCAGATTGTGCTTCTGGTTATCTATGTGTCCATGGCTACACTAATATTTTCAATTACTCTGATTGATCATAGTCTTTCATGACCCTTCAGAAGGTATTGCCATGAGGAACTAGCATGTCTTGGCTACCTTTTGACCCATCCCTGGCTATCCTACTTCCTTACCTACACACTGGCTGTCTGCCAGCAGTTAGGTGTCCCTGTGTGCTGGGTCTTTGGGTGTAATATGGAGGTCTCACCTCACTAGGGCCAAGCAGATCCTCTCCTAGGACTGTTCTTGCTGCAGTATCATGGAGGGTAGAGTAGCACTTCCTCCTCTAACACCAGGCAGCACAGTATCAGGGTCTCTGCCCTTGAAAGGTTGGCTGTCTGGTGATCATCCTGGTGTTCTCTGTGCATGAAGCATAGGCACAAGCAGACGTTCCGTGGAGGAGGGAATGTGCACACATACAAATCCCGCATGTACGTACACAAAGATAAAATGACATGTATATCTGCATATTATGTCTGCAGCTGTTATTCACTTTGGGGACTCTTCACATGTGGCACCTAATTTTTCATTTTGCACACATACAAACACCATAGGCTGGGGCATATGCATATTTGTAGATGGGTAAGTGCTGATTTCTGAAGGCTTATACATGCGTACAGTGCCTTTTCTAAAATTGGCATTATGCTCCACACATTTTGTTTTGCATGTCCCTGCCGCCGCCTTGACAGCCTATCTAAAATATGCCTTTAAATCAATATGTGCAATATGAGATCAGAAATGGGGATGAGTTTATGGTGCAAACACTCTCCAATGGGAGGTATTTAAGAGTAGTCAAATATATTGAGTGAACCCAGAACTTTCTATGATCTTTTTAGGCAGTTCAGGACCTGGAGCTGCAGGAGAGGGAATGAGGCCTACAGTCTTGTTAGAGGAGTCTCTATTGAGGAATCCAAGATGCTGGAAAAAAAGGTAGAAATTCATCTAAAGCTAGTTAGTGTTCCACTGAGTGAGTGCTCTGCTTTGAGTCGGGGAAAAGATTTTTTCCAGTAATCCTATGTCAAGAGGGTTCTGTGAGTGAATGAGTGAAACACAAGGGTACAAGTGAATTTCACTCTCGTGCCCTGCATTTACCAATAGACAATGGCGAAATATCTAATGAAAGGTCCCAAGCAAACTTTGCTGAGGGGCCCCCATAGTCTCGGCTCTAGGGAGTCTCCCCCTACCCGGGTCCCCTGGATTCTCCCTCCTCTCCACAACTGGCAAACTCATTTTAAACTATTTGCCATCCCGCCTCCCACTGCTGCTGCTTTCTTGAAATAGTCTTTCTAGCTCAGCAGCTGATACCTCCCACTGCCAGGCCAAAGTTTTGCCAAAATAGCTGCAGTTCATGGCTCTAGTCATAAGACTTTGGCCCAGCAACATGAGGTAGCAGCTATTGGGCCAGCAGGACAAACATTGTAAAGTCAGTTTGCCATTATTGGTGTGGTTATCTATCACAGCTTCAAATGTTGCAAACAGTAACGATTTATGTGATATGTAGAAGCTTTACTTGCAGCAAATTGAACTCTTGGCTAATGAGGTCTCAGATACCATAGGTTGCCTATGGTATCTGAGACCTCATTAGCCAAGAGTTCAATTTGCTGCAAGTAAAGCTTCTACGTATCACAGAAGTCAGTTTGCCGACTGCGCGCTCTGTGTTTACCTTCATAGTACAGGGTTGCTGAGCTGTGTGGGCTCCAGTCCTGCCTGGGTCCTCTTACACTGCAGGGCCTGCATGGACAGAATTTACACCAGTGCCAGTAGGACAAGAAGAACAATCAGCATGTATCCACTTACTAATAAAGTAAACCCATAACTTGCAGGGTCTCTAAAGAGTATCCTGCTACAAGTGGAGGAGTGGCCTAGTGGTTGGGGCAAGGTACTTCAGGCCGGAAGGTCAGGGGTTCAAATCCCTCTAGAGGACAGCAACCTTGGGCCGGAAGGACTGGGGTTTCTAGTCCCACAGGTTGCTCCTTGTGGTCTTGGGCAAGCCACTTAACCCTCCATAGCCCATGTTCCCTGTAAAATAGTTATCTCCAAGTTATAATGCCCTGTTCAATGTAATTTCAGTTTGTTCAATGTAAACTGCACTGATGCAGAATAGCACAGTATATAAGAGAATGTAAATAAATAAGTCTAGGAGTCAATAAAAATCCCTACAGCAGCTCCTACAGATTTTGATGTGAAACTGCATTACCTGTGACCAGATTTTTGTTTCTGCCCAGTTAGTAAGCATTTTAGGCTCAATATTCAGCGTTGAAACATAAACCTGGATATTCAATTTCGCTTTTGCTGATGGCTAACCGGGCAGCGGCAATATGCCGTTAAGGTTGGGCAAGTTACCTGTACCCCTGACATACTCCGATGCTAAGCAATTAACATGGGGGCGTGTAGAGCCAGCAGCAGAGGATATTTAGTGGCACTAACTGTGTTCACTTCGGTTAGCAGCTCTGCTAATCACATTAATCACTTTGAATATTGGCCCTTTATTCTTTGGAACTCCTCCAGAACTTGTGTGGCTGTGGAAACTGTTTACTGAAAAACACAGTGAAAGCCAGAATCCTAAAGGCTTTCAAGCTTGCCTTTGCCCTTGTTGGAGGAACTTGAGTGTCCCTTTCTATTTTCACTAATATACAATATCTCCATCTTCACTCTTATTTTTTGATGGTTTTGAAACCTTAAATCTTTTCTTTAGATAGCTATCAGCTCCTTTTGTTGTATCTCTGTGGCATCCACAGTATTGGTAGCAGGATGCCTTTAAATTATCAGCCTTTCAGCAATCTCCAGGAGCTGAGAGGTTAGCAAGAGGGCGTAGAAAGCAATGAGGTAAAAAACACATTCGGTAGTTCAGGACATTGAAAGATAATAAAGGACATTATGTTGTAGAAAGTGTGTTGTATGTAATCTAAACTTGACAGTCTTAGGAAGGACCTTAAATACAGTAGATCTGTTTTCAGAAGCCTCTCCATAGAACTGAAGACGCTGCTATGATAGTTTAGGGCCTGTGAGTTTCATTGTTGTGCTTTGTCAGGATTATTGCTAAAGAGTCATATGAAAGCTCACGCAGTCAGCGCTATGGCAGGAATGACAGCCTGGCTTAGGTCATGCCCGACTAGAGATTTACAAGGTTAGGAGCTATGTAGAACTCTTCACATGGTTCCATGAAGCATTCTTGTCTGCAGTTTTCAGCACTCCAACAATCTTAAATTCCATGACTTGAGGTGAGGTGGCATATTGCAAGCTTAAATTATAGGGGTCGGTATTCAGAGGCACTTATCTGGTTAGCTGCACCTGCTAAGTGGATAACAGCTGGTGAGAGCAGAGAGAGCTCTGTGTATTCTGTCTGAACGTCTCAAGTTTATCCGGAGAGTGCCAGAGTGATCTGGGGGTGGCGCAGAGGCAGAATGATCTGTACAGCAGGAATAATCAGCACTGCAAAAAGGTGTCCTAAATGGCTATCCGTAGAGCAATATTGAACACCACCACTATATGGACAGTAGTGGTGCAGTATCTGCTTATTTAGTGCCAGCCACTAGATAGATACTGGTGCTGAATATCTGGATTTAATTTTGTTATGGCGGACAGCAGATTAAAAAATTGCTGACCGCTGCTGTCAAATGCTGTATCTTTACTTTTCTTGGGTACTGATGCTGAATGAAACTACTGTATATTCAACACCAGTCGTAATCCAGATACTTGCACAGAATATCCATTTCTGTTCACCGTCGCAGCCTGTGTTTAAAAAAGAAATGCAAACTGCAGCGGCTAAATATTGGCCATTTAATTTTATTCTAAATCAAAAAAGGAGTAACCAACAAAATAATAGAGCACGCACAAATGTCCAAAAAGAATAATTTTTGTCGGAAGGTTGGCCATGAGGTTGAAAGCCACAAGGTTAAAAGCCTCTCGAAGCCATAACTTCCATTTTAATCAAATATTCATAGTCCCATAAAAGCCCACATTAGAGCCAAAGCAAGGTGGTAAAAAAACCATGAAGTGGTGCCACCTCTAAAATACTTATAAAAGTGAAAACATAGAAAAAACACTTTTAACTTATCTGAACCGCCGTGATCATGAACTGCAGTCAGTATTAAATCGGCTCACAGCAGCAGCAGCAGACATTCACAAGGCAGTCCCAATCCTCACGATTAACAAAATGCAGAGAACAACTTCTGAAGCAGAAAAAACTGCAAAAAACAGTTCCCCAAAAGAAGACACAGCACTGCGTTTCGGGCAAATCAAAATTCTATGCCCCGTCTTAACGCTCCATCGAACTGCTGAAAACGAAAGCAGCCAGCAGTTCATTTGTTTCAGGAGGTGGGTTTGGCTTGGGGATTAAACTATGAATGTGCATTTGTTTTAATCCAAAACATGGTACTGAAAAATCCAAATTCACACTTTTCTTCCCTGTTTCATCATAGGCCAGGTTGGCCTTAAATCAGTAACCTTTTAGTTAGAAAGCAGGAATTTTGGAGAAGAGTCACCAGAACACTATGGGGCTAGCTCTAGCAAGCATTGCTATGTTGTTTTTCCTTCTTGTTTCCTGATTGTTCCAAAGTTTATATGGTCTGTAGCTCATTGTAAAATGCTTAATGGATTTTGACTCTTGCTCCAAAGATTTTTCTTTTACCATGTTTTTGTGCCAGAAATTCTGTCTCTGATAGAATACTTAGACATTGCAATAGACATGGCAAAAGATGCTTGCCTTGTAAGTGGAAGCCTCTGACTGTGAGAAAAAAAGCCTGAAACCTCTAATAACCTTTCAACTATGTTTTTCGTTTGGGCAGCAGCCACAACTTGCCCTGAGATGAAAATGTATAAAAATGGAATGAAACAAAATGAAAATTTATTAAAATGAAATACAATAAAACAAACTATCCTACAAACTAAACAGGAAATGAAATAAAACAAAATGTTATGGTCTGCACATCCCTATATATTGTGGTGTGCTGGCAAATACACAAATACAGTGGGAAATACAAAGTGTTACTCCTGGAACCATTTGTTGATCAAGACCAGGAACATGAATGATTAAGGAGAGGTGAACTGAAACAGAAAGATGAAAGATTGATAATTGCCACCCAGGAAAGTAGATTAGAAATAAGATGGTTCACAGCAAGCATAGAAAAATCAGCAAAACAGCCATGTAGATTCTGTACAAAAGAAATGGAAATAGTTGCTCATCTCATAGCAGGCTGCAGTGTTCTGATGGCAGAAAAATTCTGCACAGAAAATCACAATAAAGGGTCATGTCTCACCCATAGGAAATTCTGCAAACACTATAACGTCTCTATAGCAGAAAAGCACTGGGACCACTACTCTAAGAGAATTCTGGAGAATGAGGAGGATATAATCACCTGGGATACTCCCATTCTGACCAATAAAAAGCTGAATGCCAGGAAGACATAGTGGTAAAGGAGAAAAACATCTGACATGTCAGTTCCAAGTGATTATTCTGTAAATCGTGTGAGGAGGGAAAAGATCTTCAAGTACTGAGAAATGCAGTCAGAAACCAAGAAAATGTAGCAGAAAGATAAAGAAATATTTCCCATTGTATTGGGAGCTACAGGCTTAATTAAGAGGAATTTCCTAGTACACTTTGATAAATTGCCTATACATGTTACATCTTATGAACTCTAGAAGGAGACTCTCTTTAGCACAATGCAAGTATTGTGCAGAGCGTTACGAGTAGCAGTAAATTTGAGAGCCTGAGATCTTGCTCCTCAACCCCTGGAGTGAAGCTCATCTATAAAACTAATGTGTTTGGATAAATTGCCCAGACTGAAAGAAGGGGCTCCAGAGCATGGAACAGAGCTCTGACGGAACAGAGCAGCCAAGGCAGAGCACAAATGGAAGTAATCAAGAACCTGTGCTCAACTGAGCCAGCTGCAGGTGAACTCAAAAGCCATCCTATTCGCAGAGGAAGAAGACAGGCAGAAGAGCTTAGACTGAGAAGCTCCAACCGGTCATGCCAGAAACATGGGTTTAGGAGAAAAACCCTGGTGAGGAATGTTTGAGACTTAGGGGGTCTTTACTAAAGAGCAGATGAACAGCATTAACTGAAAACGTGTGTTCTGGCGCGCGTTCAATGCACATTGGAACACATGATGCCAGCTAGTTCAAGGCCATGATAGCACGGGACGATTCCTGTGCTAATTGTCTAAACTACATTAGGGGTAGGGGTGGAAAATGGGCGTGGTGTGCTCCATACAGGTAGCATCAGGTTCACATCGCGTGTTAACTGCATTAGCGTGGGATCACCCAATGCCACCTCCATAGGTGGCGTGAAGTGCACCCGCATTAATGTGGCCTGTGCTAAGGAGAAAGGCTCCACATGAACTGCCGGGAAAATGCTTTCCACACTCCCAACAGGTAACACAGTGGTGTTGCACCTAGCACACCATCGTTTTGGTGCTTTTGGGGCAATAGGTACAACACTCTAACGCCTATTAGTAAAAAGGCTCCTTAATTGTCCAAAACCTGTAATTAAGGTAGGAATTGAAATACTGTTCTTGATTTATGGATAAAGAACTGCCAGTGTGAGGGCAAAGGCAAAAGAATATATGTGCTGTGTGACGTATTCTGACTACAAGCAAAATGTACTTTGATTTAGATTGTTGCCAGAGAACTATATGTAAGCTCAGTGTATTGCTGACCAGAAGTTCAACTGATGTAAACCTCCAAACTAGAATAAACATTGTGCCAGAAGGCTGTGATAAAGTTTTAATGCTTATTATATTTGAAGACAAACAAGCCAGATGTGGTAACAGAGCAATTGTGTTTGAGAAAGCTTCACGGGTTGCTTTTGAATGCCTTTTACATTAAGGTATGCTATTCGGACTGTGCGAAGGAAAGACACATTAGCTGAGATAAGCTAATGGTAAAAATTCTATAATAGTAATGTTAATACCTGTCTGAAGAATATCCTTAGAAAAATTATCTGTAAAGATTAATTAGGAAGGGAGCTGTATAAAGCCCCAAGCTATGAACAGAATGTAGAAAGATATAAGCTGGGAGCTGCTGTAGAACGCTGCAAATAGAATTACTGTAACGCCACAGGTTGCAGTTTGGACCAGAGAGGGTCTAGTCAATGTTATGGTTTAACGACAGCATTGTGGATAAAGTTGTGCAAGTGGCTATTAATATGGCTGTATGTTAAGTGTGGAAAGTTCTTAAAAAATCTATGGAAAAGCTTCTCATTTAAACTATTTACTTAAGTTTATAAATAAAGTATGGATATAGTATACCAAAAATGCAATGTGTGCTTTGAATAAGTACTGACTCCTGGTGACCGGAAGTAGATTGCCAGGCCTTTCTTCTGAGGCAATGGAGGGTTAAGTGACTTGCCCAAGGCCACAAGGAGTGCTATTAGGAATTGAATCCTGGTCTTTTGGTTACCAAGCCAGTGCTTTAACCATTAGGCCATTAGGAGTGGAGGAGTAGCCTAGTGGTTGGGGCAAGGTACTTCAGGCCAGAAGGTCAGGGGTTCAAATTCCACTAGAGGACAGCAACCTTGGGCCGGAAGGACTGGGGTTTCTAGTCCCACAGGTGCTCCTTGTGGTCTTGGGCAAGCCACTTAACCCTCCATAGCCCATGTTCCCTGTAAAATAGTTATATCCAAGTTATAATGCCCTGTTCAATGTAATTTCAGTTTGTTCAATATAAACCACACTGATGCAGAATAGCACAGTATATAAGAGAATATAAATAATAAATAGGCCTGTCATCCACTCTTTATGGTATACCAGTGTCATCTTTATTCTTGGTGGAGGCTGTAATGCTGAGTTTCAGGTCCAATGAACTAACACAGAAGGTATCCATTTATCACAGTATAACATTTTTCAATATACATGCTTATTTTCCTTTGTATAACCCACTCCACAATATAGCAGGCACAAAGCCCATGAGTGGTTTCTTTGAAAATTTGCTAAAATTTACAGGGACAAATCAGAGATGTGCACAGGCAGAGACATTTTGATATGTTTTTGGAATTTTGGAAATTTCCTTGATTTTGAGGTGTTTTTTGATTCATTTCAAACATTCAGTTTAATAAAAATGTTTAATGCATGCTAGAATTTTTTAAACTTTCAAATTGACTTAATGAGGCATGTTTACTAAAGATTAATACATATTAAGTGCTGCTGTACCCACAGAAATAAAAGGGCCATGGGGTTCGTAACATGTGCTAACATTCATTAGCATGCATCAGTCTTTAGTACTACTACTACTAATAACACAGGTACACTACCAAAAAACTGCCTCCAGTTTTGCAACTGATTCCTATAGATTTTGGGGTGCTGAATCCAGGAAAAATAGCCAAAATGTTCCATCACGTCATGTTTTCTTGCAAAATTAGATTTCTTACCCATATAAGGAATGTTCACATAATTTCTTTTTAGCCGACTGCAGTTTATTTTCTTGGCCCAAAATAGAGGTTGTAATGGTTAACTAACTAGAAACACTCCCTCATGATATTTTAGAGTGTTTTGTATTCATTTTATACATTAACAGGACAATTGGGAGGCGGGGGGCTAAATCCAGTACTCGCGCTGGCGCATGTTCTTTCCTGTTCGCCTCGCCTCGTTCGCTCGCTCAAACACGGTGGTTGCGACATGAACGTTCCTGTCAAATTTCAGTTTCTTGCAAGTTCATTATTACCTTTTGTTTGCTCAGTCATAATCCAGCTTTATTCCGAAGTGGTTCACTACAGTTGTAGTTTGCAGTGCTGTGTATTTGTGATGGCTCACAGAGCCAGAGGTTGCGTCAACTCTCCGGACAGTTTTTGTTTTATTTGTGGGGAATATACCGTGAAAAAGCGGCAGAGGAACATTTCTGCATTTATTAAAAAAGTATATTTCGGGCGGAGCCTGATGTCCAGCGGGTAAGACGCTTCGCGCTGAAGCTCCCGAGAGGCCTACTTAGAATCCTGACTTAATACCTATACAAACTTACTATTTCGCTCCGAACTGACCGGGGTACCTCGGGGGGGATGGCGGCCCATAAACCAGCGAGCTTGGACTTCGGGTCTCCTTCTTCTTCTCACGGAAAACGCTCCAAAACAGAGGTGTCCTCCCCACAGAAGATGGTTCCATTTCGTGAAAACCCCGAAATGCACCTGGAGATTTTAGAGGAAATACGCGGCGTGAAGGAATTGGTGCAGTCCAATGGAGAAGCGCTTCGAGCCATGCGAGAAGACTTTGGAGTACTCCAGGACCGACTTGAAAGTCTCTCATTGCGGCAGGACAACATGGCGGGGGTCCTCGACTCGCACGCGGAGCGCTTGGGCAAACTGGACAAAGCTGAGCGCCAGATACAGAATCTTCAAAAGGAGCTAGAAGATAGCAATAATCGAGCCCGTCGCAACAATGTGAGGCTCATTGGAATACCGGAGGGGGTGGAAGCAGGAGATATAAGAGAATTCTTGCTCAAAACTCTTCCCTCCTTGCTGAAGATCACTTTTCATAGAGAACTGGAAATCGATCGTGCGCATCGTGTTCCTACCCACATGGCGCTCAACCGCACGACCCCCCGGCCTATTATCTTTCGCTTGCTACGATATCAACAAGTGGAACAAATTTTAAATGCTGCCCGGGCGAATCATCATTTGGAATTTGAAGGCCATAAAGTCTCCTTCTTCCCTGACTTGGCAAAGCCTACCGTTGACCGTCGGAAGAAACTCCTTGCTTTTCGCCCTCGACTTCAACAGCTACAGGCTCGCTTTGGCCTGTTATATCCAGCGAAGCTCCGAGTGACTCTCCACAACCAAACCAGGACATTCGAAGATCCTGATCTACTATCAACATTTTTAGACTCCAAAGAAGCAGAGCAGATGCGCTAATCCAAAATTTGGACTTTTATCTGCCGGCTCTGTCCGCCATTTTGAAGGGCCCGATGCGGCGGTCATAGTCAAGCACAGAGACTACCTGGACTTTCTTTCTTTCTCCATATGACTTTTGTTTTTTTTGGTCTCCTATCCCTCCATGATGTGTGCCTCGGTCGGATTCGAAGCACGCACAGTCCTACAGGTTATGTGTTTTTCAATTGCGGCCTTCTCTGGGGTTTCTCCCCGCAGACACATGGTCGCCAGCAATTTCTGGGGTTCTGCTTCTTCTCTACCGTGCTGCGGTTTTTCTTTTTTAATGTGGGGCGCTTCATTGTATTATATTAGCTTATTTTCTTTTATGTCATGTGTACAGTCAGATACAGTCAATTCGAGGGACATTGTGAAACTATGTGCGCTATCATGCTTAGAATTTTTAACTTTTCTGAATGGCCTTATGTAAAATCTTATCACTCAACGTAAAAGGCATTAATAGTCCAATCAAAAGAAAGAAAATCCTTAGCTATCTTAGCCATGAGCATGCTGATTTAGTGTTTCTTCAGGAAACGCATCTAAACTCTGCTGAAACACTGAAACTCAATGCTAAGCCTTACATGGTGGCTGCCTATTCTCCCGCCGTTTCCAAACGGTGCGGGGTAGCCATTTTGGTTAAGAAGTCTTTGCAAGCCACGGTAATTGATACCAGCGCTGACAAGGAGGGTAGATGGGCCCGTGTACACCTTAAGGTTGGAGATAGTGAATTCACGTGTATTTGCATTTATGCCCCGAATGTGGACAACCCTGCTTACTATGCAAGTATTGCGCAGTTGGCACAGGCCTCTGCCAATGCTCCATTAATACTTGGTGGTGATTTTAATCAAGTGTTAGACCCTTTGATAGATAGACAGCCACCTAGAACGAGTAGTCCACCCAAGAGCCTCACTACCCTTAAAGCTCTGATGCAAGATCTTGCGCTGGTAGATATATGGAGGCTGCTTCACCCCTCCGACTTAGAGTTTACTTTTTTCTCTGCCCCCCATCACTCCCAATCTAGGATAGATTTCTTTCTCATTTCCAAAGCACTGATTTCCCAAGTGGACACGGCTAGGACTCATCCTCTCCATATTTCAGATCATGCTGCCATATCTCTATCATTACATGTTACTGCGCGGGACGACTCTCCCCGAGCTTGGTTTTTTGATAGATCCCTACTAGGTCAAAAAGATTTTCAGGTTGATATAAAGGCCGCAATCCAAGATTATTTTCATTTCAACTCACCCCATGACACAGCGAGCTGGGCTTGGTGGGAGGGTTTTAAAGCATCTATCCGTGCAACTATAACTAGCTATCAAATTCGGCAGGGGAAACAAAGAAAGCAGCACTTACTGATTCTAGAGCAGCAGATACAAGCTGGGGAGCGTCTCCTCACGTCCCGTACTGACCCATGTATTTTACTCCGTTTACAACGCTTGCGTTTTCAATACAATCAACTCTTGTATACTGCTGCTGTTAAAAATATTGAATCACAACAAGGGATATATTACCGGGAAAATAACCGTGCTGGCAAATTATTAGCAAATGCCCTAAAAGGTCAAAAAGAAGCCAAGCGTGTTACAGCCCTCCGTAATCCGTCGGGGGGGGGGGGGGGTTTGGTCACTAAAGATACAGAAATCTTAGAACTCTTTCGTGATTTTTATACTCGGCTTTATCAATCTGAATGTGATTTTGAGCCAGAAGTATTTGACCGCTTACTTTCAGGGGTACAAAGACCGACCCTATCTGACGAAGATAGAGTGGCCATGGACAAACCATTTACTTTATCAGAAATTCATTCTGCTATTAAGAAATGTGCCTCAGGACGAGCCGCAGGCCCAGACGGTCTCCCTGCTGAATTCTACAAAACCTTTCACGCTGACTTAGCTCCAGTTTTGAAACTTTATTTTTCTGCTCTGGCCGAGGAGGGCTCCCCTTCTGGGTCCTTTTCCATGGCAAATGTAGTAGTTTTTGAGAAAGAGGGGAGAGACCCGCAACTAACAGCTAATTATCGTCCAATTTCCCTCCTAAACGCGGACTATAAAATATTTGCCACCATTCTCTCCACCCGGCTCTCTGATAGGATGTCTACCTTAATACACCCAGATCAATGCGGTTTCATTCCTGGTAGATCAACTGCTGACAATGCTCGGACTCTATGTCATGTTCTAACTGCCGCAGTTAATCTTGATCGCCCATTTGTTGGCCTCTCACTTGATGCTGAGAAGGCCTTTGATCGTTTAGAGTGGCCCTTCCTGTTTGCAGTCCTCCGCTGGTACGGATTCGGGGAAGGTTTTCTCCGTTGTCTCCGCACCATGTATGCACAGCCTACAGCTAGTATATGTGCCAATGCTTTAAAGTCTCAGCCTTTTCCCCTTCAACGCGGTACTCGCCAGGGATGCCCACTGTCTCCACTTCTTTTCGATCTAGCACTTGAACCCTTGGCTTTACTAATCCGGCAATCGGAGGAGATTCATGGAGTCCCCTTCTCCCATAGGGAAATCAAAATTTCAGCGTATGCTGATGACCTTATGCTTTTTGTTTCTATAGACTCAGTACCGGCTGTCCTAGAGCAAATTGGTAAATACTCACAACTGTCCGGTTATAAGATAAATTGGACCAAGTCGGTAGCCTTTCCATTGAATCCTTTGCTTCATCAGGCAGATATGCAACCCTTCCCCTTTTTATGGCAACCTCGCATGGTCAAATACCTTGGGGTCCACTATTGTTCTCCTTTGGAAGACACTATCTCCTTCAATGCCAAAGACTTAACCTCTAAAGTCCGGGCGCTTACTCACCGCTGGACTCCTTTAACACTTACCTGGTGGGGTCGCTTAGAAACCATAAAAATGATGATTGTTCCGAAAGTGAATTATATTTTAGAAATGTTGCCCTGTCTCTTACCTCGACGCACATATAAAGATATAGAGGGCCTTCTGACTAGATACTTATGGCAAAACAAGACACCTAGGATAGCGAAACATAAGCTACAAGCAGATAAGGAAAATGGGGGTGTCAGATTCCCAGATTTCCTGAAGTACCATCAATCTTTTCTTCTCAAACAAGGCGCTCGTTGGCTGGACGATCTAGTACCGAGTAGACCTGTGTGGCTAGACATAGAAGAGGACCTTTGCAAACCGATTCCTCTTACTTTCCTCCCTGGTATGACTCTCCCATCAGACTCCCACTATCCACCAATGCTTTTAGACACCTTAGGTGCCTTTAATACTCTTATGCAATCTTTAGACTCCCGCCTCTGTCCGTTAGACAGGCTCCCGCTTTGGTACAATACTCGATTTCGCATACAAAATAAGCCGATGGCGTGGAGCCCCTGGTACACTAGGGGCATTTGGATTCCTAGCCAGTTGTTCCATGATGGTCGCTGGAAAACTTTTAGTGCATTGCAAATTGAATTTGGTCTCCCAGCGAAACACTACTTTCAATTGGTGCAACTTCAGCATTGCCTTCGGAGTGCTAAGGTGCTCCCGCCGTCGGCATCCCCTACACAAGGTTGGTCGGAGACTATCCGACATATCGGTAGTTCACCGGGTGTAGCATCCAATTTTTACAAAACCTTATGTAATGCTATAACTAGAGATACCCCTATAGCGCAGAAAGCATGGGAGAGAGAATTGCATGTGACTTTGACCCCGGAGCAATGGAGCCTTGTCTGGAGTAGAGTGACACGGGTCTCCCGATCCGCCTCACTCACTCAGACACTCTTCTTTCTAGCCCACCGGTGTTTTTACACTCCTGACAGATTAGCCAAATGGAACACTACTCAGGGCAATAGTTGTTGGACATGCCATGCGGCCATTGGTTCACTACCTCATGTTATGTATGAATGTCCCGCACTACAGTATTACTGGCGTCGGGTCTGGGGTCGTATCCAGTCTATTTTGCACTTTCAAGAGCCCCTTTCTTGGAGGATAGTGGGACTTCGCTCAGCTGCGGGGATCCCCTCTCTTCCAAAAACGGCTTACTTCCTTTTGGACTTTATGCTTGGCATTGCTATTTCCCTAATTACGAAATACTGGAAAAATAGCTCCCATCTGAGCCCCAATGAATGGTGGAATCATGTCTGTCTCTACAGTAAATATGAACAAATACCTCGTATGTTTGCTTCCCCCGTTCAGACTCCTCATCATCGGTCCAAATGGAAGTTGCTCAATGACTATGTATATTCTGCTAAATGCTCTCATCTGACTGTCTAAATTTGTATATATCTCTGTCCCATGATCATTCTGTATTGTAGATACTCTTTTGATCGTTTTGCTGTACAATCACTGTTGTTAGGAAGCGCTCACATGCTGACATAATCGGCTAGAGAAGAAGCATGGGGGTGGGGGGTAATTGGGTTTACTTTTCCTTATTGTTTACTTGTTTTGTCTCCCTTGGTGTGTTGTTTCTTTTGTTTGTTGCAAAATGAAAATAAAAGTTTAAAAAAAAAAAAAGTATATTTCGCCTATTTCGGTTTGAAGTTAGGCGATCAAGACAAACCGTGGGCTCCTCACAAAGTGTGCAAGACATGTGAGGAAGATCTACGCTTATGGATGAAAGGTAAAAAACAAGCATTTCATTTCGGAATACCTATGATGTGGCGTGAACAAAGAGATCACAGCAGTGACTGCTATTTTTGCTCTTGCATTGTGAAGGGATACAACTTAAAAAATAAGAACGTAATAAGTTACCCCAACCTTCCCTCAGCAATTAGGCCTATGCCTCATAGCAACGAAGTACCTGTGCCTGAACCACCAAAATCTTTGGATCATATTTGTGTGGACGGTTCTGATCATGATGAGACTCATCAGATGGCTTTTCCCGATGAGTCCAGTACTTCCGAGTTTGAAACTGAACCAGATCCGAAACCTGAACTTTTCTCTCAAGCTGAATTGAATGATTTAGTCCGGGATTTAGGACTCCCAAAAGATGCTGCCAAACTGCTAGGTTCTCGGCTTAAACAGAAAAATCTATTGTCACCAGGAACAACTTTTTATTGGTACCGCAACCACAAGACACAATTTTTGAAGTATTTCAGCAAAGAGGAAGATTTGGTATTTTGCAACGATATATACGGAGTGATGGAAAAGTTTAAACTCAAGTATGATCCTGCTGAATGGCGGCTGTTCATTGATTCGTCAAAAGACAGCATAAAAGGTGTTCTTCTTCATAATGGCAACACATTCGCTTCAGTTCCTATTGCTCACTCTGTTATTCTCCAAGAAAAATACGAGAATTTGGCCCTGATTCTTCAGAAGATTCGTTATGATGAGCATAAGTGGATGATTTGTGGAGACTTTAAAATTCTATCCATGCTATTAGGGCAGCAATCCGGTTTCACCAAATATCCCTGCTTCCTTTGCTTGTGGGATAGCCGGGCCTGCGACCTACACTGGGGGAAAAAAGACTGGCCAATTCGGGAGTATTTGAGACCCGGTGAGAAAAATGTTCTTCATGAGAGCTTGGTACCTCGTGATAAAATTCTATTACCACCTCTCCACATTAAGTTGGGTCTCATTAAGCAATTCATCAAGTCCCTTCCAAAAGATGGTGAGTGCTTTCGGTACCTTTGCTCAAAGTTCCCCCGACTTTCTGAAGCAAAGCTAAAGGAAGGAGTGTTTGTTGGCCCTGATATAAAGAAACTCATTTCAGATGGAGCATTCGCTGAAACGATGTCTGAGAAGGAAAAAGAAGCCTGGGATTCCTTCAAGGATGTTGTTCTCAAATTCTTGGGGAACAGGCGGGATGAGAACTATAAGGATATTGTTGCCAGGATGCTCAATGCCTTCAAAGAACAAGGCTGTAACATGAGCCTGAAAGTCCATTTCTTGCACTCCCATGTGAACTACTTTCCCGAAAACTTGGGGGCGTACAGTGAAGAACAAGGTGAAAGGTTTCACCAGGACATCAAGGACGCAGAGAGAAGGTACCAAGGAAGATGGAACACCACTATGATGGCTGATTTCTGCTGGTTGCTGCTGCGGGAAACCCCAGATGAAAAATACGCCAAGCAGCGCACCAAGAGAAGCATTCGGGGGAAGAAGAAACGGGCCCACCAGGAGATTGATTGACCCAAGAATGACTTTAAAATCTAAACTGTGTTGACAAATATCGTGTTTTTACTAAACTTTGAAATAAAAATTTGCTAGTTATTACCACAGTGTCGGATCTCATTTATTAGAATTTTATTTTCACACCATCGGGTGTTTGTCTTCATGTATTGCAATGGTGCGGTTTGCGTTTTCTATTCTTACATACATACCTGTACAACATTTTTTGCACATTTCTTTGCTTTGCTTTGTGTCTAACCTCGCTCTTATATGCTCAATGTTTGTGCACATGTATGTGGCTGTTTTAAGTGCAGACAATTTTGCTACCATCACAGTGTGTTTTGTTGACATTACTCTATTCTTATGTGCTGCCTTGTTACAATTTTCTTTATTGTTATTTGAATAACTACTAAACAATTAGTATAAAGAATTCATCCAAGAAACTTTTATCTCGATCGCACTCAATCTGAAACGTTCACCTCAAACTGCTAACCCAATGTAGCAAAAAATCTGTATGTGATGGAGCAAATTGGTTACCAGATTTGGATTCAGCGCACCAAAAAACGTAAAAATCAATCGAAACATTAGAGGCAGTTTAAAAAAAAATTTTTTTAGTGTACCTGTGTAATTTGTATAGTGCTACAAGGTGAACGCAGCACTGTACAGAGACATGTAAGAGATGGTCCCTGCTCATCAGAGCTTACAGTCTAGTCAAGACAGACAACACAACAGCTGGGGACTAGGAAATGTCTAGGGGAATGGTAGGGAAATACCTAGTTGGAGAGCAGGAGACTATGTGGATTAGGATCGAAAAGCAGCCCCGAAGAGGTGAGTAAACATGCCCCTTAGTTAGCCTACAAATTAATGCATATTGGGGCAAGTTTAGTAAAGGTTAGTGCATGTTGATAAAAGTTAATGCACATTAAGTGCTGCTGTAGCCCTTTTGTTTCTATGAGCCATGGCAGCACTTAACGCACTTTAAATTTTGTTAACACGCATTTTAAGGAAGAAAAAAGCTTTATAAAATTACACCCCCTCCATATTTCTATATTTATTAACTAACAGCTAACTATAGGATAATTAAAGGTCAAAGTTGCCCAAGATATGCTTCATTTATCCAAATTTACTCTGTGATAAGGAGTCATTAGTGGGTTGGGAACAGCTGGGGGATGTAGAAAAGCAAAGGGCAAAACTGAAATTGAAAGTGGATATTTTAAGGGAAACAAACCCTTTTGTTAGAAAGATAAAGGAAAAGGAGGCCACTATGGTTCTCAAAAGAAGTAGCTGTAAAGGTGAAAAAAAGAGGGTGGCCTTCATAAAATGCAAGAGATCACAGAGAGATGAAGACAAGTATCAATATTTAGAAAAACTTAGAGAAGCTAGGAAAGTAGTCAGGAAAGCAAAGGTACAAAAAGAAGAAGAAATAGCCAATGCAATAAAATGGGGGGACAAGATATTTTTTAGATATGTTAGTGAGAGGAGAAAGTGCAAAAGTGGTTTTGTCAGACTCAAGGGAGAAGGGGAGGAATATGTAGAAGCCAATGAGGATAAAGCAGAATTGCTTAACAAATATTTTTGTTCTGTTTTCATAGATAAAGGGCCAGGAGCAGGACCTCATAAAACACTCACAAATAGGAACACAAGTGAAGGTAATCTTAAACGACTTTCAGAAGACTGTGTTCATGAGGAACTAGTTAAACTAAAAATAGACAAAATGATAGGACTGAATGGGATACATCCGAGAATATTGACAGAACTTGGGGATGTTCAAGCGGCTCCACTGACTGACCTTTTCAATGTTTCTTTAGACTTGGTAGTGCTACCAGAGGACTGGAAAGAGACACATGTGATCCCTTTACACAAAAGCGGAAATAAGGAGTTTGAGAATGACCGGCTAGTTAGTCTGATCTCTGTGGTGAGTACATTATTGGAAATACTGTTAAAACAGAGGATAATGAGGTTTCTGGAGTCCAGTGGATTGCAGGATTGGAGGCAGCATGGGTTTATCAAAGACAGGTTTTATCAGACAAATCTGATTGATTTCTTTGACTGGGTGAGTGGAGAGTTGGACCGAGGGAGAGTCCAAGATGTGATGTACTCAGATTTCAGTAAAGCTGTTGACACCATTCTACACAGGCAACTTATAAACAAATTGAACACCCTAGCGATGGACCCTAAAGTGACTGAATGGGTTAGAAAATGGTTCAGTGGGAGGCAACAAAGGTTACAGCTAACTGGAGCTCACTCTGAGGAGAAGGATTTTACTAGTGATGTTCTTCAGGGATCTGTCCTTCGTCCGATTCTTTTTAACATCTTTGTTAGTGATATTGCAGAAGGGCTGTCGGGTAAGGTTTGCCTCTTTGCGGATGATATGAAAATCTTCAATAGAGTAGACACCCAGAAAGGAGTAGATAACATGAGGAGGGATCTAGCTAAGCTTGAAGAATGGCCTAGAATTTGGCAGCTGAGAATTAATGCTAAAAAATGCAGGGTCATGCATTTGGGCTACAAAAACCCAAGGGAGTGGTACAGTGTAGGAAGCAAAGTACTTCTGCCCATGAAAGAAGAGCGAGATCTGGGCGTGACTGTTTCTGATCTTAAAGTGGCTAAACAGGTAGAAAAGATGACAGTAAAAGACAAAGGGATGCTTAGATGCATAGGGAGGAGATTGGCTAGCAGAAAAAAGGAGGTGATAGTGCCTCTGTATAAGTCTCTGGTGCAACCTCATTTGCAGTATTGTGTGCAATTTTGAAGACCACACCTTCAAAAGGATATAAGCAGGATGGAGTCAGTGCAGAGGATGGCTACTAAAATGGTTAGTGGTCTTCATTATAAAGCATATGGGGACAGACTTAAAGATCTTAATATGTATACGTTAGAGGAAATGTGGGGTAGAGTAGATATGACAGAGATGTTTAAATATCTCCGTGGCATAAATGGAGAGCCTCTTTTGATTGAAAGCAAGCTCTGCTATGAGGCGACATAAGATGAGGGTAAAAGGTGATAGACTCAGGAGCAGGGCCGGATTTACCTATACGCCATGTACGCCATGGCGTAGGGCCCACAGCTGGCAAGGGCCCACAAAAATAGAACAAATTAGCTTTTTTTAAAAAATAAAATTTAAAAAAAAACTGCTGGCTGCCGCCGCTGGGCCCCCTCTGCTGCCGCGGCAGCATGGACTGACCCGCGGGGGCCCCCTCTGCAAGCTGAATCCGTCGGTCCGTCGGTCCCTCCCTCCCTCCCTCCGTGCAGGCTGTGAGAGGCGCGAAGGGAGAGTGTCTCCCTCGCGTCTCTGTTAAGCCCGCAGGGAGGGGGAGGACTGGAGATGGGAGCAGAAAGAATGAGAAGGAATCATAATTGGGGGATGAATAAAGGAGGAGAAGGGGGAATCCAAGATGGAAGAGAGGGGATGATAAGGGAAGGAGGATCAGTTATGGAGGAAAGAGGAGGATCCATCACTGAGAAACGAAGAGGGAGGAAAGATTCACACTCTTACATGCCAACTTCAGCTGGAACCTATCCCCTTCCTCTGGTTTTCCCTCTCTCTCCTGCACTTACACACAGCTGGCACTAATCCCCTCTCTCATGTCCTGCTCCTCTCCTTTCTCACACCTACGCGGTTTCCTGACTATGCCAGTACTCATAGGTAAGGGTTTTGGGCTTGAGCACGAGGCATAGAATAAAATCCTGGACTGCTAGAGCCAAAACCTTGCATCTGAAACCAGAGCTTGAAGCAGGAATTGGAGTTTGATCTAGAATATAGAGCTGAAGTACATACTTGGAGCTGGAAGTGGAACTTGGAACAGGAGCAACTGAGCTGTGACATAAAGCTAGGATTTGACAGAGAAAAGGAATTTATAGCAGACACTGGACCTGGAAGCAGCAGTGGGAACCTGGAGCTTGACAGTCTGGAGCCAGGCAGGGACATGAGCTAGGAACAAGCAAGGCTGGAACCAAGTGCTGTAGCTGTAACTAAACCTGGATCAAGAACTGGAACTGCAGAGAGTAGAATCAGAACAGGAACTTGGAGTTTCAGCTGGAACTTGAGGCAAAGAACAGTTTTATAGTGAGAGAGTGTGCCTTGCATTTACCTGTAGACACTGGCATAAGCTCTAATGAGGGGTCCCACTCCCAAGCAAACTTTTGCTGAGGACCCCTGATGGTCTGGGCTCCAGGGAGGTTCCTCTCTCCTAAATTCCCCAGATTCTCCCTCCTTCCTGCAGCTGGCAAGCTTATTTTGTTGCACTGCCTCCCACTGCTGCTGTTTTCTGCAAATAGTCTTTCTGTCACCACCAGTTGCTGAGCTGAAGTCTTATGAAAACACAGAACAGCCACAGTTCACAGCTGTTATCATGAGACTCTGGCCCAGAAGCAGAAGGGGCCGGTTGTAGGCCAGACGTTTAGCAGAACTACAGAACTTGATTAGCTTTCTGTTACCCCTCAGCAATTCCCTTCTAGCCTGGCTTTGGCTAATCTAGTTCACAGGAGAAAGTGGCCAGCTTCTCACTTCTAGCTCCTATGACCTTAGGCCCTGCTCACTCCAGCTTCTCTGTTAACTTTATTGTTAATACTCTGGCCCTTCATCTCCCAAATGTCTCCACTTCAAACCGCACTGGTGCCTTTCTCTGACACATATACGCCCCCCCCCCCCATCTGTACCTATTCCTTCTCTTGCCCTCCCACTGATTCTCACCCTCCTTGTTCCCTATTGATTTTTAACCCTCTTCGACCCTGCCAGTTCCCCCTGCTGTTCACCTTCTGTAACTGCTGGCCAGTCAGGTTCCTACCTGTCAGTATATGGCTGACGCATCCCACTACTGCCACCCAAACCTGCCCCAAATCTCTTGCAATTGCTTGGGAGATTGCACAATTCCATGGGGTCAGGTTTTGGGCCCTTGCCACAACATCACAAGAGACCAGAGTCCTGTAAAGAATTTAAGCATATTATTTGTAATATCTGTGTGTTGGAAAGTTATGGGGTACATATGTGCGTACCAGTGTGCGCCCTGCCTAGCCATCAGTCCTCACATGGAACTGGGAACATAGAGCATAGAATTCTGCTATATAATTAGGTGGATGGAGCTGGAGCAGCTTTGCTGCTGTGATCCATGGTTGGGTGGGTCTGGGCAGGCAACATGCTTGCTTAAGGATAGAAAGGTGGGGGAAAGGCACTGTGGCTGGGTGCAGTGAACAGATATTCTCTGGTGAATTTCACCAGGTGCTGGCTAATAAAAGCAATTATAACAATCAGTCAGGTTAGCAGTTTTATGCTATTTATTTTGAAATTATGAGAGAAAGCGCATGCTTTTTTTTGTTTATCAGTTGTATTCATTAATTTAGAGCCACTGCACGTCATACATGTGCTGTCTGCCACGATCTATAAACTCAAGCAGACTATAATGTATTATCTAGAAGGTTATTGTTGACCTTTCTATTGGATTACTTAATATATCTGTGACTCATTTCTGAGAGTCATCCTCTGTTCATCGGGTTCTTGCGAATTTCTTTCTTCATTTGTGTGTAATATTTTCCATTTTGAACAAGGACTGACTCTCAAAAGCTAGTCATAAATATACTGCATTATTAGCCCACTAAAAAAGTCTCACCTACAGTTTGTTTCTTGACCTCTATTTCCACATATCCAAGTTGACTAATACAGCAATAACGATCTTTTATAATCTGTAAACCCATTTACAGAAATATTGGATTATGCAATCTCTTCCTCACTGTTGATATCTTAAACCAATATAAAATAAAAGTTTCTCTTCAGAGAAACTGACATTGAAAATTAAGGCAAGTATAATATATTATTTGTACTACTAAGTTTACTGTATATGTTCAACTTCTTTTCATGCAAATCTAAGTTTATTTTTTTCCATTCTGTTCCATGAAAACCGTCTTGATATCCTGAAAGGCAGTATAAAAGAAACGTTAAATAAATAAATAAATAAATAATTTTACATATGCATATTGTTATAGATGTATGTGAATATTGGTAGCTCAGGTTGTCAATCATGTTGGATCATGTCAATCGTGTTGGATGTTGGATTGTTCTCTGAGCTTGATAATTTGATTGCAGACGTTTTGTCACCACTCAACGAGACATCATCAGTGTGAGTTTCCAGATGGTAATGTGCTTGAATGCTTGCGTTTGTACTTATATTGGGGTTGGTGGTGACTCAGCAATTTGGTTCACAGGGATTGATTGGTTGGTTTCCCTGAGGGTTACTGGGGTGTGGTTGCTGTGTATCAGCCTTGTTGGTGATAACTCAGCTCTTTGGTCCGCAGGAATTGATTGGTTGGTTTCCCTGAGGGTTGTTGATATGTCTGTTTATTGAGTTTCTGGAAGTCTGGTTTTCTACTGCAAATTTGATAAATAGAAATATTGACAAAGGCCCAATCTACCAATCTCTGTGGACTAAAGAGCTGAGGCACCACCAACAACGCTGGGGAACAGCAACCACACTCCAGCAACCCTCAGGGAAACCAACCAATCTATCACTGCAGATGCAAGCATTCAAGCACATAGCCATCTGGAACCCCACACTGATGATGTCCCCTTGAATGGTGGAGAAATGTCTGCAATCAAACTATCAAGCTCGGAAAACAATCTAACATCATGCATATTGTACATCCTAAGGGGGTGGGACATCAGATTTTTGCAGTTTTCAGTGTTTTAGAGTGATTTGGGGGCACAGAAGTAGACAAAGCTGGTAATTTTCCAAGAACAAATGCATTGGGTAGAACTGAGGTCTTATCAAAGAACAAAGCATGGGGCATTGATGGCATTTCCATGGAAGTATTACAGCAATTGGACGCAGCTGTTAACATACTTACAAGACTCTGCCAGAAAATTTGGAAGACAACATCATGGCCAACTGACTGGAAAAGATCTGTATTTATACCAATACTAAAGAAAGGTGATCCAACTGACTGTGGAAATTATCGCACAATTTCTCTGATCCCACATGCCAGCAAGATTCTACTGAAGATTATCCAGCAGAGACTACAACCATACCTGGAACGAGAACTGCCTGAAGTGCAAGCAGGGTTCAGGAAAGGGCAATGGATGAGATACATCATCACGGATGTGAGATGGATCCTTAAAAAGACTAAAGAACACCAAAAGGATATCTATATGTGTTTTATTGACTACAGCAAGACTTTTGACTGTGTAAACAATGAGAAACTTTGGGCCACATTAAGAAGCATGTGTCTTTTGGGGAAACTGCTAGGTACTAGATTGGCCACTGTTCGAATCAGGATACTGGGATTGATGGACCTTGGTCTGACCCATTATGGCATATCTTAAATTCTTATGTTCTTATGTTCTCTTGCACAACCTTTACATTGATCAAGAAGCAACAGTTCAAATGGAATAAGAGAAAAAGAATGGTTTAAAATCAGCAAAGGTGTATGACAAGGCTGCATACTTTCCCCCTACTTTATATGCAGAACAAAAAATCAGAGAAGCAGGACTGTATGAAGACAACCAAGGTGAGAAGATTGGTGGAAAACTCATCAACAACCTTCACTATGCTGATGATACCACCTTACTGGCTGAAAGTGAAGACTACCTGAAACATTTGCTTCTCAAGATCAAGGAACATAGTCTTAAAATGGGCCTGCACCTTAATGTAAAGAAGACAAAGATCCTGACAACTGACAAAATCAATAAGTTCATCTTTGATGGAGAAGAATTTGAAATAGTGGACAACTTTAACCTACTTGAATCAACTATCAATAAAGAAACAACAAGCAGTCAAGAAATCTGATAGTGCATTGCTCTTAGCAGAATGGCTATGAAGGACCTAGACAAGATTCTCACAGAGCAGAGATTTCTCTTTCAATACAAAGATTCGACTCAGTCAAGGCATGGTATTTTCAAAACGTCATTTGGATGCGAAAGTTGGATAGTGAAAAAGATAGGAAAAAAATTGATGTTTTTGAATTATGGTGCTGGCGATGAATACTGTGTATACCATGGACTGCCCAAAGAACAAACCAGTCAATACTAGAGGAGATCAAACCCAAGCTTTATTTAGAAGCTCAGATGACAAGACTTTGACTTTCATACTTTGGACACATCATGCAGAGAGAGATCATTAGAGAAAGACATCATGCTTGGCAAGGTAGAAGGTCAACGCAAAAGAGGAAGGCCAGTAATGAGATGGATCACAGCTATGGGTTCCAGTCTGTCAACAATGAACCACCTGACTGAAAACTGAACACAGTTTAGGACAACTATCCAGAGGGTCGCTATGAGTTGACACCGACTCAACGGCACTTAACAATAACAACAATTTCTATTGGGTTATGTATCATGTGCAGGTTGGCTGAATGTGTGCTATTTCTTCCTGGGGTGTTTTACTCCCAAAGATCATGTTTGTGCAGATAAGAGTTGTGCATGGGCCTGTGAGCATAGTGGGGACAACTTTATAATCAGATGCCCAGGTTAGACAATGGAGAAGATGCCTATTTTAAGCCTGTTTTAGATAGACATGTAGGTGCCTACTTATCTTTAGTAAATACTAGTGCAAATCTTTGCACTAATCACAACTAAATTGCAGGAGCAGACATTATATGTGCTTAAGGTTGTACCAAGGGCTGTGCGAACAGTGCGGCTGCACAGGGCGAAAATCCAGAAGGGGCACTAATATCATCACTGAGCTTCCAGGAAGTCCAACATGGGCAATTTCTGCGCTCAGAAGGGTGTTGAGGGCACGCAGGTTTGCAAGTTGCATAGGGAGCATTTGTAGATTGGTACGGTCTTGCAGGTGCTCAAGAGCAGGTGCAAATGTCAGCATGTGCCTTATTCGAGTACAAGTATACTTTGTGCCACTGCCTGTGCTCCATTCAAACTCTGCTCCTGTGCATCCTACTGCAAAAGTACTCATGGGCTTGCACTGCATGTACTTTTGTGCCCATCCTAATTTTATAAGAGCCCATTTATATGCCTAAAACATAGTTTTAGGTGTGGAAATGATTTATAAAATTAGCTTTGGTGCATCTAGAGGCCATATAATATGGAAGGCCTTGCTAGTCTCCCAGATTCCAAGAGAGGTGAGCAGTGATCCACGTGAGATGGGAAATTGATGGTACTGTTGCTTAGAAATGTCAAGGGTACTGTGCAGCTGGCAGACTAACACATGGCTTTGGGAGTTGGCGCAGCCCCCATACCCCATACCCTGGCTTTACCCAGTCCCTCTCTCTCTCTCATAGACCCCACACCCTGCCTTCACGCAGTTTCTCTTGTTCTCTCCATAGTTCTCCCCTAGTCTTCAGCCATTCTCTCTCTCTACATAGCCCTCCCAGCCTTCACCAAGTCTCTCTCTCTTAGCCTGTACACCCTGCCTTACCCAATCTCTCTTTTATAGCCCATTGCATCTCCAGCTTTCAGTCTCTCTCTCTCATAATCACGTTTCTCTCGCTCCATAAACTGTCCAGCCTTCACCTAGTCTATCTCTCTTATCCCCTGCACCCTGTCTTTACTCTCTCTCAGAGCCCTCCACAGCCTTCACCCAATTTCTCTCACTCACCATTCCTCTTAGCTTGCTGTTAATAGAGTTGCAGTTAAAATGCCACACTGATATTTTTCCCACTACAATCACATTTCTGCAAGCAGATTGAGCTGTGCGGTAAAGGAATTAAGGTTGATCTCGTGGTTTCAAGTCTCACAAGACTTGTAATTATGAGATTAGCCTGAACGTCCTTCACTACATGGCTAAAACTGCTTGCAGAGAGCCAATCATTGTGGGAAAGTTAGCAATGTGACATTTTCACTGCAGTACCAGCTCACACTAAAACCTTTTGGGTCTGAAATCCCAAGCACCACAGAGCAATTGCTAGGCACCATGGTGACCTGACTCCTGGGATTTATCGAGTTCTGTTTAAAATGATTCACTTCCATTACATTTTCTCTCAATCAACAGTTTATGGCTTGATCATTCAAAAAAAAAAAAGGCAATTGCTGTATACCTACATATAGGACCTAATATTTTAAAGCACTTATACAGCTAGTTCCAAAGCCAACCACATGAATATTTTTTTTGCTAAAATTCTCCCATTCTCTGCATAATTTTATGTATAAACTATGCTAGCCTAAGTTCTATGCATAAGACCTGTGCGTAGACTAGGAGACAGGGTTTGGGATATGTAGTAAAGTTATACATAGAGCAGCATGATTCAGCTACTTTGCATATAACATCTGTGTTTAAGTTAGGACAACAAAAAAGCAGGCTTAACTTAGAGTTGCTGCCTACATATATATTCAGCAGTGCATTTAAACAACCGGTGCTGCTGAACAAATGAATAAAGTAAAGCGTCTCTGCTGGCTCTTGACTTTATCCAGTGGCCATGACTCCTGCTGCAGAAAATGAGACCCACAATTTAGCATTCATTTAGCTTACTTCAACCTATGTGAAGTTCAGTATATTAGCTGGTACGATTATAAAATACTGTATGTTATGCTGTATCAAAAAATATATCTGCTGTTTGCAAAGCCTGTCCTGGATCATTTCGTGCAGCACAAACACTTTAGTCACCTGGAAGAGTATCAATTATTTTACTTTGCAGCTAAGAGGGGATCCCTCAATACTGCCTTCTCCTCTATGAGGCTACCTCCAAAAAGCAGACGCTGTCAATTTTTACTTTATCTCTGGCTCTTTGTGTTATTTTAATGTCTTGTGCAGAAAGTTATGATGGATTCCCTGATGCTTGCTTAGAGCAGATTTGGAAATTCTTTCTTCTTTCTTCTGTTTTTTAAAGGCCATTATAGTCCACTAAAAATTAGGTATGATTCCATAACATAGATGAAGAATCAAAACAATATAAAATCAGAAAAAAATTACCTTGAGAATTAATTCTCTCCTTTACTCCAAGCCTGCTGGAGGTAGCCGGGTGCCGTGTGTTAGATCTCTGCTTCCTGGCTTCCCTGCTGCAATAGACTGGTGTGGGACAGAAGGAATCACGGTGAAAATACCTTCACTTCAGTTCCTGTGTCCCTTTTTTTTCCCGTTAGGGTGAAGTAATGTAAATCTTTCATCATATCAAGCCTATCAAACAGAATTAGCAGCAGGATAAGACCCTTCTCATTCCATGAACTTTGCAGCATACCATCTGGGATGGACATGAATCTGCAGGATGGCATTATTGCATATTGGCAAGTGGGAGAGATTCCATGACTTGACAGCAGTGGAGGGGTATTCTGTGAAATAAAAATTGTGCATTTTGTTGCTGCTTGCATGAAGTCTATAAACTCTAGTGCTTTAACCCTGCTATGGAATGAAGCATGAAACCGTGGGTTAATCACATTTGGAGAGTGCACTACAGGGTGACTTAAGAAAGTATGTTGTGCTTTGGAGTTGCTAATCTAGCTATCAGTGCTTGATTATAGTACATCACAAACCACTCAGCCTAGGATAATAGTAGCAGAAATAGTTTCTTCAGTTAAAATTTGTTTGCAAGATGCAATAGCAATGGTATCATAATTTATAGTGATATAATTGTATTCAGGATCATAGCCTATGCTATATCACTTTAGCATCACTGATATATGTAAGACACACACAATTTGTTTTTTCATTACACTGGTTATGGTACAGTCAGAGTCATCCAGGAGGGATGTTATGAATCAAGATGACTGCACAGGGCCCTGCAGTGTAGGGGGTCCCAACCATATGACTTTCACCTACATATTGACTACAGAAGAGCTAGTGGCATCAGCTGCACATTTGCACATGCAGCATGGGAGGAGAGGTGGTGTCATCCGAAGCATATTCATTCACCTAGAAACAGGGGAGAGTCATCAGTCACTCATCTACCCTTGGCTCCCTATCCGCTTCCATATCCTGTTCAAACTTCTTCTACTGACCTATAAGTGCACTCATTCTGCTGCTCCGCACTACCTTTCCTCTCTTAACTCTCCCTACACTCCTCCTCGGGAACCCCACTCTTCTAGCAGATCGCTTTTATCTGTGACCTTCTCTTCTACTGCTGACTCCAGACTTCGATTTTTCCACCTTGCTGCTCCTTAGGCCTGGAACAAACTACTTTAGTTGGTACATCAGGCTTTATCTCTGGCCCTTTTTAAGTCCAGGCTAATGACTCACCTCTTCAAAGCCACTTTTGGATCCTGATCTGCATATTCTCCTGCTCTCCAACTATGTGTTTTCTTACCATTTCCCTAGACATATCCCTATCCCCGGCTGTTGTGTTGTCTGTCTTGACTAGATTGTAAACTCTGATGAGCAGGAACTGTCCCTCACATGTATCTGTACAGCGTTGTGTACACCTTGTAGCCTTATACTAATCAGTAGTAGTAGTAGTAGTACTGGTAGTGGTACTTAAGGAATGGGTGGCATCAATAACATGCCTGCCCTTATGGCATGAAGAAGCGAGTGGTGCTGCCAACTGCATGGATGAAGCATCACATGCTCACAGGCAAAGAGGATTAGAGGTTGCAGGGAAGAAGACTGCTTAATGGGATCCTGAGGACGAGGAAAAGGGGATTGTATTGGGGTCTGCAGTTAGGAGAGAGTGATGACTATGGTCTTTAAGAGGAGAGTGCAGGCTGGGGTATATTGGGATTGGAAGTGGGGGTGGGCAGAGTTTGGCCCAAGGGTTCTGCTGCCCTAGGCAGAAGCCCCATCTGTGCCTCCCCTCCTCACGCCATGCCACCCCTCACACCGTGACACCTCCCACACGCTGAGCTGTGCTACTGCCCACTCTCCCTGCTGCCGTTGATTCCAGCGGCTGGTTGAGAGGGGGGGGGGTGCAACTCAGCTCGGTGGCAGGTCATGTGCTTCAACTCACATGACTGTTGCTTCTGATCCCCCTCCGAGATAACTTCCGTTGGTCAGAAGCATCAGGCCATGTGTGCCAAAGCATGTGGCCTGCCGCCGAACCATCCTCCCCTGCCACCAGAATCAGTGGCAGTTGGGGGTAGCAGTAGTTCACGGGTCAGCATGAGGGGAGGGGGAGGGTGGTGTGGCTTGGTGGACAGCAGGCCATGTGTGCCGAAGCACATGGCCTGCCTCCAATAGAGATCTGCTACCCTAGGTGGCTGCCTAGCCCACCTAATGGACGGGCCAGCCCTGGGGGTGGGGAGGTGTGCAGGCTCTGCATACAGTGCTGCTGTGTCTTGTGCGCAAGAAGAGTGGTGGCTGAGTGTCAGATGATTCAGTCATTCGGAACCGCATGGTCTGGAGTAAGCGGCTTCTTAAAATCCTGTTAAAACATGGACACTGAATCCTGGCAGAGAAGGTTTTGAAGACAACTGGAAATAGCTAAGATGGACGTAAATGAAGAGCAGACCAATATGAATGATTTCAAATTACCCTAATCAATCCCACCTGTAGGTCCCAGAAGTCTAAAAAAAAGAGATCAGAGATAGTCAGAATGGCACTAAATGAAGATCAGAGAAGAGAACAGGTAGAAAGAGGATAACCAAATGAGTACAGTGATACCAGAGTACAAAAGATATTGAAATGATAGAGAAAATTGAACTGGGGATGGATTTGCACTATATATTAATGAAGACAGCATCATATAGGATAATTGCTTTGCAGGAAGCAAAGTACACTCCAAAATCTCTATGAATAGAAATCACGTGTGATGGGGAGGATTATAGCAGTGGGGGCTGTCCACTTGACCATTACTGTCTACCTGACCAGGATTGTGAAGTAGACTGAAAAGCTAATACATCTGTTAATATTATAAGGCAGATTAGATCTGAATATATGTAGTATTGAATCTCAGAGAGAATGTTGGCTGCCTAACTTAGTGCTTGTAATTTGATGGACTTAAAGTAATTGAGGGTATATCTAAGTGGATGACAACATTTCAAGTTTCCCTAGATGAGGGAGCTCTTTTGCTTGAGGTTTTGTTAGTGAGGAAAGTGAGAAAAGGAGGAGGAGTAGCCATACATATCAAAAGCAATATTATAGCTGCTGAATCGCAGGGAACATGGGGAATAGAAGAACTGCTGTGGATTGTGTTAGAAAGAGGAGATGGCTCTATCATCAATACTGTGTCATCTACAGGACTCCAATTCAAACCAAAGAAATGGATAGAGACTTGATTATTGATATTGCAGAGGTAGCCATGAAGGGGAAGTCATCATATTGGGTGACTTTAATCTACCCAATGTGGATTGGAGTGTTCCTTCTGCAAATCTGGAAAGAAGTAAAAAAATTGTGGATGCTTTCCAAGAAGCAATGCTTAGATAAATGGTGATGGAACCGACGAGGGAAAGCTCAATGCTGGATGTAGTACTCCAATGGAGATAGCGTGTTGAATGTCTGGGTGGGTGCCCACGAGAGCAGTAGTTTGAGATAAAAGCCAAGGCAGAGTCCAATCACCGTAAGCTCAAAGTCCTAGACTTCAAAAATGTTGACTTCAGTATAATGGCCAAGTGCCTGAAGGAGGAGTTGGCAGAGTGGGAGGAGGTAAGGAAAGTGGAATTGTAGTAAGCTAAACTAAAGGAGGCAATAAAAGGGGCAACAGATACATATGTAAGAAAAGTAAATAAAAACAAGAGGAAAAGGAAACCTATATGGTTCTCCAAAGAAGTGGCTGAACAAATAAAGGCAAAAAACCACAGCTTTCACAAACTTCAGAAGTTTGCAAACAGAGGAACACAGAAAAGAAGGCAGAAGAAAAGATGGCTAAAGATCTGAAGCGTGGTGCTAAGACGTTTTTCAGGTATATTCGGGAGAAGAGGAAGATCACAGGTGGAACTGCAAGACTCAAAAGTCTTTGCTGAAATCTATTTATCTATATATTTGTCAATCACAGGTGGTCTTTCTCCAGAATTTTCTTTAGAAGAAGCAGAACAGAATTATTTGTTTAGCATTTTTGCCTTTTCAATGTCATGTTCCACAAATCCGTTCTACTAAAGAAAATCTTGGATAAAGACCACCTGTGACTGACAAATATAGAAATAGGAATAGAGTAGATACTGCATGATTCACAGAAAATGATGTGTTTGAACTCCTTGCAAAACTGAAAGTGGACAAGACCATGTGACTGGATGGGATACATCCAAGGATACTGAAAGAGCTCAGAAAGGTTCTTGAGGGCCTTTAAACAATATTTTTAATAGATTCTTGGAGAAAGGAGAAGTTCCACAGGACTGGAGAAGGGCTGATGTGGTACCTCTTCACAAAAGTGGTAATAGGGAAGAAGTGACAAAGTACAGGCCAATAAGCCTTACTTCAGTGGCCGGAAAAGTAATGGAGGTGCTCCTGAAAGAGAGAATAGTGGACTTTCTTGAAACCATTAGGATGCATGATCAGAGCCAATATGGTTTTACCAAAGGACAATCATGCCAAACAAATCTGGGCATGCAATGGATGTGATCTACCTAGATTTCAGCAAAGCCTTTGATACTGTTCCTCATAGGAGGCTTATCAATAAACTCAACAGTCTGGGGATGGGTCCCAAGGTGGTGAACTGGATTAGAAATTGGTTGACTGACAGATGACAGAAGGTGATGGTAAATGGAACTTACTCGGATGAAAGGAAGGTGATTAGTGGTGTGCCTCAGGGATCGGTCCTGGGACCAGTACTGTTCAATGTATTTATGAATAATATTGCTGAAGGACTGAATGGAAAAGTCTGTCTTTTTGCAGATGATATGAAAATTTGCTACAGAGTGAACTCCCCTGAGGGAGTGGATAACATGAGGAAAGATCAATAAATGTTGGGCAAATGGTCTAATGCTTGGCAGTTAAGATTTAATATGAAAAAGTGCAGTGCCATGCACTTAGGATGCAGAAATCCAAGGGACTTGTATGCGATAGGTGGTGAGAGGTTGGTGTGCACAGACCAGGAGAAAGATCTTGGAGTGATTGTTCCTGTGGATCTCAAGGTGGCCAAAGCCAGAAGGATGCTGGGTTGCATACAGAAAGAAATTGCTGGCAGAAAGGAGGAGGTACTAATGCCACTGTACAAGTTGCTATTGAGGCCTCACTTGGAATATTGTGTTCAGTTTTGGGGACAAAGATTATAAAAAGACTGGAAATGGTTCAGAGGAAGGTGACCAAAATGATTTGGAACCTGCGCCAGAAGACATATGAGAAGAGACTTGAAGATCTAAATATGTATACGCTAGTGGAAAGGAGTGACAGGGGGAGATATGATACAGACCTTTAAATATTTAAAGGGTATTAATAAACAAACAAACCTTTTTCAAAGACAGGGAAGCTGTAAAACTAGAAAGAATAACATAAAGCTGCAAGGGAGTAAACTGAAAGGCAACATCAGGAAATACTTTTTCACTGAAAGGGTGGTGGATGCTTGGAATGCCCTGCTGATGGAAGTGGCAGGGGCAAATACAGTGATGAAATTCAAAATGGCATGAGACAGACATAGTTGATCCCTTTATAGCAACAGGATAAAATCAAAATAAGCATAACTATCTCTTATATCTGAAAAAATAGTGGTGACCTACACAGAGCGGTGGGTATACCCTTAAACAAAGGCATGGGGAGAGGTGACCTGCACGGAGCGGCAAATGCACCTATTCTTGCTGCCTTGCTGGGTAGACTAGATGGACCATACTGGTCTTTATCTGTCATCATATACTATGTTACTATGTTTTGTGGACTTGGTGAGGGTCCATCCCTAGCAGCTTATGGCATGTTTGTAGAGTTGACCAGAGCAGGAATCACTGGGGCCAGTTCCTAATGCCACGTATCATTTAATGCAAGGTTCACATTTACATTCTGCTATAGCATATTGGGTTGCATTGGGCGTACCTAGCACTTTTCAGGGCATGAATAGGAATGGTATATGGTCTAGGTTGCAGCAGCAGTCATTTCTCATTGGTATTTACAGTACTTCTAGTATGCAACTGCAAACTACTGTCTGTGATGAGCTGCTTAGGAGATGTATGTTTTTCCCGAGGGGCATAGCGCCCATGTGGACGGGCAGGATCTGAAACGTGTAACGGTTCAGAATATGGTGGGCGTGGAGACGTCTGAAATGTTTCCCTGCATCTGAGGCATGAGGCCAGTTGAATAGCGCTTGCACATGCCCGCTGAACACATCTATTTCCCCAATTCCAGAACCGCGGTCACATTCAGACCCGCAGATGTGGAATTAGGTTCAAAGGGGGCCTGTTTTATTTTAGACATATCCATGAGCCATATGTGCACATTATGGAATTGGGCTCTTAGTGTAGCTGGGTTTAAAAAAGGATTGGACAAGTTCCCGGAGAAAAGGTCCATAAACCATTATTAAAGAGGACCTGGGAAATTCACTGCTTACCTCAGGATGAGCATTGTGGAACCTGTGTACCTTTTTGAGAACCTGACAGGTACTTGTGACCTGGATTGGCCACTGTTGGAAACAGGAAACTGGGCTTGATGGTCCTAGTTCTGACCCAGTATAGCATTTCTTATGTTCTTATGAGCTTAGACAGACTACTAAAATTGGAAACACAATTGAAATGGGAGATTTCAGTTAACCCAGTATTGATCAGGGAATTGTTTTCATTTAAAATAAAATAGGAAATAGTGCAAATTCTAGGTGATCTATATAGTGAGACCGCACTATTCATAAAGATGTGTAACCCCTGAAGATATCCCGGACCCATACTCATAAGTAATTTGGGGGAGGGGGATATTCAGTTGCAGCAGCAAGCACTTGTAAATTGGCTAGCTGTCACCGTTGAAGTCTAACCCCGGATATTTAATGCCAGGGCCATATCTGGTCACCAGCACCGAATATCCGGGTCACCACAAAATCCAATATTGAGCTGCTGCCCAGTTAGCATCGGCGGATAAGGTTAGGCCAGCCTTTGCTGCACCTTACTTTACCCACATGTTGCTAACCGGGCAGCAGCTCAATATCGCTACTACCCAGTTAGAGATGGGTGCCACCTCCGCTCCACCTTAGACCACCCCGACATGCTCTGATGCTAACTACCTAGCACTGGGGCATGTAGTGGCAGCACTCACAGATATCCAGTGGCACTAACCATATTCAGTGGCATTTACACGCTTTGCAGGTCTGCAAACCATGTAAATACCTTTGATTATTCCCCCTTAAAGACTAGTATTAGTACCTTAAATCTTATTTGATATCTTATCATGAGGCAGTGAAGCTGTAAAAACAATAGGGTGACATGGTCAAATGTTTTGGAGGCCTCTAAAGAGTCTAGCCTTTAGATTCTGACCTACTTATACTCCTGTCTTCACCGATATATATTTTTAGTCATTTCCTTAAGAATTCCCTAGTCCATTTGTGTTCTGTTTGTCTTAGGAGATTGCAAGCTCTGTGGAGCAGGGACTGTCTTTGATCTGTATTTGAATAGCACTGCGTATACCTAGTAGCCCTCCATAAATTATAAGTAGGAGGAGGAGTGGCAAGGAGGAGATTTTTTAAAAATTTCGTATGCTTCAGTAATGAGGGAAGGGGTTGAGACCTGACATCATTTTGTTTATTTTTCTTAGTATAAATGAAATAAACCACAAATAAAAGAAAAAAGACCCGCACTTGGTTTGCAGCTTGTCATGCTGTGAGGACTTCTGTGCATCAGTGATGCTGAGAGCTAAGTTATCGGTAGCTCAACTACTGGCAGGATCTCCCAAGATGAACTGGTCTCAGCTGAGGTGCCAGACTAAAACAAACCACCTATTTGGGCAGCAGCAGATTGAGATGGTGTTGGCAGCAGATGATCACATTTCTGTGACAAAACAGCAACAACACTAGCATTACCTGCCATGAAAACCCAATGGATAGTGTGGTGATGAGGCTGCAGCTCAGTCCTGGAAAACAGATAAAAAAGAAACGTTTTCTTCTGTGTGGGGGAAGGGCTCAGCTAGACACACGTTTCAAAATGCAGGTAGTGGAAAAACCCACACTTCCAGAGTTACTAGGCTCAGACCACACCCAGACTCCATGGCAACCCAGAGGAGGGATTGGAGACACCTGTGGGAGGAGCCAGGAGAGGGAGGATGCTTGCACACATTTAAGCTCACAGAAACACACAGGAACAGGTTCGGGAACAGGTTGGAGAACAAGTCCAAGTTGGGACATGGGAACAGGTTCAGCAGCAGCAGCTGGGACAGAGCCAGGAGCAGGGCTAATCACACTCCTTCCAAGAGAGAGGAACTGAGGAAGCTAGCTGTAAGCAAGCTGGAAAGAGAATCCTTAAGCCAAACTGAAGAGGACCAAAGCTTCAGTGGTGGAGAGCAGAGAGAGTCTAGGAACAGACACCGGAGTGATTCCCAGAGCAGCTCTGATTCTGAGGACACTACTTCAAAGAAGAGCCCCTGCTGTGAGAGATTTGCAGCCAGGCTTGGAGGTAGGAGGGAAAGACCTGGGGGAGCTGAAGAATACAGCCAAGATACAGAAATAGCCCTACAGGATTCTGAGGCAGAAGTTTTATCTTTTAAGAAGCCTGTCAGGAAGAATGTTCCCAGAAGTAAAAGGAAACAGACAGAACCTTTAAGTGTTTTATTAAAGGGTAAAAAGTCTGGTAGCCATACTGAAAACCCAGAGGGGAGACGAAAAGCTCATTGGGGAAAGGTGTTCAAGCTTTTAAAAGAAATTAGGCCTGAATACTCAGAGCCAGTCTCAAGCCCAGAGATATGTGATTCTGAGTGCGAAGATATGGAGACGGAATCCTGTGAAGTGGAACAGGACTCCATTGATTCCTTAATGGAATGCTCCTTGTGCATAGCTTCAGACTGAGGGGAGGCCAACGGTTTAAGCTAAAGAGAAACCAGAAGCCAGTTAACCTGATACGCTGAGTGCTGGGAGCCTGAGATAGAGAAAGAATTATTCAAGGTTGAAAATTACCACAAATGTTTATGCTGGAGTAAAAAATGTTTTAAAGCAGCAGTTTTCTGTTAGCAATGCTGATAAGCAGAAGAAGCCTTACTTTTAAAACCCCACACAGTTGAAAGAAGCTGAGGCCTTTGCTGGACTTTGATAATAGCAATAAGTTACAACTGTGGCTTGTTGGGGAAGAGAAGTTATCTTCTGTTAAAAAGCTGAAGAAAGCAACCTCATTTATAGCATTGTTGGAGCACGGTTTATGTGACAGTTTTGTTGGAGAAATTATCCTTTATTCTGTTATTCCGTTCAGGAACTTCCATAACAGTTTTGTTTGCAAAGTGTTGACTACAAAAGAAAAAAAAATAATACATTTTTCCTGTGTTGCCTCTAAAACCACTTGGTTGGCATTTTTGCACACAACTGCAACTCCAGAGGCCTTGGCCCTGGAATCTCTGCAAAATACAAGACATTAGATGGCACGCTGTCCCCACTAGGCGACCGCCTAGCTGGGGTGCAGAGCCACAATAGTCACAAAAAAACAAACTGCACTATAGTGCTGGAAGATGAGACCCCAGGTTGGAAAGTACTTAACTGGCTACTAGGGATGATCTGATTTATGATGTGGTTGGATCAAAGCTCTCAGGACATCTGTAAACAGTTACTCTGTTACAACTGTGTTAGTTAATGTGCAAATAGTTCACCCAGTTACAATTCCAAGTTTTTTGATCCTGTTTGATGTAGCACTAGGTATTTCATTGTCTCTTGTAAGAATTGTTCACTGTAAACCGCACTGATAATGAAGAGCGCGGTATAAAAAAGCTTTAAATAAATAAATAAAATAAATAAATCTGACTGCTGATGTAGCTGCGCATGAAATGAGTCAGAAGCTGCAAAGATATCTTACATATTGGAACATCAAATGTACGAAGCATGAACAAGTCATGTTGAGGTCGCCCATTACTGAACTGGGTAATGGGCGACCTCAACTTGCCAGCTCTCCAAAACACCCAGATGGAGGCCTTCCTCAAAGCTCTCAACGAGCTAGGATACAAGCAGGTAATAGAGGTCCCCACCCACGTAAAAGGAAACACACTGGATCTGGTCTTCGTGCCAACACCCACCATAAGCACTAGCCACATCCTTGATCTTTCCATCTCACCAGTACCGTGGTCTGACCACAGCCTAATTAAATTTCAGATGCCCATGAACCAAGATAACTATCCTTGCAGGAAAGATGAGATCCCTCCAACATCCACGAGGAGATTCCGACTTCTTGAAAAAGAAAAAATCAGCAAAAATGTACTACCTAGTCTTAACATGACTGCCCTCACTCTCGATGAAATGATATCCAAATGGAACAAGAGTCTGAGCTCCGCAGCACAACTACCTGCCTCAGACACACTACCAAAAAGAAGGAAAGCAGCGCAATGGTATTCTGCCGAAATCCGATCCTTCCTACTCCACCTCAGAAAGCTCGAGAGACGATGGAGGAGTTCCCGATCCAAAGATGCCTTGGCAGCCTACACCTCCTATTTGGACATACACCGAGAAACAGTAGCAAGGAAATGGAAAGAACATCACACTGAACTCCTGAGACGGTCCCTGAATAAACCCCACGACCTGTTCAACATTGTGAGGTCTCTGATGAAGGAGCCTGCTCCCCCCAATCGGACCTACTACACCCTCAGGTATTCGCCGACTACCTACAAGCAAAGTCCAGCCAACCGAAGACCAACATAACCCCAGTTCAAGAACCCAAGCAGCACCACCCAACACCATTGACAGCATTCACACCACCATCCACGCGAAGAATAGAAGAGATCATCACATCGATAAACACCACCACAGCCTCCAATGACCTCTGTCCAGCATTCTGGATAAAGTCACTGCGCAATAAATTAAGCCCATCCCTAACCAACATCATGGGCCTATCCTTCGCAACAGGAGTATTCCCATCAGCCCTGAAACAGACCTCCATACGACCCCTCCTTAAAAACAACAAGCTCAACCCCAAAAAGGTGGAATCCTACCGTCTAATCTCCAACATTCCCCTACTGGCCAAGATAATAGAGAAGGACGTACAACAACAAATCCAGCACCACATTGATAACTATTGCCCCACTCGACCCAAGTCGACCCAAGTCAACATGGATTTAGAGAATCCCATGGCGTAGAGACCCTCCTCACTACACTACTCAGCACCCTAATCACAGGGATCAATAACATCAGTAAAGGGTACGCGTTAATCTTCATGGACATTGCCGCCGCTTTTGACTCGGTTAATCACGAGACTCTTCTGTCGCGGCTACAAGAGAAGGGAATCTATGACTCAGCATTGAGCTGGTGCAGATCATACCTGACAGACAGATGGCAGTAGGTAAGAGCTGGCTCACGGACCTCTAAGCCCTTTGAACAAACACAGGGAGTCCCCCAAGGATCATCACTCTCAGCCCTCCTTTTCAATATATACATGCAACCCATCTTCTTAATCATCCGCTCCTTCAAGGTCTCCTGTCTCATGTACACTGATGATGTGCTACTCTTCTCTCTGTTCTCAATCAACCAACCCGACTTCTTGACCCTGATAAAGTGTTTCGAGGCTGTCACAGACTGGCTCCACACACAGAACCTCAAAATTAATTTCAAGAAAACTAATGTCCTATTCATCACTAAGAATCACTCTTTCACCCCACCAACCTCAATAAGAGTAAGAGACGCAGAGCTCTTGAGCAAGCCCACCATCCGCTACCTGGGCATCACCCTCGACCAGCATCTTGACATGAAGGCACACATAAGCAATACAGTCCAAGCAATCTATCATAAGATATGAACTGTCTGCCACCTGCGCCCCTTATTGGAACCAGATGACTTTTGGACGATCTTCCAAGCATTGGTAACCCCGCACTTCGACTATGCCAATGCTATTCTACAAGGACTCCCCAAGAGCACCCTGAACCCCCTGCAACTGGCAATGAACACGGCCGCCCGTGCCCTGCATGGAGCCTCCAGAAGGGACCACATAACCCCTATCCAAAAAACCTCCACTGGTTACCAATCCACTGCAGACTCACTTTCAAGGTCTAACTAATGACTTTCAAGGCCATCAACAACTTATCCTCCATTTCCCTAACAGACCTTATCCTCCCCACACCCACAAACAGGACCAGAAGGTCATTCGCTGTGAACACCCTCATAATCCCCAGTGTAATAACAAAGTGTTCCCAGTCAGCAAGGAACAGAGCATTTGTATATTACGCGCCTATGCTCTGAAATGCTCTCCCACCTCCCATCCGGGCAATAACCGACCTTGCCCAATTTCGAAAGGCACTGAAGCACCACTTATTCCTCCAATACTACTCCCTAACCAGCGAATCAACACAACCAAGCTTACCCCCCTCCTACCCCAATGACACCAGGGCATGACACATACCTACAACCTGAAAAGACCGGCCAAACGTGTATATTACCCAATATGCAATTAGTCCGAGAGTGCCGTTAGTCCATAGCAACATTTGTGGCATACCTTGCCGATAAATAGCACAAATGTATATAGTTGTTTATAGTTGTATATAGTTACCCCTGTTAAATCGAAGTTGTAAAAACCTGTTATCTGTAATGTACACTGCATTGTTCTGCTGTGCTGTACAATTTATTGTTACCTGTAAACCGCGCTGATTGTAAAAAGCACAGTATAGAAATAATATAAATAAATAAATAAAATAAATAAAGCTGAAGGTGGTCAAAAATGAAATGCAATGTGTACAACTCGATCTGTTGGTGACAGCACATTGAAATGGTCTAGCATTGGGCATTTCGCATCTGATGATCATATGATATACTACGCTAGAAATGAAAGGAAAAGAAGAAATGACATTGCATTTATAATTAAGAAAAAACTTGCAAGAACTGTAATGAAATACAATGCAATCAGTGAATGCTTAATTTCTATTCATCTACGAGGAATGTCCATCAACACAACTATTATTCAGTTATAAGCCCCAACACCAGCTGCAGAAGAGGAAGAAGTTGATGAGTTCTATGGACAAGTACAAGCTGAAATTAACAGAACATGCAAACAGGATATCCTGATAGTCATGGGTGACTGGAATGCAAAAGTTTGGCAACAAAGAAAAAGGTAAAGTGCTTGGAAAATATGGACTTGGCAACAGAAATGAAAATGGAGATGGACTGATAGAATTCTGCAAGACCAACGATCTATATATCTCAAATACCTACTTCCAGCAACACAAGCAGCAACTGTACACATGGACTTCACCCAATGGATTGTACAAAAGTCAAACTAATTACCTCTGTGGAAGTCAATGACTATCAGGATATCCTGTTTGCATGTTCTGTTAATTTCAGTTTGTACTTGCCTCGCACGTTCATCTTCCACACTGTCTCACATGGACATTAATGGGCATTACTGTGCACACTTGGTGCTCTTAATGCCTGATATCCACTTACCACCTGCTAACCGGCCGCTATAACATCAACAGAGACAAAACCTGGAGCTGACTGTGGTACAGATCACCAGTTACTAGTATGCCAACTCAAGCTAAAGCTGAAAAAGAGCAAGCAACTCATGAATGTAGCAAAATATGACCTTGAGAATATACCACTGGAATTGAAAGACTGCCTGTAAAATTGATTTGCTGCTTTAGATACAAATGACAGAGCACCAGAAGAGTTATGGGATGACATCAAGAAAGTTGTGCGTGAAGAAAGTGAGAAGTCTCTGCAAAAGGTGAAAAAGCGAAAATGGCCAAAATAGATGATTGAAGCAATGGCACCATTAAGGGTCCCAACGTTCGTTAAAGGATGGGGGAGGGAGAAGGCATTCTGTTGTTAAAGGGGCTAGCGGCCGGTTAGCAGGCGGTAAGTGGATATCAGGCATTAAGAGCACCAAGTGTGCATAGTAATGCCCGTTAATGTCCATGTGAGACAGTGTGGGAGGTGAACGTGTGAGGCAGTTGGACGTTGGCAGTGAAGGGTGCACATGTAATCTTTGCTGATGCCTGTGCGTGCTATGGGAGAGGGTAGAAATGTGCCATGCTGTAGCCTGCCTGCAGAACTAATGTGCAAAACATGAAAACAGACACAGGCTCTCACTGAACGCCGGTAGCAGCGCCCACCTGCTATATATGCTGTGGCCTTGTGTTATCCAATGATGCCATAGCACATATAGCAGGCGGTCGCCGCTACCAATGTGTAGTAAAGGTACCCCAGGCTTGGCCCAACTACTAGACAAATTAGGTTGTCACCTCGAGCAGCAACTTCCAGAGGGCAGCAAAAGCAGGGCATTCTAAGCTAAATAATAGATAGTGACAGTGAGAGGGGGTGTAAAGCTCGAGTATCACCTAGGGTACCAATACTTTGAACCAATTCTAGGGCCAGCCTAGAGGTACCCCAGAATAAAACCAATGTGTGCCCTGTTGACCCTGCTGCTCCTGGGTTCTCCTGGCAGTGGGTCAGAAATATATTGGCTGGCCCTTCCACAGATATAATAGAGGATACAATGGCATCACCTAGGTCACAGGGGGGAATTTGAACTCTGGGCTTTGCTTTACTGACCCAGTGTTCTAACCATTCAGCCACAGCTTCACATGCTTGCTTAGTACACAAAACAATACACCAGATCACAGGTCCCTGTCAGCAAGGACATAAGCCCGGAGCCTCCAAACAACCTGGCAGGCACATTCTGAACAAGTTGGAAACCACACCCAGGGCCTGGCTGCAGTGGGACACATGAATTAAGGCCTGCACTGGACTCTCAGTACAACAGTCGCATGACAAACACATAACAGCAGTAGTCATATCTGGTACAATGACCAAGCCACATGTGAGGGCAAGATGCCCTGCTCCCCACTGCACCTCCCAATTACCCCCTTAGCTCAGCCTCACCACCAGCTGCCATACCATGTTCAGCATGCAATGTGCACTGAGAGCAAGGATGGACATGATCCCCTTGCAGAAGCTTTGGCAAAGCAGAGGACCCCCACATGCCTGTATCATCAGAACACACACCCACATGAAAACATGGCAACAGACAAAGTTTTTCACTATCCCCAATGAGTGGAGGCACATGGCAGTGCTGACCACAGACACTAATTGTCATGCTGTTAGAGGCGCTGGAATCTGCATCTCAAAGATGTGTTCCCACATTGTGTCATATATGTGTGTGCTACATATGTGACATGGCCGGCCTTACATCAATCTGCCCAATTAATGCTGTCAGCATCGTCTATAGGAGGCCATCTGCTGGAGTGCATAGTAGCAGGATGGCAGACACTATCATCTCATTGTACAGATCAAATGGTGCCATGTGTTGATCTGTTGAAAAACCATTCACTTTCTATGCAGCTGTTGTTCAAAGAGTCAACCATAGGGACCAGTCTGCATGGATTGGCCAGCAGAGGTCACACATATGTGAGAGCCTATGGCCACCAGACAGCTCTCCTGTGGAAGAAGGTCATGTGTTGTCCAGTGGTCCCCAAGCTGGCTTGCTAAAACCTATGACTGTGGTGCTAACAGGTGTCACAACCATGAGGCAACTCCTGGGAAATGTGGCCTTGGTGGTAGATTGGTAAAGGATCCCCCTATGTGCCCACAAGGCTGGTAGTAAATGTCAAAATAACCAACGCATGTGACTGGTGGATGGGATAGGTGTCAGTCACTCCCACTGCTGCACGTCTAAGTGGCAGAGATTGGCCAACAGTGTGTGCAAATGGTCATAATGCAGGCAGCTACTAAGAGGCATGTTGACTGTCTCACTGGTGGTGTGTATGAGATGACTGGACAGGTGTCTGCCAAACTGTTGTGGAGAAAACCCAACCCCTGTAGATATTTGAACCCACAGAATCACACAAGTAAGGCAGAGGTCTTAACAAAATAATATATTTCACTGCAAATAAACATCATATGGCACAGAACATAACAAAAAAATATAGGCGAACCTTGCTCCAATAAATTAACAAAAAAATATCATAATGAAATAACAAAAATAAACATGCATGCTGTCTCCTTGTGCCTTGGCAAGGTATCACCAGAAGTGGACTAGCAGGCCTTTTCTTCCAAGGCAATGGGTCTTGCTGAAGGCCACAAGGAGTGCTAGTGGGAATCAAACCCCAATTATTTGGGTGGTAGGCTGTTACCCTAACCACCAGGCCACAACTGCACTCTTGGATGAGTCACTGAATCAAAAGGAAACTGGCAAGATTTTGCGTCCTGATCACTTCTGGGTGTATGTCGTGTAATGTGGATTGGTGATGACATCAATCACCATGATATTTCCCCAGCACACACCATATTCTTGCAAATGCCCATAGCTCAGATTGTCTCGCATATATGAGGTCCACTCATAGGTTGCCTAGAAACAATGCAGTTCTGGTTAGTCCAGGCATGCCTGGGCATGCATGCAGTGCAGGATCACAATGTGCAATTGGCAGGCCACAGGCCATGAATTCGTGGGCATGCTCATTCAGAATGGATGCTGCCAGTACAGCCCATAAAAGCAGTTGTCCGATATGCATGATGTTAATATCAGCTGTGTACACTAAAATACCATTCCCAGGAAAGCATCTGGTTGAAACAACAATTCAATATGGTAGAAATGTCTCGTAAATGTTGCAACAGATGCGATACAGACATCAACATTTGGGGTGATTACACACTGAGGTCCCAAAGATGAAGAATGACTGCACATATGAAGAGTGTGTATGAGCTGGGCATTAGTTGTCAAGTAGACAATCCTGGCTTCCCCACATAGACTGTGCAACATGTGCTGGCCATCTCAGAGCTTGCTTCAGAGGTACCCAGAATCCAATGTGGCTGAAGAATCCATTTCTGCATTTGCACATGGACCACTTCCCTGCCAACCTTGGGGCAGTCAGTGTGTAACATGGTGAAAGGTCTTCCCAGGACATTGTGACAATGGAAAAGCAGTATCATGCCAACTGGAACCCATCAGTGGTGGCCGACCACTGTTGGACCTGAGATGAGAAGCCTCAGATGTTGAGTACAAACAAACGTTGGGAGCAAAACTTTGTTTCCTCAGGTTAATGTGTAACATATGTCAGCATTCTTGTGTAATGAACATGCCATATAACATACCATCTTGTATCCTAAGATATCAACATCAAATAGCAGATCGGGAATGATATATGTATACATCCTGAAGCTGTCCATCATGATCCCCTGGCATCTATCAAGAAGCAAAATCCTGTCAGCTCCTGTTTGTCCACTGTTGCTGTCATGAAATGCAGCAATGCTGCCTCAGAAAGTTAAAGGAGGTGGAGGAAGAGAAGGGGGTAGGAGATGGAGCAGAACCCCAGGCTGCAGGGGATCCTCAGGGAGACTCCTCCACCTCCATGTTCCATTGTGCCCAGCAACCGCAGAGGTGATGGCGGAGATGCCACATCTCCTCCTCCATCAACTCCATGTTCCTAGACAGCTGGTCAATAGTGGCTCTCTGCTGCTCCATTGTCTCCTCATGGGTTCTCAGTCTCTGGCATAACAGATAGACTGAGGCAGCCAGCTCGCATTCATTGGTGTTGCTTCCCATATGCCAACAACATGGGATCTAGCAAGCCACCGATGACTGCGAGCTGGCTGTTGCAGACGTTGCTGCAATCCCAGCAGGGGTGTCACCCAGATGAGCCACATGGAGCAGCAGAGGACCCTCCTTGGCCTCCCCTGTAACCTGTGGTTCTGGGGGAGGGTGGGAAAGGTGGGGAGGGGGCTGACAATAATGACACCATGGTGTCCAGTGGGCCGAGGGGCATGTGCTGCCTGCTGGCCTGGCAGCTCCCTTGTCAGGTGTGCAGCTGAAGGGAAGGTGACAGTGTCCCCTGCAGTCACCTCTGATGCCTCCAGGGGGAAATCAGTGTCTTCTTCCTACTCCTCCTTGCCCTCAAGGATACCCACAGCTGCACTGGTCAGCAGGGGAGTGACTGATGGCCTTGGGGCTGGAGCAGTTGAGGGTCCAGCATCTGTGGGGAAAAAATTGTATGCTCAGCACCATATCCAAACATAAAGAAGCACATCCTGTACTGCAGCACAGCAGTATATCCACTGCCACATCAACCAAACCAAAGAGAAGAAGAATTTGCATACACCATGTAAATCATCATATTAGAACACTAGACTGTCATGGTCAACAAGTGGGGCTGTCACAGATGACCAAATGCTCTGCACCATCTCCCATGATGTGGCCCTCTCTTACAGCATGCCACATCTGTACAGTGCCTGCCTTCATGCAACAATGGTGAGCACAGTAATAACAGGATGATGCACGTGACACAACAGTGGCTGCTGCACACCAGAAATGCTGCTGTGAAAAGCTTAACATAGCATAATAACACAGTATATGATGGCAGAGAAAGACCAGTATGGTCCATCTAGTCTGCCCAGTAAGGTGGCTAGAATGGTTGTAACTGCAGTTTCATGCAGATCACCCCCCCCCCCCTCAAATAACAGGTAGTTAAGTTAACTTTGATTTTATCCTCCAGTCATAAAGGGCTCAACTATGTCTGTCCCATGCTATTATGAATTCTGTCACTATATTTGTCCCCACCATCTCTGTTGGGAGGACACCTCAAGCATCTAACTGTGTGAAAAAGTATTTATTGATATTGCTCTTAAGTGTACCACCTTGCAGCTTCATTGTATTCTCTCTAGTTTTACAGCTTCCCCTTCTCTGAAAAAGGTTAGTTTTTTCATTGATAGCCTTTAAGTCTTTGAAGGTCTGTATCATATCCCCCCTGTCCCTCCTCTCTTCTAGGATATACATATTTAGGTCTTCACGTCTCTTCTCATACATCTTCTGGTGCAGGCTTCACCTCATTTGGAGTATTGTGTGCAATTCTGGAGACTGCACCTTCAAAAGGATATAAACAGGTTGGAGTCGGTACAGAGGCTGGCTACTAAAATGATTAGTGGTCTTCGTTATAAAGCATATGAGAACAGACTTAAGGATCTTAATATGTATACTTTAGAGAAAAGGCAGAATACAGGTGATATGATTGAGATGTTTAAATACCTCCGTGGCATAAATGCACAGGAGGAGAGCTTCTTTCGATTGAAAGCAAGCTCTGCTGCGAGGGGACATAGGATGAGGGTGAAAGGTGATTGATAGACTCAGGAGTAATATGCGGGAATATTTCTTTATGGAAAGAGTGGTAGACGTGTGAAATGGTCTCCCTGTGAAGGTGGTAGAGATGAGGACAGTATCTGAATTCAAAAAAGCATGGAACAAACACAGAGGATCTATAAAGGGAAAAAGGGGACTGATGTAATGGTTGATATGGAAGGGCAGACTGGATAGGCCATGTGGTCTTTTTCTGCCATCATGTTTCTATGTTTCTATACTCCATAGTCTTAAAATGGGCCTACACCTTAACATAAAAAAGACAAAGATCATGACAACTGGTAAAATCAATAAGTTAATCGTTGATGGAGAATAAATTGAAATAGTGGACAACTTTAACTTACTTGGATCAATAATCAATAAAAAAATGACAAGCAGGAGGCGGAGCCAGCTGAGGACCAATATGGCCGCTTAGGATTGCTTCTCCTGACGACCCGGTCAGGAATCCTGCCTTACTGCCAAGTAGTGGTAAAGGTTTTGGAATTGGTGGTAGCCCTTGGATCTGTAAGTGGGGATGAGCATGACCAGCAGCAAGCCAACGTGTTTAGACTTTGCAGGCACGCAGGGTGCAGGAACGTAAAGAGCAAAGTCAGATCCGCTTTCACCACACAAAATGGCCGCACAACGGGATGACCCTGAAGGTCTTCAGGAGGTACTGAATGAGATCTGAGTAGTGCAGGCTTTAGTGGAAGCAAACGGTGAGACCCTCGTTGCGGTCCAAGCAGACCTGAAGGAAGTGAAAACCCAGTTGACAACTCTCACCTCTCGCATGGACAAAGCTGAAGAGATCCTGTCAGCCCACGAGGAGAGAATTTTGCAGCTTGCTAAGGCTTCTAGATGGATGGAGTGGCTGGAATGTAACTTGGAAGATATGAACAACAGAGCTAGAAGGAACAATATTCGCATAGTAGGTATCCCAGAAGGAGCGGAGGGAACAGACCCAGTGGCGTTTTTGGAGGGCTTGCTGCCAAAGCTTTTGCGGATCAAGTTTGGATGGCCATTCAAAATAGAAAGGGCCCACCGAGTTCCAACCCAGGCTGGCCCACAAACCAGAAGGCTTAGACCCATGATACTTTGTGTCTTACGTTATCAACAAGTTGCACAAATTATGGCGGCTGCCAGATCCTTAACCTCGCTGCAGTTTGAGGGTCATAAAATCTTTTTCTATCCAGATTTTAGCAAGTCTACGGTGGAGAAGAAGACAACAATTTTTGGCTTTTCGACCCAGGCTTCAGCAGCTGCAGGCCCGATATGGGCTGTTCTATCCTGCGCGTTTCAAGGTGACACTGAATAACTCTCCCAAAACTTTTGAAGACCCGATGTTGTTGTCTTCATTCATTGAAGAACAGGAAGCTCTACAAATGCGCTAATGTTGCGAACTATTTTACCCAGGGAGAAAGGCTTATATTTGTTTTTCTGAAGATGTCTCCTGGAGGTTTCAGGAGTGTTCCTTGGACAGCCGGTGAAAGGCAGAACTTGAGTTCCTCCTCTCCATTGGGACACTATTGTTTTAATGCATTCTTCTTCCTGACATCCCTTAATTTTACTGTCTTTAAGTTTTGCTATGTATAAACAATGTGGGGATGATTTATCCTTATGTGAAGGGGGGGGGGGTAATTGGATGGGAGACAGGGTGGGAGCTGATGTACTATATAATTCGACAGATTGTTTACTATGGATATTGTTAGATCTCTATAGAGCACGAAGGTATTGGGCAAGGTTAAGAATTGGAGTGGTGGGGGGGGGGGGATTTTCCATAAAGTAATGGGTCTGGTGGTGGTCATATGCGATTGCCTCGCTGTCTCACCCAGGTGATTGTTATCCCCCTTGTTGGGGTGGGGTATGGCTCTCTATGAGACGGATAAAGGAGATATGGGCCCTTAGTATATGGTATCTGAAGCGGGTTGTTATTTTAATGTTCTGTTTGTCGGGTTATGGCATCTGGAGCGAATCTTTTGAAGTTAGTATCTCTGAATGTTAAGGGTATCAAGAACCCAATTAAGAGGAAGAAGATCCTTGCTTATGGTAGGAAGCAGCAAGCCGACATGATTTTATTGCAGGAAACTCATTTGTCCACAGTGGAAGCAAAAAATTTAGAAGAGGGCCACTATATATTGGCAGGTCATGCCCCGGCAGCTCACAAAAAAAAATGGGGTTGCTATTTTAGTGCGCAAATCGTTGGGGGCAAAAGTTGAATCCACTAGGAATGATATGGACGGTAGATGGGCTAAAGTGTCTCTTACTATTGGGGATTTAATATACATGCCCCTAATAGTGATGACCCTACCTTCTTTAAGTAATTAATGGAAAATTAACGGGAAGAAGCTTTGTTGCCCATGGTGGTGGGGGAAGATTTCAATCTGACCCTGGACCCATTGCTAGATCGAAGGCCGAGTAGAATTGACAGGCACTCTAGAGAGAGCGTGGTGCTTAAGGCTTTTATGGAGTCAATGGAATTGGTAGACATTTTGAGGTTGCTCCACCCTACTGATAAGGATTATATCTTTTTTTCTTCTCCCCACAACTCGCACTCGCGTATAGACTATTTTCTAATTTCTAAATCGTTGGTTCCGGGGACTCAGTTTGTGGACATCCTGAGTATGCATATATCGGATCATGCGACAATTACCTTAGGATTGCAAAATCCCGGGGTGGACCACCTCTCTGGTGCATGGTCTTTTAAGAGTTCCTTGCTAGCAGAAGCCCCATTCCAAGAGGTTGTCAAATCCGCTATGAGAGAATATTTTAATATAAATGATCCACATGCCACGGCAGGATGGGCATAGTGGGAGGCATTTAAGACTACAGTTAGGGTGGTAATTATGAGTTATTCCATCAAGGAGGCCCAGCGAAAGAAGGCTCAGATGAATGTGTTAGAAGAGCAAATTAGAGCAGGGGAGCGGCTCTGGCATAGGCAGGCAGATGCCAGAGTTTTAATCCGGTTGCAAAGGTTAAGATATCAGTACAATTCTATTCTGAGTTCCGAAGTAGAGCAGGTCATGGCCAAACAACAATCCCGCTATTATGCTGAACAGAATAGAGCGAGCAGATTACTTGCTTCTGCATTAAAAGAAAGGCACAACAGAGCCCATATTGCCTCTATTATGGATGACAAACAGGATAATTTGACAAGTAATGACCAGATTCTGGATGCCTTTTCTCAGTTCTATGCTAGGCTGTACAATTCTGAAGTGACTCCGGATTTGGATGCCTCTAATGATTTCTTAAGGCATTTAATACAGCCTAAATTAGAGGAGAATCAGGCCAGAGAGATGGATAAAGCTTTTTCTACAGAGGAAATGCAGTTGGCAATAAATTCTATGGCTCAGGGGAAGGCAGCGGGTCCAGACGGACTCCTGATTGAATTTTATAACGTTTTTGCTAAAGAGCTCCTACCACAGATGCAGGTGTATTTTGATTTGTTGCAGGTGAACCAGGATAGTACTGGGTGCTTTTTGGAGGACACTATTGTGGTCCTGGAAAAGCCTGGAAAAGGCTCCAGATTGGCTAGCAGTTATAGGCTAATTTCGTTTATGAACTCAGATTATAAAATATATGCGACTATCCTGGCATGCCGCCTTTCAAAGGTCTTGCATCATTTGATTCACCCTGATCAGTGTGGATTTATCCTTGGTCGGTCAACTTCAGATAATGCCAGACGTTTGTGTAACTTGATTGAGAGGGCGAATTCTCTTGGATCTCCATATGTGGGTTTGTCGTTAGACGCGGAAAAGGCATTTGACAGACTGGAGTGATCCTTTTTGTTTAAGATTCTAGATTGGTTCGGGTTTAGTCCTGGTTTTGTCAACATGCTTCGAGTTATGTATGCCAGACCTGTAGCCCGTATCTTTGCAAATAGTCTTCTATATCAGCCATTCTCGTTGCACTGGGGTAAACGTCAGGGATGTCCTCTTTCCCCTCTTCTTTTTAATATGGCACTGGAGCCTTTAGCTTTGGCTATTAGACAATCAACGGATATTTCTGGGGTGCCAATAGGAGATTTACAGGTTAAGCTCTCAGCTTATGCAGATGATCTCTTACTTTTCACTCAACCTACGTCGGTAGCGGCGGTCCTGCGGTGATCGAGCGTTATTCAGGAGTCTCAGGGTATAAAATAAATTGGACTAAATCGGTTGCTTTCCCCTTGAACAATCAGACTACTGCAGCTTCAATGGTAGCATTTCCATTTCAGTGGGAGACAGGGACAGTTAAATATTTAGGAGCCCGCTATTGTGCTTCGTTAGACCAGACTATCCAAGCTAATATTAATGATGTATTGGGCATGGTACGTACAATGGTGTTAAAATGGTCCCCTCTCCATCTCTCGTGGTGGGGTAGATTAGAAACTATTAAAATGACTTTGATGCCAAAAATAAATTATGTCTTAGGGATGTTGCCAATAATGCTCCCTTCTGCGGTGTATACTTCCTTGGAGTGGTATTTGGTCCATTTTTTATGGGGAGGGAAGCATCCTAGAATAGCTCTCAGAAAGTTAAAAGCATCAAGAAAAATGGGTGGTGTGCAGTTTTCAGATTTTTGCTGGTATCACTATGCCTTTTTTCTAAAACAAGGGGTCTTATGGTCTGTTTTTGAAGTGCTCCCCCAAAAGCCAGTATGGCTAGAGGTTGAGAGCCGTGTGGTTGCTCCCTGCCTGGTACATTTGCTCCTTGGAATGAGGCACTCGGAGCAGACATCGGTGAGCCGGGTTGTATCATCTATGCAAGAGGCTTTTCAGACGCTCTCCTCACTATTAGGAAGTGACAACCCTCCTTCTAGATCTCTATCACTTTGGTGGAATCCGTTCTTTAAAATCAAGAAGGCTACTATTGTGTGGAAGCAGTGGCAAGGATGTGGTATATGGACATTGGGGCAGCTATTAGTGTTAGATGGTTGGAAGGATTTCTCTGCCCTCCAAAGGGAATTTTCACTGCCGGCTTCATGCTATTTCCAATGGCTTCAACTACGGCATTGTGTTAGGGCGACTAAAATTGATATAATTGCCTTGCCACGCTCGGGGTCTTTATTTAAAAGTATTAAGGAAATAGTGGGAAAGCCGGGGGCATCAGCGTTCTATGCTCTCTTTAGAGATCGATCTTCCTCTAACTTACTTGGTCTTTCAAAGGTATGGGAAAAAGATTTGAGTACCTCCCTCTCTTCCCAGACTTGGAAGGTGCTCTGGGGTCCTGTCACGAGGGTTTCTAGGTCAGCTGCACTTATTCAAATTATATACATTTTTATTCATCGTGCCTATATTACCCCGGTAAAATTGTCTAAGTGGGATAAGCGGGCAGGGGGCCGCTGTTGGTCCTGCCAGGGGGAGGTGTGAACGTATAAGAACATAAGAACATAAGATATGCCATACTGGGTCAGACCAAGGTCCATCAAGCCCAGTATTCTGTTTCCAACAGTGGCCAATCTAGGTCATATGTATCTAGCAGTTTCCCCAAGAGACATAAGTTCCACAATGCTTGTACTGGGTCAAGCATTGATATCTTCGGTCACCTCTTAATAATGGTTTATGGACCTTTCCTCCAGGAACTTGTCCAAACCTTTTTTAAACCCAGCTACACTAACAGCCTTTACTACATCCTCCGGTAACAAATTCCAGAGTTTGATTACACGTTGAGTGAAAAAATATTTTCTTTTATTAGTCTTAAATAGTTTACCCTGTAGCTTCATTGCATGTCCCCTAGTCTTTCTATATTCTGATAAGGTAAACAATCGATCTACATTTACCTGTTCCACTCCGTTCATTAATTTATAGACTTCTATCATATCTCCCCTCAGCCGTCTCTTTTCCAGGTTAAAGAGCCCTAACCTTTTTAGCCTTTCTTCATAGGAGTATCTTTCCATCCCCTTTACCATTTTGGTGGCTCTTCTCTGTACCTTTTCTAAAATCGCTATATGTTCATATGGTTCTGGATTGTCCTAATGTTCAGAGATTTTGGACTCCGGTTTGGATCAGAATTCAGCGAGTGTTCGAATTTTTGGCTCCTCTGACCTGGAGTATCATATGCTTGAGATCCTTAGTAGGTATTCCTTCTTTAAGCAAAAACACATTTTTTTATTAAATTTCATGATAGCTGTAGCTTTAAAAGTAATTTTCACCAACTGGAAAAGCTTCCACAATTTGGATTGGAAGATATGGTGGAACCTTTTATGTCAGTACTCAAGGTATGAGAGAACCTATAGTAAATTATTTTATCCCGATAAGGGTGATCCAAACTTAGAGAAATGGTTGCCATTAGATAAGTTTGCTGCTTGCACTACTGTATAATAAGGCCCGTTGGATAGTATTGGGGTTAGGTATGTGCCTTCTAACCCTCCCCAGTAGGGCGTTGGTGATGGTTCCTGGCAGATAGAGGTCCATTGGAGCAGAGGGGACAAGGGAAGTCCATCATAGAGAGCCAGGGAGGGAGGGGTGGGTATTGTTCATCTATGGTTAAAATTAAGAAATGATTTTGTCTGTTTTGTGTGTTGATGTTGTAAAATCTTAAAAATTATTAATTAAAAAAAAATGACAAGCTGTCAAGAAATCCGACGATGCATTGCTCTTTGCAGAATAGTTATGAAGGACTTAGACAGAATTCTCAAGAGCAGTGATGTGTCTCTCCATACAAAGATTTGACTTGTCCAAGTCATGGTATTTTCAATAACATCATATGGATGCAAAAGTTGGACAGTGAAAAATATAGACCGGAAGAAAATTGATGCCTTTGAATTATGGTGCTGGCGAAGAATATTGTGTATACCATGTACTGCCCAAAGAACAAGCCAGTCAGTACTAGAGAAGATCAAATCTAAGCTTTCTTTAGAAACTCAGATGACAAGACTTTGACTTTCATACTTTGGACACATCATGTGAAGAGAGATCATTAGAGAAAGACATGCTTGGCAAGGCTGAAGGTCACCACAAAAGAGGAAGGCCAGCAATGAGATGGATTGCTACCATAACAGCAACGTGGATACCACTTTATCAACTATGAGCTACCTGACTGAAGACTGAACACAGTTTAGGATAACTATCCAGAGGGTCATCATGAGTTGACACCAACTCGATGACACTTAACATCAACAACAAAAGAACAAGAAACATGAAACAAATCAAAACAGCAGCAGCGGGTCCTGAAACTGATGGGGACAGATTTAAAGATCTCAATGGAAGAAAAGCAGGAGAGGGGAGATACGATATAGATATTTGAATACTTCTGCAGCATAAATACATGGGAGGTGGTCCTTTTTCAATTGAAAAGAAGCTCTGGAATGAGAGGGTCATAGGTTGAAGGTAAAAGAGGGTAGGCTCATCAATAACACAGGTACACTACCAAAAAACTGCCTCCAGTTTTGCAACTGATTCCTATAGATTTTGGGGTGCTGAATCCAGGAAAAATAGCCAAAATGTTCCATCACGTCACGTTTTCTTGCAAAATTAGATTTCTTACCCATATAAGGAATGTTCACATAATTTCTTTTTAGCCGACTGCAGTTTATTTTCTTGGCCCAAAATAGAGGTTGTAATGGTTAACTAATTAGAAACACTCCCTCATGATATTTTAGAGTGTTTTGTATTCATTTTATACATTAACAGGACAATTGGGAGGCGGGGGGCTAAATCCAGTACTCGCGCTGGCGCATGTTCTTTCCTGTTCGCCTCGCCTCGTTCGCTCGCTCAAACACGGTGGTTGCGACATGAACGTTCCTGTCAAATTTCAGTTTCTTGCAAGTTCATTATTACCTTTTGTTTGCTCAGTCGTAATCCAGCTTTATTCCGAAGTGGTTCACTACAGTTGTAGTTTGCAGTGCTGTGTATTTGTGATGGCTCACAGAGCCAGAGGTTGCGTCAACTCTCCGGACAGTTTTTCTTTTATTTGTGGGGAATATACCGTAAAAAAGCAGCAGAGGAACATTTCTGCATTTATTAAAAAAGTATATTTCGCCTATTTCGGTTTGAAGTTAGGCGATCAAGACAAACCGTGGGCTCCTCACAAAGTGTGCAAGACATGTGAGGAAGATCTACGCTTAGGGATGAAAGGTAAAAAACAAGCATTTCGTTTCGGAATACCTATGATGTGGCGTGAACAAAGAGACCACAGCAGTGACTGCTATTTTTGCTCTTGCATTGTGAAGGGATACAACTTAAAAAATAAGAACGTAATAAGTTACCCCAACCTTCCCTCAGCAATTAGGCCTATGCCTCATAGCAACGAAGTACCTGTGCCTGAACCACCAAAATCTTTGGATCATATTTGTGTGGACGGTTCTGATCATGATGAGACTCATCAGATGGCTTTTCCCGATGAGTCCAATACTTCCGAGTTTGAAACTGAACCAGATCCGAAACCTGAACTTTTCTCTCAAGCTGGATTGAATGATTTAGTCCGGGATTTAGGACTCCCAAAAGATGCTGCCCAACTGCTAGGTTCTCGGCTTAAACAGAAAAATCTATTGTCACCAGGAACAACTTTTTATTGGTACCGCAACCGCGAGACACAATTTTTGAAGTATTTCAGCAAAGAGGAAGATTTGGTATTTTGCAACGATATATACGGAGTGATGGAAAAGTTTAAACTCAAGTATGATCCTGCTGAATGGTGGCTGTTCATTGATTCATCAAAAGACAGCATAAAAGGTGGTGTTCTTCATAATGGCAACACATTCGCTTCAGTTCCTATTGCTCACTCTGTTATTCTCCAAGAAAAATACGAGAATTTGGCCCTGATTCTTCAGAAGATTCGTTATGATGAGCATAAGTGGATGATTTGTGGAGACTTTAAAATTCTATCCATGTTATTAGGGCAGCAATCCGGTTTCACCAAATATCCCTGCTTCCTTTGCTTGTGGGATAGCCGGGCCCGCGACCTACACTGGGGGAAAAAAGACTGGCCAATTCGGGAGTATTTGAGACCCGGTGAGAAAAATGTTCTTCATGAGAGCTTGGTACCTCGTGATAAAATTCTATTACCACCTCTCCACATTAAGTTGGGTCTCATTAAGCAATTCATCAAGTCCCTTCCAAAAGATGGTGAGTGCTTTCGGTACCTTTGCTCAAAGTTCCCCCGACTTTCTGAAGCAAAGCTAAAGGAAGGAGTGTTTGTTGGCCCTGATATAAGGAAACTCATTTCAGATGGAGCATTCGCTGAAACGATGTCTGAGAAGGAAAAAGAAGCCTGGGATTCCTTCAAGGATGTTGTTCTCAAATTCTTGGGGAACAGGCGGGATGAGAACTATAAGGATATTGTTGCAAGGATGCTCAATGCCTTCAAAGAACAAGGCTGTAACATGAGCCTGAAAGTCCATTTCTTGCACTCCCATGTGAACTACTTTCCCGAAAACTTGGGGGCGTACAGTGAAGAACAAGGTGAAAGGTTTCACCAGGACATCAAGGACGCAGAGAGAAGGTACCAAGGAAGATGGAACACCACTATGATGGCTGATTTCTGCTGGTTGCTGCTGCGGGAAACCCCAGATGAAAAATACGCCAAGCAGCGCACCAAGAGAAGCATTCGGGGGAAGAAGAAACGGGCCCACCAGGAGATTGATTGACCCAAGAATGACTTTAAAATCTAAACTGTGTTGACAAATATCGTGTTTTTACTAAACTTTGAAATAAAAATTTGCTAGTTATTACCACAGTGTCGGATCTCATTTATTAGAATTTTATTTTCACACCATCGGGTGTTTGTCTTCATGTATTGCAATGGTGCGATTTGCGTTTTCTATTCTTACATACATACCTGTACAACATTTTTTGCACATTTCTTTGCTTTGCTTTGTGTCTAACCTCGCTCTTATATGCTCAATGTTTGTGCACATGTATGTGACTGTTTTAAGTGCAGACAATTTTGCTACCATCACAGTGTGTTTTGTTGACATTACTCTATTCTTATGTGCTGTCTTGTTACAATTTTCTTTATTCTTATTTGAATAACTACTAAACAATTAGTATAAAGAATTCATCCAAGAAACTTTTATCTCGATCGCACTCAATCTGAAACGTTCACCTCAAACTGCTAACCCAATGTAGCAAAAAATCTGTACGTGATGGAGCAAATTGGTTACCAGATTTGGATTCAGCGCACCAAAAAACGTAAAAATCAATCGAAACATTAGAGGCAGTTTAAAAAAATTTTTTTTTAGTGTACCTGTGTAATCTAAGGAAATATTTCTTTACAGAAATGGTAGCAGATGAGTGGAACTGCTTGCAAGTGGAAGTGGCAGAGATGACAATATCTGAATTTAAGGAAGCCTAGGACAAGCATAGAGGATCTCTGAGAGAGGAAAGGATAACATAAACACTCACACTGCACCTCGTTGCACTCACCCCCAATAAACACACTAAACGCACTCTAATCTGTGGCAAACTTTTATGACCACAGCTTTATTCAACCTACAATACTTAACGTTTTAGAACTGTATACAGACAAACATTTCCCAGGTCGGCCTCATCAATGAAACATTTCATTTGCTTGACTTTAAATGCACCTTTTTCTCCACTCCACAGCCAAACTCGACCACCCAGTTAGTCAATGTCAATGTAGCCATGATGAGGTCTCACTGAGCCTGTGGCATTCCCATCCTCATTTTTCCCCACCCCACAAAACTGGCGGCGGTGCACATTGTGTCCCTAGAACTTGCAGCTGTGCGACAGGCAAGCCTTTCATATCATTCCCACCTCTTCCCCAGCTTAACACCTCCACTCTGCCTGAACCCAGGAGAAACTGACCTCTTTTGACCCCGTCATAAGCAGTGACAGCCATGAGTTATCACCATTCCCCCCCATTTAGCTGCGGCCCCTTTACTACTGTTAGAAGTTTCTAACACATCCTGTACTATACTCAAAAATATGTCCAAACCAATGTCTGATAGGTGGACACCATCCTGGTGATAGAGCCCCAAACAATCCATTGCCAGATCATGAGCTAGCACCAGCCCCCCAAGTGAAACCACTGGCTTGGCTGCCTCTGTATTAACCCTGCTGTAGAGCCTATCAATTGCCTTAGGCCACTGAGCATCCCTCCAAGCCAATTTGCGACCATATAAATGGCATTTGGAAAATAACACTTCACCATCAACATATCACTTTTCATTTGATAAATTAAGTCCACACCCTTTACTTGCTCAGATGGATGAAAATCTGTTGTGGGGAGGAAAAACACCAAACTTGAAGGAGGAACAGGATAAGCTGGCTCCAGAGCATACCCAGAATCCACAGCCATTGGATCCAGATACCCAGTATGGCCAGTCCGAGGTGTACTCCCAGCTGGGACTCTGTAGCTCACTTTTGGGTCCGGAATATGAAGCAATACCCGCACATTAATATGAAAATCTCCAGTGGCAGGATACCTGCAACAGAAACTGACAAGAGAACAATGGTGAGCCATCAACTCTTCTTTAGCGAACATAACAGGTAGCTATTGGAATGCCGGTGCCCTACTTTCTGAATCAAAGCTGGTGAACTTCCTTGAGCGGCTACAAACATTGATGCCCTGATACTGAAATAATGAGTCCTATACTGCATTGGGTCATATCCAGCCCACACCAGACTTCTCTCTTTTTTTTAAATTTAATATTTATAATTTCAACAAAACAATACAAGTTATAGAATTACTTGCATGAAATGGGTGATCAGGAAAATACAGTACATCATTCAACATAAGGAAATATATGAACAGGACATTATTAACAAAGGAGCCCCTCCCCTAGCCCACTACATAGAGATACCCAAAAAAATTGAAAATAAATTTCTACCTTCAAAAGAATGAAAATAGCAGGGTTTTAAACAGCTAGAACTGATAATAAGCAGCACGGAATCAACCTATTCCACCCCAGTAGATCCCCTAGCATTCAGAAAATAGACTTCTCTTTAACATTGATGCAAAGAAAGGGGAAGACTCCTAAGATGGCAGCCATGATCTAACCATGCGCAACACATTGTTTCATGGGCTGAAAGCAGAATGCCAAAACCGGTGCTTATCCTGCTGGTGCTGCAGTGCAGGGAGGTCCAGTGGATTGCTTTGCCATCACAATGTCATTGGAACCCAGAGCTGGTTTGCCAGAAATTGGAAACATAATGGGAAATGTACAACCCCTCCTGGAATGGAGCATCATATTTTCCCCTGAGGAGTGGAGGCCACCTCCAGATCCAGCTGCAGTCCTGGTGGCTAATGAGAGCTTTGCCAGAGGGGCAGGGTATGACACCCCTGTGGACAATGGGATTTTCACATCCGTAGTGGGTGCAGTTCTATCGGAAATAGGGGGCTATGTAGAGACATTGTCCCCAGTCTGCTTGCAAACCACAGACCAGAATTCGAGCTTCCAGCCTGCCAGACTGGCCTCCTTTACACTTGAGGAGATTTGAAACATTGTGGTGAGCCTTGGTCAGTCTTTGACGCCACAGTTTTTGGGGTTTCAAGACAAATGTAAAATGTATTTGGCAGGACTTGGACATCTGCAAAGCTCAACAAGAAACTCTCTCATTGAAAGTAAATGGTAATGAAGAGAATATTAGATTCTTACAGGTAGCTAAAGATACCTTTGTTCGGGATAATACTTTCCTGCGAAAGAAGATAGAGAACCTTGAAAACATAATTAGAAGGTGTAAAGTTCACTGTATGAACTTTTCTCAAGTCTAAGGGATTTCTCCCTTTGAGATGTGTAAGGGATATGTTTCTGAAGTTCTTAAGGTGCCTTTGACTATATCCCCTCTTACAAGAGCTTACTACCTCCGTTCTTTTAAGAAGAGGGAAGTAACAGAAGATCAAGATAAGCTATCTCAGCAACCTTCAAGAAAAATGGACTTGACTGGATTTCTTGAAACTTCTGATTCAGAACTGACAATTGTGTCAACTTTGTTAATTTCATTTGCTTTGGATTGGTTTAGAAATTATTCTTTCATCATAAGGATGTTTTAGTTTTGGGCTTAAAAATTCATATACGAGGTATGACAAAAAAGAAATGAGACTGTCCCATAAATGTTTTATTACAAAATCTACAGAGAAATTATGCATTGTCCCCTTCAAAGTAATCCCCCCCAGAGTTAATTCACTTCTGCATTCGCTTCTGCCACGTACGGAAGCACTTGGTAAAGTCCTCCTCCTTGAGGTCCCTCAGGTCCCTCGTCACAGTGGCCTTGATCTCTGCTACAGAGGTAAAATGAGTTCCTTTGAGCACAGTCTTCAGCCTGGGGAAGAGCCAGGAGTCACATGATGCGAGATCTGGGGAATAAGGAGGGTGGTTGAGAGCTGTGATCTGTTTGTTGGCCAAGAACTGCCTCACACTGAGCGGTGTGTGTGTGGGTGCATTGTCATGGTGGAGCAGTCACAACGTCTCGCCACAGAGTCTGCACCGAACCCGGTCATGGAGGCGATTGAGGACCTGCTGGTAGAAGTGCTGGTTGACTGTCTGACCCTCAGGCACAAACTCATGATGGACAATTCCCTTCTGGTCGAAGAATGCAATCAGCATGATCTTGATCCTTGATTTGGACATGCGCGCCTTCTTGGGTCTAGGTGACAGTCGAGTCTTCCATTGCAGACGCTGTCTCTTGCTTTCAGGGTCATACTGGAAGACCCAAGTCTCATCTTCTGTGATGACTCAGCCAACGAACTCTGGATCTTTGCCGATCTTCTCTAGCAAGTCTTGACAAACATTGACCCGGTGCTCCTTCTGGTCATCCGATAAAAGCCTGGGCACCATCTTGGCACACACCTTCCGCATCCCAAGCTCCTGCACCAAGATGGTCTGCATTGACTCCCTGTTCAGGCTGAGCTCCTCAGCTATCATCCGCATTGTCAAACTGCGATCACTCTGCACCAGCTGGTTCCCTCTGTCAATGTTCTCAGCCATCTTTGTCGTGGAAGGCAGTCCTGACTTGGGTCATCCTCCACCTCCTCGCAGCCAGTCTTGAAGCGTTTGTGCCACTCGAAGACTCGCAGCCTTGACATTGCATCTTCTCCATAAGCCTTTTGGAGAAGTTGGAGACACTCAGTTGGGCTCTTCTCCAACTTAACCATAAATTTCAAGTTGATTCTTTGCTCCACATTCCTGCCATCTCTAGTTGCGTGACAAAGCGATGGAGCAGTGTGCTACAAAAAAACCTGAAAAAGAAAAGAGTGAGAGAGATGAAAAATATTATAGCAGAATAGTGGCAAGATGTTGTACAACACAGTGACATAAGCGGTTAGCCAACTGGCATTGAGTCATGGGCGTGGCTGCCAGTCTTGTTTCTTTTTTTAACAACCTGATGTTGTTAAAGTAATTCAGAAGAAGCGCAAACAGTTTATACTTATGAGACTTAGAGTTTTGTGGTGCCAGGTTCTTTCTTAAATATCCATATAAATATATTGTTCAGTGCAATGATTTGACATATGTATTTTTTGAACCACCATACAGTAGCTGACTATGGGTCTTAGTGATAAGGTAGTGATCTCTAGGTCTGGATGATTCTTTTCTTTTCCTTCACTCTTGTACCACCTCATATATAGTATATACTGTAAATGTGGCTAATTGTGCGCCTTCTTTTCCTTTGTTTTAAGATGAGATTTACATTTTTTTCCTTAATATCCTTCTTGATCTGGGAGTCGCTCCCAAATTGTGGACTAATATTCACATTAGTTCTCTCATTTTTTCTTTCCATTTCTTGAGATTTTCCTAGCTATTGTAATAATGCTGCTATGGAATTGCTTTACTTTTGTGAATTTTTCTGTTTGAAGTTATAATCTTGACTGTACTTTGAAGAAAGATCAAAGAACACAATGGTGTCATCTCCGTCTGCCATATGCCGATGTCCCGAAAACCCCACGAGGCCTATTCCTTGTTGGACGTCCCGGCCTCTGTGCGTCCGGTCGGAACCAGACACACAGAGATAGACAGGCTTCTGATCCCGCAGGGCACGTCCAACCCCTGCAGGATCAGAATACCATCTAGGCCTGTATGTGCAGGCCCAGACCCGATTCTGGTCGGCCTGCACGTACAGGCCACTGCCTGGCTATCTCAGTCAAGGCTCTTGAATGGAGCTGTGGCGCCATGGCGTCCAGTTGCCATGGCATTGCGGCTCCATTGAGAAGCTGCGAACCCCGGCTGTCACCAACTTTGTGCTTTCCCCACAGCCTGACCCCCAATCCAGCCTCCTACGGCCAGGGTTGGGCTGTGGGGAATCCACTGCATCCCTCCTACCTTTTACGTGCCCCGGGCCTGCTGTCTCCCCCCATCTAAGGGAACTTATTCCACCTCAGAGGTGGAATAAGTTCCCCGTCTACTCTGCTGGCCACTGGACGTACAGGGCCAACATCAGAATAGCTCTGTACATTCAGGGCCGCAGACCGCCCACCAGCCACCCCGTCACCACCTCCACACTGCCCCTTTCCCGCACCAATCTAACTTCCCTGTACAAACTCCCTGTTTGTATGGGGAGGCTTGGTGAGGACGGGAAAGGCAGATGAATAGTGTCCATCCCTGCTATTCGTTGCTCAGAATAGACCCCCCCCATGTGTCCAACTTATCCTTGGCCAACGCCTTCCTGAATTGCTCATCATGGTTCAGCCAAGACCATCCTCCATACATCCGATAAGCTCTCAAAATCATGTCGGAGTAGCGCAATAAGCCTGGATAGAGAGCTGGCTTAGCCTTCCCAAGAATGCTTGTGTACACTTCAAAAGCAAGCAGCCAGTTTAAAATCTTCTTGGAGACTTTCTGCCATTTACGTTTTGCCTCTTCCCTCCCCTCATCAGCTGTCTTGCCATCCCCCATGTCATATTCCTTCTCCAACAATGAAAAAATATCCACATATTTACCCCACAGTATTTTTTGCTTCAATCTCTGAGAGAGTCTAAGGGACCGATCGCATTCAATGTGTGCCCAAACCGTGACACCTGCAGGCCCACTAACTCAATGGCCAGACCACTCACCAGCCCTGGCGATGCACTCAGAACCCCCACAACTCCAGGGGCAGAAGACGAACAGGAGGAAGAAATGATTTAGAAGACTCCAAGGATTTCCATACATGCATGGAATCCAGCCCTCGCATCCTCTACTCACGCTTCTCACGATGAAAGTGTTTAACCACCTGGCGGAGATTTCTTAGAAATTTTTTATTCTGCAAATGATGCCTGAGGCTCTTTTTTGCTCTGGCCTCCCGACCCTCCAACCCCACAATAGCAACTCAGCCTGTGGCAGAAGCTGCCCCATCCGTCCCACTGGTCCTCTTCCCCTCCAACAAACAATGCCCTAACCATGGACCCATCCAACTCACCACTGCTGCCATCATTGGTCAAGCTTGAGATGACCTCTGACCTCTGCCCTCATTTAGACAAAGAAGGACAGACTAGCCAGGAATCTCACTGTGCTGATGCTGTGTTTGGTCCCTAGTGGTTGGTGGCATGGGGAAAAGGTTGGGGTGGACAAACTCCACTTGACCCAGGGCCCATTTTCAACCTTGTGTTCCTCCACTCACCCTGCCCCAATTTTTTCCCAACCCTGAGTGAACTGCCTGATCCTCCAATTTCTTCTGTGGTACTTTCACTGTCACACCCTTACTCCCCCCATTGCTGTGACTCTGCACCCACAACAAGGCCCCATGGGTCACCAGCATCCTAGACTCAGAGCCCACACACTCAGAAAACTGGTCACTGCTCACAGTAACCGGATACAGTAAGGTAAACTACTTTATGCAGCTGATATCTTCCCTAGACACAGCTGTGTAACTCAGTCAAGCTACGCACCCTTCTTCTTTGCTGCAGTCTGCTGCAGCAAAGCCCAACCTACTGCTTCCAGCCCCAGAATGCCGCGGGGTGCTGCCTAATGCCAAGGGATAGTGGATCACAAGTGGTCCCAATGGACATTCGACCTTCCTGACTAAGCACCATGGGATACTTGCCAGGGTCTAAAAAAACAGGTAGAGAAGTAAAACCATGCTTCCCACTCTCACTGCCTCATCCTCTACCTAAGGCTGTCCACCAAAAAAGCCCTGACCCTACCCCTCACCCCTTCCTTTTTGCTCCATTTATTAGCCAATCCAGCTACCTTCCCCTCTCCATCTCCAAAAGCTTTCCTTATCCCCTTCCTACATCAGATCTTGCTATCCTTCCCCTTCCTCACATTATCTCTTCCCCCTCTAAAGCTGCAGTGAAGGGGCTTGACAATGTTGTGGTGTCCCCCACAAGCCTCGGAAGGGGGAGGCATGCAACTTATAGAGCTTAGTAGTTGGTGTGGATGTGCAGACTGGATAGGCTATATGGTCATTATCTGTCCTCATTTTCTATGTCTCAGTGATTAGAAGTGGAACTTCTTTAGATCTAGTTCTTAATGCAATGTGTAATGGTGGTGTTGCCTCTTGACAATAGTGATGCAATAAGATCACACAATCAATGGAAGAAAAAGAAATAGAACTACTGCAGTAATATTTAACTTTAAAAAATGAAACTATGATCAAGGCTCTGTTTTGGCCTCCTTACTGTTTAATCTCTTCCTTGTCCCTCTTACCCTTCAAATTCAGCAACTTGGTCTATCAGCCTTTTATTATGCTAACGACATCATTATTATTCACCATACTACTCCTCTTCAGCCTGATCTTGGACCTTTGAATTCTGGTCTCTCCATGATAGTGCACTGGTTGTCCTCTAATTGCCTTCACCTGAATCTAGTTAAGATCTCTTCCACATGGTTTACTTTCGGGAGTCCTTGTCCCTCTGTCACCCCTATGCTTGGTAATTCCCCTATTCCTATGGTTACTTCCTTTTGGTATTTGGGGGTGATCCTTGACTCTAACCTAACCTTCAGGGACCATATTTCATATCTTGCCCAGAAGTCTTATTTTTTTCTCCGCCAGATACGATCCATCTGGCCATTCCTCTCTCCTTCTGCTTTGAGTACCCTCACCCTGTCTACTGTTATATCATGTCTTGATTTTTGCAACTCGGCCCTTGCAGGTATCACCCACACCCAACTTCACAGGCTACAACTTATTTAAAATACCGCAGCCAGGATATTAACTTACTCATCACGCAGAGATCATGTTACTCCCTTACTTTTTCACCTACATTGGCTCCCCATCGAACACCACATACACTGTAAGATTCTTACACTAGTACATCAGGTCATCAACACCCATACTCCACAATACCTATCCGATCTCCTCCAGTTCTATATTCCTACACGCAATCTCATTACCCTATTCTCCTCTCCTCCTTTAAACTCTCTACTCGCTATCTCTCCTTTCCTCTAATTTGTTGTAATTTCTTTTTCTCTCTCTCATCTAAGATTTTATTTATATTGTAAACCGCCCCGATATAATGGGGGGCGGTATATCAAATGTTCTGTAAACAATAAACAATAATCTCCGATCACTACATATGAACCGTCTTCACCTTCCCTCCCCCTCACGTGCTCACTTGCAGCCCACATGCCACGCAGCTTTCTTTTTTCTCGGACCCGCTCTCTGGAATTCTCTGCCCACACCTCTCCGCCTAGAACAAAACTACTCCACTTTCAAAACTGCACTAAAAACACACCTATTTGCAATTGCTTATAATCTTCCAGACCCACACTGCTCCCAATTTTCAAGACATTCCCCAAGATCTTAGTCTGGCATATGCGACCTGGTAATATCTCTGTTTATGTCTCTCTGTTCTATGTCTTGTTCAAATGTCTGTTATCTCTCTTTCCTGTTACCATTATATCTCTTTTCCTCTTCTGGCCTTGAGCCTACTCTAAGATGATTAACGCTTCAGTGTAAATTGCTTTGATGTAATAAATAGGCGGTATATCAAGTGAAATAAAAATAAAATAAATAAGTAAATAAAATAAATGATGCAATTAGATGGAAATTAAACGGATCAACTGGAAGGATAAAAAGTCTGTATGAAATATGGAAATTACTTAAAAATTATATCTTGGAAGCCCAGATAAAAAGCATATTACACAAGTTTAAAAAAGGCCAATACAGATCAAACAACTGCTGGCATAACTAAACAGTGCTGTGAAAGAGAGAATTAAAACTAACAAGTTGAAAAGTGCATGCTCTATGCATTGTGTAGCCCCCTTTCTGTGTGGCCCAGGCAGTGGCCCACCTACAGTTGTGGTCAGCATTATTGTCACCCTTGCAGTTCAGCTCCTTAATGTCCAATATCTCCTAAAAAAGTGGCCTGTAAAATAGCTTTAGACTATATATACATACATATTTGACACATAAAAGAATCAAATACAACAAGACCAATTAAAAAAAGAAATAGTATAAAAACAAGGACATTTATTTAGCTGCATTTATATCCTGCTTTTCACTGGGTCAAAGCGGTTGGGGAATACATTTAACATGAGGGGATATGAGACATATACGCTAATACTTACAGGGAACATGGGCAATGGAGGGTTAAGTGGCTTGCCCAAGACCACAAGGAGCACCTGTGGGACTAGAAACCCCAGTCCTTCTGGCCCAAGGTTGCTGTCCTCTAGTGGGATTTGAATCACTGACCTTCTGGCCTGTGGTACCTTGCCCCAACCACTAGGCCACTCCTCCCTCATTGCCAGGGAAATCATTATTATTCCATCAATTAAACCTTATTTTATTCCCCACCTATAATTCCAATTATCAAAGGAAATACAGCTATCCTATTAGACTAATTTTTTGTCGGAACTAGCGCCATGAAGATAGAAACATCTTCTCGTAGCTCATTGCTCCTTTTTCTCTTTATATAGGGACGCAACCCTGAACATTCCCCAAGGGATATATAAACCCCTTAGTTTAAATCAACCAGTAAAGAAACTAATCTACCAAATTATTTTTCACTTAGCTGTCCAGAGGTTCCTCTCCAATCCAGGATTCAGCGTTTCTCAGAACTCTTTCATTCAGCCAGCAGTGAATGTTGTATTTTACTCCGCCATCATCCAAAGATACTGCCACGAAATGCCATAACGAATCCACTGTGCTGTTCTCAGCTGATGTTCTCAGCTAGTGATCATTCCATAAAATGCAACAATTCTTAGTAACCCAACATTGTGTTTCGAGCCATAGATCCTCCTGGCCCTTCTTCAGACTTCATTGCATTTTCAAAACCCTGGAAATCACTTCCGGTTTTATTCTCGATTTCAATCACATGACCGGTTTTGGATCCAATAGGTAAATGGCTCACAGGTAAACTCAGATGTTTTCACTGTATGCATTCAAAATATACTCCACCAATCCAATGAAGAATTTAAGCCACAAGGTGTCAATGAATTCAGGGTATAAATCCAATATTGTTCCCGATACTGTAGACGAGATACTCAATCCCCTCCTCTCACCCTTGCTGGTATGTGATCCAAAATTCTCCAACGTAAATCCTTAAATTCATGATGAAATTCTTGGCAATGTAAGGCTACCGGAGCTGATAATAGCTTTGTGGTTAAGCGTGAACGATGTTCCTGTAACCTTTTCTTCATAGTCCTGGAAGTTCTACCTATGTAAATTTTATTACACAGGTATATCAACACATAAACCAGAAAAGTAGTTTGACATGTAGTATAGAATTTACTATAAATCTGACGATGTTGTGAATGATATTCCCAACTAAGACCTACTATTGTGAACTCACAAAAATCACATTTAGTGCAACCATAATGACCCTTCATGTCAGGCAAGGAAAATTTATCCACAGTATGAACTACTCAATCCGCAATATTGTGGCCCCGTTTAAAAGCCATCATCAAGGGTTTCGCAAAACATGGATGCAACGATAATACCGACCAGTGTCTTTTAAGAATGTTCATAACTTCAGCAGCATGTGGCAAACAAGGGAGAATGCCCACAAAAGATTTCAATTCTCCCGACTTTTTAGATTGAGCTATCGATGTTAAATTCCACCATTCAGCATGATTATATCGTGCTCTTCGGTATGCCCTATTAATTATAGCCGTTGGATATCCTCTTTCTCTTAAACGGAGCTTTAAATCTTGTGCTTGTCTCTGAAATTCATCAGTTGTTGAACATAATCGTCTCAGCCGAATAAATTGACCCACTGGTAAACCCCAACGTAAGGGACATGATTATTGGCACCCTTGTAAACAATTCAAATCAGTTTGAACTAAAGAACCAGTAAAATTAGCTGCACCTATGATCAATTGTCAGTACTCACATCACTTGAATCAACCAATGAATGATGGCTCTAATTTTTAAAATGGCCACATTCACTCCCTGTTCCATTTTCACAATGGTGAAAAAACTAGAGAGCTGCCTGAGACTGTCAGAAATGCCATTATCATCAAACATCAAACTTCAAAGGGGTACAAGGCCATCTCCAAAGACCTTGGGATTCCTGTGTCTACAGTTTGCAATATTATTAAGACATTTTCTGCGTATGGAACTGTCAAGAACCTCCCAGGACATGGTGGGAAGAGGAAAATTAATCCAAGAAGTCTGTGAAGGTTAGTGCAAACTGCTGCTAAAACACAACATACAAGATCCAAAGAGATTAAGGCTTACCTGGAACAATAAAAAGGCACTCCTGATCTTTGCTCAAACCCACCTTAAGAAACCACAATCCTTCTGAGAAAATGTTCTATGGACAGATGAAACCAAACTTGAGCTCTTTGGCAATGCAGACCAGTGATAGATTTACAGGCGAAGAAATGAAGCTTATAAGGAAAAAACACTCTTCCTACAGTTAAATGTGGTGGAGGTTCCATAATGTTGTGGGGCTGTTTTGCCGCCTCAGGAACTGGAAGACCAGAATGTATTAAAGGAATCATGAAGTCAGAGGACTACCAAGGTATTTTTGAACGAATTGTGCTACCTAACATCAGAAAGCTAGGTCTAGGTCAGGGGTCTGCAACCTTTAAGACGTAAAGAGCCACTTGGACCCGTTTCCGAAGGGAAAAAAAAAACTGGGAGCCGCAAAACCATTGCGACATTTAAAACAAATCTAACACTGCATATATTGTTTCTTACCTTAATGCTATATACGACCCCCTACTTTTCCTGTTAAAATATAGGTGTTTGGCCTATACTCGCCGTATAAGACTACCCCTCTTCCTTCACACACCAAAAAAAAAAAAACGCCAGAAAATATCACAACAACAAGTAACAATATTTGTTTTCAAAATTATGATGATTTTGTAGTCAAATCACTAATATGAAATAAAATTATTTTTTCTACCTTTGTTGTCTGACCAATTTATTCTTTGATCATGCTGGTCCCGATCTGAGGCTTCTGCTTTCCTGTCTTCTCTTAGCTCTCTTTCTGTGGTCTATGGTCCATCTGCCATTTCTTATCTCTTCTTTCGTTTTCTTCACTTCTTTCCATCAGCCTATTTCCAGTCCCAGTAACCCTCCCCAATATCAGCCCCTTTCCAGTCCTCACTCCCAGTACCTTCCAGTGCTAATCCCCCCTCAACCCCATTACCAGTGCTAGCCTCCCCTAATCAGCCCAATACCAGTCCTACCCCCCCATCAGCTCATTACCAGTCCTAGCCTCCCCTAATCAGCTCATTTCCAGTGCTCGTCCCCTCAACCCCATTACCAGTGCTCCATCCCTCCATGTCAGCCCCCTCCCTCCCTCCATCCATATCAGCTCCCTCCCTCCATGTCAGCCCCCTCCATCCCTCCCCGTCAGCCCCCCTCCCTCCATCCATATCAGCTCCCTCCCTCCATGTCAGCCCCCTCCAGCCCTCCATGTCAGCCCCCCTCCCTCCATCCATATCAGCTCCCTCCCTCCATGTCAGCCCCCTCCATCCATCCATATCAGCTCCCTCCCTCCATGTCAGCCCCCCTCCCTCCATGTCAGCCCCCCTCCCTCCATCCATCCATCTCAGGTCCCTCCCTCCATATCTGCTCCCTCCCTCCATGTCAGCCCCCCTCCCTCCCACCATCCATATCTGCTCCCTCCCACCATGTCAGCCCCTCCCTCCATGTCAGCCCCCCTCCCTCCATCCATCCATATCTGCTCCCTCCCTCCATGTCAGCCCCCCTCCCTCCATCCATCCATATCTGCTCCCGCCCTCCCTGTCAGCCCCCTCCCTCCTTCCATCCATATCTGCTCCCTCCATCCATGTCAGCCCCCCTCCCTCCATCCATATCAGCTCCCTCCCTCCATGTCAGCCCCCCTCCCTCCCTCCAGGGCAGCCCCCCTCCCTCCATCCATCCATATCTGCTCCCTCCCTCCATGTCAGCCCCCCTCCCTCCATCCATATCAGCTCCCTCCCTCCATCCATCCATATCAGCTCCCTCCCTCCATGTCAGCCCCCTCCATCCCTCCATGTCAGCCCCCTCCCTCCCTCCATCCATCCATATCTGCTCCCTCCCTCCATGTCAGCCCCCCTCCCTCCATGTCAGCCCCCCTCCCTCCATCCATCCATATCTGCTCCCTCCCTCCATGTCAGCCCCCCTCCCTCCATCCATCCATATCTGCTCCCTCCCTCCATGTCAGCCCCCCTCCCTCCATCCATATCAGCTCCCTCCCTCCATGTCAGCCCCCCTCCCTCCCTCCTCCATATCTGCTCCCTCCCTCCATGTCAGCGCCCTCCATCCATCCATATCTGCTCCCTTCCTGTCAGCTCCCTCCCTTCTTCTGCAGCCGCGGCTCTCTGCCTCTTAGGGAACCGCGGCTGTGCTTTTAAAATCATCTCGGAGCCCTTCCTGTCTTGACGGGCTCCGTGCAGCATTGTCCCGCCTCCAATGGAAGTGGTAAACAACTTCCTTTAGAGGCGGGACAATGCTGCACGGAGCCCGTCAAGACAGGAAGGGCTCCGAGATGATTTTAAAAGCACAGCCGCGGTTCCCTAAGAGGCAGGGAACCGCGGCTGCAGAAGAAGGGAGGGAGCCCATAACGCCATAAATACCGGGCGGGCAGTGTGCTCCGGAGCCACGGCAAAGGTGAGAAAGAGCCGCATGCGGCTCCGGAGCCGCGGGTTGCCGACCCCTGGTCTAGGTCGAAAGACATGGGTCCAGCAGCAGGACAATGACCCAAAACAAACATCCAAAAGTACAAAAGAATGGTTAAAAATTAACAAATTGACTGTTTTAAATTGGCCAGCAATGATTCCTGATCTCAATCCAATCAAAAACCTTTGGGAAGAGCTGAAATCTGCCAATGGTAAAAGGAATCTTGGAAACATTCATGAGCTGGAAGAAATCATAGTTGAAGAGTTTGACTCCTCCTTCTCCACACATATCCAACAGATAGCAAAAACCTGTTGTTTCTTTTTCTATAACATCAACAAAAATTGCTCCTTCCTTTCTGAACATATTACTAAGACACTTATCCACTCTTCAGTCTAGACTATTCATTTAGACTATTGCAAATTCCTCCTTGCTGGTCTCCCTCTGAATCATCTCTCTCCGCTTTAATCTGTTCAAAGCTCAGCTACGTGGCTAATCTTCTGCCAGCCTCAGTATACTCATATAATCCCTCTTCTCAAGTCACCTCTCTGGTTCCCTATCCATTTCCGTATCCAGTTCAAACTTCTCCTACTAACCTATAAGTGCATTCACTCTGCTGCTCCTCACTACCTTTCCTCTCTTATCTCTCCCTACACCCCTCCTTGTGAACTCCACTCTTCTGGCAGATCCTTTCTATCTGCGCCCTTCTCTTCTACTGCTAACTCCAGACTTCACTCCTTTCACCTTGCTGCTCCTTATGCCTGGAATAAACTACCTGAGTCTGTACGTCAGGCTTCACCTCTGGCCCTTTTCAAATCCATGCTGAAAACTCACTTCTTCGAGGCCGCTTTTGGATCCTGATCCACTTAGTCTCCAATGTGTTTCCTTACTATTCCCCTAGATGTATCCTTATCATCAGCTGTTGTACTGTCTTGACTAGATTGTAAGCTTTGATGAGCAAGGACCATCTTTTAATGTGTCTGTACAGTGCTGCATATACCTTGTAGTGCTATATAAATGATCAGTAGTAGTAGTAACAGTAATAATAGTAGTAAAAACTACCAGCACACAGATGTACAAAACGTCTAGATGGCTTACAAGAAATGTTTGGAGGCTGTTATCACTGCCAAGGGTTGTGCAACCAAATATTAGTGAAGGGTGCCATTAATCCTATCCAGGTAATATTTTGTTTTTTTTCTCAAAAAGTACTACATGTACATTGCACGGACTTCTTTTTTTAGTTGTATACCTTTGAACATACTATTAATATACTATGATGACATACAGTTGGAATACTTCCAATTATTTCTTAAGATATTGTACACAACATACCTAAAATGCAAGGGTGCCAATAATGTTGACCACAACTGTATCTGTTTAGCAGACAAGGGGGAGCACTAATCCCTCTTGATAAATCAGTTTGCAAAGGACGGAGGAGAACCAGGAGAAAACTATTCCCTGAAGGCCAATGTTGTATAATCGGGTTGAGAAGGAGACTGTGGTTGACTAGGTCAAAGGCTGCATTGAGGTCCAGTAAGATGGTCAGGGCTAACTTATCTTGGTCAAGGATACCGTGGAGCTCTTCTGGCTAGGCAGAATAAATGTGATAAAAATGCGTGTTTGCCAGGACTTACATTTCTTTTTATGCAATTTCCAATAACAGTTCCCATGTGATGTTTTAAGGAAATATGCCAGGCTTTTGCCAAATATATGTGGTAAGGAAAGATGTCCCAGATTGTACTTGATAAATTGTCTTTGCAAAGGTCCTTCTCTTATTCTGAGAAGGAGTAAAACTCATACAAGCTACCTTAGAAGCCTGTTCCACTTCTATGGCAGTTGGTCTTGTGAAGAACTGAGCTCTACTCTACCTTGGGGGCTATGTAAGGTAAAGTTGCATGGAGATACTTGGTCCTTGTTTCCTTTCTAACCATGGGCTGGGACAGAGAAATGGTTTTTCCTTTCCTTGGTAGGAGTCTGTTGGCAAGTGAACATACTATGATATGCCACACTGGGTCAGACCAAGGGTCCAAGTCCAGTATCCTGTTTCCAACAGTGGCCATTCCAAGTCCCAAGTACCTGCCAGATTCCCAAAGGTGTACGCATTCCATGTTGCTTGTCCCAAGGTTGAGCAGTGGATTTCCCCAGTTCTCTTTAATAATGGTTTATGGACTTTTCCTCCAGGAACTTGTCCAAACCTGTTTTGAACCCAACTACACTAACAGCTTTAAACTACATCCTCCAGTGAATTCCAGAGTTTGATTATGCAGTGAGTGAAAAAATATTTTCTCCAATTAGTCTTAAATGTGCTACATTGTAGCTTCATTGCAAGTCCCCTAAATTTTCTACTTGTTGAAGAAGTAAACAATAGTCCCCTTTTTACCTTTAGAGATCCTCTGTGTTTGTCACATGCTTTTTTGAATTCAGATACTGTCCTCGTGTCCACCATCTCCACTGGGAGACTATTCCACGCATCTGCCACTATTTCCATAAAGAAATATTTCCGCATATTACTCCTGAGTCTATCCCCTTTCACCCTCATCCTATCTCCCTTTGCGGCAGAGCTTGCCTTCAATTGAAAGAGACCCTCCTGTGCATTTATGCCACGGAGGTATTTAAATGTGTCTATCATCTCGCCCCATACCGCTTTTCCTAGAGTATACATATTAAGATATTTAAGTCTGTCCTCATATGCTTCATAACGAAGACCACTAACCATTTTAGCAGTCACCCTCTGTACCATCTCCAAGTTGCCTATATCCTTATGAAAGTGCGGTCGCCAGAATTTCACACAATGCTCCCAATGAGGTCATACCAGAGACTTATACAGAAGCATTATCACCTCCTTTTTTCTGCTGGCCATTCCTCTTCCTATACAGCCAAGCATCCTTCTGGCTTTCACAGTCGCCTTTTCTACCTGTTTAGCTACTTTAATATTGTCAGACACAATTACACTCAGGTCCCACTTTTCTTTTGTGGACAGAAATACCTCATCCCCTACACTGTACAGCTCCTTAGGATTTTTGCAGCCTAAATGCATGACCCTGCATTTTTTAGCATTAAATTTCATCAGCCATATTCTAAACCATTGTTCAAGTTTAGCTAGATCCCTCCTCATGTTGTCAAAACCTTCCTGTATATCTATTCTATTGCAGATTTTGGTATCATCTACAAACAAGCAAACCTTACCCGACAGTCCTCCTGCAATATCACTAACAAAGATTTTAAACAGAATTGGACCAAGGAAAGATCCCTGCGGCACACCACTGGTAAGCTCCTTCTCCTCAGAATGAGCTCCATTTACCTGTACCCTTTGTCGCCTCCCACTCAACCGATTTCTAACCCAGTCAGTAACTTTAGGGTCCATCCCTAAGGTGCTCAGTTTGTTTATAAGCCGCCCATGTGGAATGGTGTCAAAGGCTTTACTGAAATCTAAATACATTACATCTAGGACTCTCCCTCGGTCCAACTCTGGTCATCCAGTCAAAGAAATCAATCAGATTTGCCTGACAAGACCTGTCTCTGGTGAATCTATGCTGCCACGGATTTTGAAATCCATTGGACTCCAGAAACCTCACTATTCTCTCCTTTATTAGCCTTTCCAAAATTTACTAACCACAGAGGTGAGACTAACTGGCCTGTAGTTCTCAATGTCATCCTTACATCCGCTTTTGTGTAAAGGGACCCAGGGGCGGCCCAAGGGGGGGTGCGGAGCCATGTGCGGAGACTCGGTGTGGGCCTCATTTGCATAAGGGACTCATTTGCATAAATATTTGCATAATGTTACCATACACTAACTTTTAGTAAACATGCCTCTTCATGAGTGTATGGATAAAGAAAGACTAAAACATTTCTACATTACTATAATCCAGTGCCAACTGCCAGGCACATTAGGAACTACTACAAACACTGCCCATTTAGAACCCATAGCAAACCCGCCATATCATAACAGCACTACCAGGACTCACAAAGCACCATACTCTACCTATCAAAAGGCAACACTGCAAATATTAAACCAATATATTTCAGAGAATAACAATACATGACCTACTGGGGAAAGAGAACAAGTGGCAATGTCAAATAGGAATTACATAAACAGAATACCTCAGCTCAGTTACACATGCAGAACATAGACCATCACCAAACAAGGAATCACAATTTAGAAACAGGAAGACAATAATTAAACTGGGAACCCTAAAAGCCAAACTTGGAATGTACAACAACAGTGTAGAAATAAAACTATAAATTAATTTCCTCTTGTACTAAACAAAGCGCAGACGTTAATGATGCACATTTCCCAGAGCTGACATATTTCAGTTAATAAATTTAAAATAAAGAGATATCTTTGTACCTTTTGTGCATTTTTTTCAGTTGCAATTGTTCCAGTCACTTTCTTCTGGTTTCTTCGTGTCTTCTGCTAACTCTCCATCCTCTGCTGTCCATTTGTCCTTTCTTCTCTCTTCTAGTTTTTTTCCATTCTCTCTCTACACCTGCTTTAACATACTAATCTTTCTCTTTTTGCTCTTTCCTCATTCCTATTTCATCCACTCAAATTTTAACACTCCATCCTCAATCTCCACTTACTCTCCCAATACCCGGCCAATTGTAGATTTTTCTTCCGTCCCACACAAAATATTTTTCCCTCTCCATTTCACTCTCCCAGCCCATTCCCCATCCCATTCTAATCTCCCCCAACATCAGCTCCCTTCTACTTCCAGCCCCACCCAGTATCCGCTCCCTTCTAGCCCCCCCATCAGCCCATTTCCAGTCCTAGCCCCCCATCAGCCCATTTCCAGTCCTAGCTCCCCCATCCATTTCCAGTCCTATCCAGCTTATTTCCAATACCAGCCCATTTCTAGTCCTTTCCTAGCCCCACCATCAGCCCATATCAAATCCTAGCTCCCCTCCACTCAGCCCATTCCCAATCCAAGCCCCCCATGAGCCTACTTCCAGTTCTAGCCCCTCCATGAGTCCATTTCAATCCAAGCCCCCACCATAGACCATTTCCAATCTTAGCTCCCCCCAACACCCAATTCCCAGTCCTATACTAGCCCCTCCATCAGCCCATTTCCTGTCCTAGCTCCCTCCCCTCACAGCCCATTTCCATTCCAAGCCCCCCTCCCCATCAGCTATTTGCAGTTCAAGCCCCCCTTCCACTCAGCCCATTTCCATTCCAAGCCCCCCTCCCCATCAGCTATTTGCAGTTCAAGCCCTCCCTTCCCTCAGCCCATTTCCATTCCAAGCCCCCGTCCCCATCAGCTATTTGCAGTTCAAACCCCCCCTCCACTCAGCCCATTTCCAGTCCTAGCAATCCCCCAACCCATTACCAGTCCTAGCCCCCCCATAACCTATTACTAGTCCTAAGCCCCCATCAGCCCATTCCCAGTCCTAATCCCATCAGCCCATTTCCAGTCCTAACCCCCATCACCCAATTTTCAGTTTAAGCCCCCCATAGCCCATTACCAGTCCTAACCCCCCATCAGCCCAATTCCAGTCCTAACCCCATCAGCCCATTTCCAGTCTTAGCCCCCCATAGCCCATTACCAGTCCTAAACCCCATCAGCCAACTTCCAGTCCTAACCCCATCAGCCCATTTCCAGTCTTAGCCCCCCCCATAGCCCATTACCAGTCCTAACCCCCATCACCCCATTTCCAGACTTAGCCTCCCCTTAGCCCATTACCAGTCCTAACCCCCCCATCAGCCCACTTCCAATCCTAACCCCATCAGCCCATTTCCAGTCCTAAGCCAAGCCGCCCCCCCCCCAGCCCAGGAAAAATTTAAAATAAAAAAAAATCCTGTCTGCTGCCGCGGCCCTCCCTGCATCAGCTCCCTCTCCACAGTCGCACCGGCTTTCAGAGCGCGAAGGGAGACTAGTTTCCCTTTCGCGGCTGTGTTAAGCCTGCGGGGGCTGATGGGAACTTTATAACTTTATAACTTTCCCATCAGCGCCCACGGGCTTAACAGAGCCACGAGGGAGAAACTCTCCCTTCGCGCTCTGAAAGCCGGTGCGACTGCGGAGAGGGAGCTGATGCAGGGAGGGCAGGCTTTGCTGGGTAGGGGGGGGCCCCGCGGGACACTCGTTTCTGCTGCAGCAGCCGCGGCTGCAGCAGCAGACAGTTTTTTTGTTAAATTTTAAAATTTACTTTTAAATTGGAATGTTCTTTCCGCGGGGCCCCCTGAAACGCGGGGCCCTGTGCAAAAAACATTCTCGGTCAATGGACAGGCCGGCCCTGAAGGGACCACATGTGCCTCTCTCCAGTCATCTGGTACCACTTCTGACTCCAAAGAGTCATTGAAAAGGTCAGACAATGGGAGCCGCTAGAATATCCCCAAGTTCTCTCAGTATTGATGGATGTATCTCATTTGGACCCATGGCTTTGTCTACTTTTAGTTTAGCTAGTTCCTCTTGAACACAGTGTTGTGAAAATTGTTAAAGATTCCAGTCACTTCTGTTGCTATTTGTGGGTGTTTTCTGAGGTCCTGCTTCAGGCCTTTAATCTATGAACACAGAACAGAAATATTTGTTAAGAATTCTGCTTTATCCTCATCAGTTTCTGCATATTCCTCCCCAGCACCCTTGAGTGTGACAGTACAGCTTTTGACCTTTCTCCTCTAACATATCTGAAAAATGTTTTATCCCCGCATTTTATTGCATTGGCTATTTCTTCTTTTTTGTATCTTTGCTTTCCTGACTACTTTGCTAGTTTCTCTAAGCTTTTCCAAATATAGATAGATGCCTGTCTTGCTTTCTCTGTGATCTCTTGTATTTCATGAAGGCCTCCCTCGTTTTCTTCACCTTCTCAGCTACTTCTTTTGATAACCATAGCTGCCTCAATTTCCTTTTACATTCATTTACCTTTCTAACAAAAAGGTTTGTTGCCTTTAAGATACTCCCTTTCAGTTGTGCCCACTGTTTTTCTACATCCCCCAGTTGTTCTCTGAGGTATTGTCCCATATTTTCAAAGATAGTTTTCCTAAAGTCTAAGACCCTCGCTTTTGAATGGATTTTATCAGCCCTAGTACTAATACTGAACCATACCATCTGGTGATCACTAGATGAGAGTGATCTCCCACTGCAACATCAGGAACACTTTCCCCATTGGTAAGCACTAAGTCCATTATGTCCCCATCACGTGTGGGTTCTGTTACCAGTTGCCTGAATAGTTCTCCCTGTAGAGAATCCAGGATCTCCGTACTTCTAGATTACACAGCAGCAGGGATGTGCCAATTCACATCTGGCATATTGAAATTACCTATCAGTAGCACTTCTCCTTTCATGGCAATATTGCGTATGTCTTCTATTAAATCTTTGTCCACTTCTACGCCCTGTGAGGGGGATCTGTATATACCTCCAATGCAAATGGATTTCCCTTTCCCTCTTTCTTTTTTAACCCACAGTGCATCCTCGCTTCCTTTTAAGCGCTGCAATTCTATAGCTTTAATATTATTCTTAATATATAGGGCCAAACCACCTCCCCTTTTTCCTACCCTGTCCTTCCTGAATAAAGTATAGAACATAAGAACATAAGATATGCTATACTGGGTCAGACCAAGGTCCATCAAGCCCAGTATCCTGTTTCCAACAGTGGCCAATCTATATCATAAGTACCTAGCAGTTTCCCCAAAAGACACAGATTCCTCAATGCTTGTATTGGGTCAAACAGTGATATCCCATGTCCCTTTTAATAATGGTTTATGGACCTTTCCTCCAGGAACTTGTCAAACCTTTTTAAACCCAGCTACACTAACAGCTTTTACTACATCCTCTGGTAACAAATTCCAGAGTTTGATTACACATTGAGTGAAAAAATGTTTTCTCTTATTAGTCTTAAATAGGTTACTCTGTAGCTTCATTGCATGTCCCCTAGTCTTTTTATATTCTGATGACGTAAACAATCGATCTACGTTTACTCGTTCCACTCCATTCATTAATTTATAGACCTCTATCATATCTCCCCTCAGCCATCTCTTTCCCAGGTTGAAGAGCCCTAACCTTTTTAGCCTCTCTTCATAGAAGTATCCTTCCATCCCCTTTACCATTTTGGTGGCTCTTCTCTGTACCTTTTCTAATAACGCTATATCTTTTAGCCTGGTATAATTACATCCCAGTCATGGTTTTCTGTGAACCATGTCTCCGTAACCACACTCAATCCAATTCAACCTCTTCCATTAAAGTCTCAACATCAGGGATCTTATTTCCCATGCTATGGGCATTTATACACACCGCTTTCCAGATGGTTATTTATTTAGACAGATTTGTATACCACCTTATTTATTTATTTATTTAGTTAATAAATGTCTTTTCTATACCATGCTCTTTAGAATCAGTGTGGTTTGCATTCAACAATAATTTGTACAGTGCGGTCAAATCTGCACTGTACTTAAAATGAACAGGTGTTGCAACTTGGGACTAACTAGGGTAACTATGTACAGGCTGAGCAGCAGGTCGTGGACTAATGTACAGGTAACTATATACAGGCTAAGCAATCGGATCACAATGTATGGTATTGAGAGGAGCTGCTCGGCAACTATTTACAAGATTAAGTGACTATATACACGTTCATACCATACATTTCCAGTATTACAGAGAAATAAAAGCACCTTATCCTACAATCAAAGTGGTCACATCACAATTGGAGGGTTACATTTAACATGAGGGTACTTAACAATATTATACATTGAACTTATACATCTAGTTGGGTGGGTGGGTATCGAGTTGGTGGAGGTAGTTGCATTACCGTTTGGGTGGAGTCTATTGGTTGTCTGTTTGCTCATAGGTTTCTGTGAAGAGCAGGGTTTTGAGGGCCTTGTGGAAGTCTTTGGAATCACTCATGGCCCTCAGGCCCATCGGGAGGGAGTTCCAGAGTGTGGATGCCAATAGTGAAGGAGCTCTTCTTGAGGTTGCTTGTTTAGTCTTGTGATATCCTGCAGGTGTGCCAATCCTGTTGTCATTATTGGTTCTTCTTGGTCTATTGCTGATATCCCTTGTTATGATATCTTGGAGTGCATCTGCTGAGTGATGGTGAAAGATTTTAAAGATGATCAGGATTGTTTTGAATTTTGCCCTGGCAATCATTGGGAGCCAGTGCAGCTGCTGTTAGACAGAGATGATGTGCTCAGTTCTTGCAGTGTCCGTAATGATGCATGCTGCAGTGTTTTGCACCATTTGGAATGGGTGTAAGGTCTGCTGGGGGAGGCCCTGATACAGCGAGTTTCCATAATCAAGCAGAGGTGTGATGAGTGCTTGGCACACTGTGCGAAAGTGGTCTTGGTGGAGTATTGGCTTGAGCTTTCTGATGGTCCTCAAACGTAGATAGGCCCGGTTTGCGGTGTTGGCTATGTGAGATTTCAGGTTCAGAGCTCTGTTCATTGTGATGCCCAGGTACTTAACTTCATCTTTGACTGCTATTGGTTTGTAGAATATTTATAGTTTGTGGTGGAATGAAAGTGGGGTTCCTGGTGACGAACATTGCCTCTGTTTTATCATAGTTGACTGTCAGGTTATTAGCTGTGAGCCAGGCCCATATTAGCCATTTTTACAGAGGTATTTAATGTTTCACTTACCTGGGGGCTTTCACCACTTACCTGGGGGCTCTCTTCACCCATCCCAAATGAATCTAGCTTAAAGCCCTCTTCAGTTGGTTAGACGGTCTGCTAATGAAAACGCCTCGACCCTTCTTGTCAGATGGATACCATCACTGATCTGAAGCTCTTGGAACATCATCCCATTGATTTGAAGTTAGACCTATTTAAGAGTGCCTTGCAGTGGTATATTGTATTTATTCATAATGTTCTTTCCTGCAAATTTAAAATTGTTAAAAGAGCGCATTGGAGAAAATGGTTACTTTTAGTATTACACATGCTGTGAGAGAGACAGCTACATGGAAGAAGAGGCAGCAACCTTATTGGTTCTATAAATGTGTCCTGTTTTGGAAAAGATGTGATATTTGAACTATACAAAATATGAAGAGAGCAGATGTAAATTCTAAAACATACATGTCCATTCACTAAATTGAAAATAACATGATTTACCTTTGTTTGTCTGATTTTATTTTTCTATTCGTGCTGGTCCGTCTTTGGTTTTGCTTTGCTCTGTCTGTCCTCCTAACTTGGTTTGCAGGGCTTCCTGTCCGTTTGCCATTTCTTTTCTCTTCTCCTGTCTTCTTTACTTCCAGGGGCAGGTTGCCCCTGTAAGCCATTGATGCAAGTCATATGGTGACTTGCATCACTGCTGCAATGAGAGTTTGTGCTGGCAGTGCAACTGCTCTCCTCTGTGCATGCAGTATTTGTATTTTAAAGCCTTTCCAACTCTTCCCTCCACCACAGCATCTCCCAAATCACAGACCACAAAAAGCAAAAAACAAGTATACTGGGAACTTTGAGACCCGTTCCCTCCTCCAAGGCTGTGCTGGTCCCACCCTCTCTGATGTGAAGAGTCTGCATCAGAGGAGGCAGGACTGGCAGGACCCTGGAATAGGAAGGAGGAGACAGAGGAGAAACTGAGCAGGGTAAGTCATACAAAAAAGGAGGTGAGAGGCTGACCATGGGAGGAGGAGGGTTATATGAAAATGGGGGGGGGGGGGATGCTGGGCATAGGAATGGTGGTTAGAGACTGGACACTGGCATAGGAAGATGAAGGGGAAATGTTGGAAACAGGAGGCATAGGGAAAGGGAGAGGAGATACTGGACATGGGAGAGAGGTCCTAGGGAGAGGCTAGACACAAGGGGGCGTAGGGTGATGGAGGGGTGATGCTAGACACGGGCAGAAGAGGAATAGGCAAATGGGAGATGATAGAGATGGAGAGAGAATGAGAGGGGAGATGCTGGACATGGGAATAGGGGGAGATGTTGGACGAGAGAGGAGAAACGTTGGACATGGAGGAAGATGTGAGAAAGGGGAATGTTAGTGAAAAAGTGGGAATAAGGATGGGGAACAAAAGGGCTGGGGGAGAGTTGAAAAGTGGCAGGTAGATGCAGTAAAAAGAGGGAGACTGATATGTAAGAAGGCGTGAACTCAATCAACAAATAAACAATAGAAAGTTGAAATGAAAAGATCAGTGTCAGATATCTGTAGGGGAGGAAGTGAAGACGACAGAAGGGGAGAGAAGTTGCAGATAGACACCAGACCCTGGCAAGAGATTTAAGAGAAGACAGGAGAAAGCAAAAACCAGAGACTAGGACCAACATGATAAGAAAAATAGAATGGTCAGATAACAAATAGAAAAAAAAAGAATTTTATTTTCACTTTAGTGATTGGAATACATCAGTATTTGCAATTTACATCTACTGTCTTTATATTTTGCAGAGTACAGGAGTAAATGCTTCTCTTTATGTTGCTCTGGTGTTGCACTGCATTAAGAATGTGGTTCTTGCGTTTGTCTGTGAATTTCTAGTTTGTGGTCACTTACTGTATTGTGTACTTATAAGAGATGAGGATGTGACTAAGATCAGATATTCTACTGGCGTGGAGTCTGTATGCAAAAATCTATAGTAATCTGACTTCTTCAGTTTTCCCAGTTGGTGTATGAATGTTATATCTGTATAAAGTTAAAAATCTCTGTTCCATGTAATGTATACACTAGTATACAAATTTGTTTACTTGTTCCATGTAAACCGCCCCTGATCTCTGGAAGGGGCGGTATAGAAGAAATAGATAAATAAATAAATAAATAAAAATAGAGCCTGCTGCTCTATTAACGGCATTGCTCTTTTCTAGGTAAGCTCCTTAGGAGCATGTTTATTAAGCCCTGCACCGGTGACATGCATGTGGGTCATGCTACCGGGCTTCCGGTTCACTTCTAGGGGTTGTGTATAACTGTCTTCCTGCAGTTAGCCCAGGAAAGCCACGCAGTAGCGCAGACACCAGGCCACAGGTACAACTAAAGCCACCCATTGAGGTGGCATTCATTGCACCTGTACAATCTGGATCAAGTAACGCTTGCGCTAGCCACGATGTGCTGGGAAATCCCATGTCCCACCTCAATGTGCACTATCAGGGTAGCGTGGGGTTTCTAGTGTGTGGCCTCATGCTACTTTTTAGTGTGGTGCAGAAACTGCATGGTAGCCCTGTGCTACCCTGGTAGTGTGATTTAGTATATATGCACTTAATGTGTGAGTTTGGGAAGTTGCTGCTGTGATGGTACGGTAGATTTGTTCTATAGGTCCTGAGTGACTATTATCGAGTTTTGTATTACTTCACACAATGCCTGGTACTGCAAAGCATTTATGTTTGCTGGTCTGAGATGACACTAGAATCAGACATTTATTTTTGTATGTTGAGTTCTGTAGGGAAATGCCCTAGTTCTGCTCTGCACTCTTTGTTGGGGAGAAGAGTGTTTGTGAATGCAGAATATATGTTAAAAAAAGAAAAAGTGAGAACCATAGTGCTGTTTATAACATCAAAATGAAATGGGTCTTAATAATTTTATTTTGGTATTATAAATTGCACTGTAGTTCATGCTTTTGTTTTTTGTTCCTTGGTGTGCATGCACCTTGCATGTCTCCTGGTTTTTTGCAGAATATGGTGGGAATTTTAAAAGTCTTAGTTTGTGATTTGGACATTCAAAGGTGTGCATGTGGATGTCCAAATCAAGGAGACACTCCTGGAGCAAATTTACACAAGGTTTTTAGGATGTCTCAGCTGAAATGTAACTTTAGCTCCTCATGATTCTTGCTGAGAAAGACCCAGATCGTCTGCAGCATCGCATAGGGGCATGTTTATAAGCTGAGCTAATGGTTAGCATGTGCTATTTGTACCATGGGACCTACTTACAAATAGAGCGTGCTGTTAGCTCAGCTTAGTAAATATGCTCTTACAGATCTTTATCCGTACATGTGGGTTTTTACACTTGGTGCAGGTTTATTACTAGATTTCCTCCCATCTCTTTTTGGTGTTTTGAATGATCCTGATTAATCAAAGCTTCTTTGCCATTCTGCAATTATGTAAAAAGCACTTTGTGGATTGACAGAGTATGCGGGTGATGGTGTGTGTGTGTGTGGTGGGGGGGCTTGAGAAAGAATGTGTGTGTAGGTGGGGATGTGGGACAGAGTTTTCTTAATTTTCAGTTTTTGCACTTTATTGGAGCAGCTTTGTATTTTCTTAAATAAAAAAATTGATTGAATAAAAATATGTTTTGACATTATTATAAATTTCATACTACATGGGCCATGTTGATAAAAAATCTCCCCAGGCTACTATGCTCCTGCGGTCTGCCCCTGTTCACTTCCTTCCTTATATCCATCTCTGACACTCTGGCATTAATATTTTCCTTCCAGCTTTCTTCCATTTATTTTTCTGCCTTTCTATCCATCCAGATTTAACCCCTCCTTCTCACCATCCAGTCTTCAAGCTCCCTCCTTTTACTGCCTCTTTCTATAGATTTCCATCTCCTCTCTCTTCTCCCTTCTCTTCTCCACACCCATGGCCAGCCTCTTCCATCTCTTCCTTGCCCCCCCCCTTCCTTCCATGTCAAGAATCTAAATGTTTTCCCTTCTTCCATGTGCATCATTCCCCTCTCCCATCCAGCAATGCCTGATCATTCCCCCCTCTCTACTCCTTTTCCCTCAGTCCAGCATATCCCAGTCCCCCATCACTTCTGTCTCTGTTCCCTTTCTCTCAGTCCAGTATCTTCCACTCACTTTCCCATCGCTTCTGCCTCCCACTAACTTTCTTTTGTCTTCCACACTACCAATGCTGCTGATGCCACTGTTCTTTGGGGTCTGCAGAAAAAGTAACAGAAAAGGGCAGCACAGGGCCTCGGAGTCTGTGTGCTCTGAGTGTTTGCTGACCCCGACCCCTTCCAATGCAGATTTCCTTCAGTGGAGGTGGGTAGGGGCAGAACCAGCAAACACAGAGCCTGTGCACAGACTCCACACACTGGTTTTGATTTTTTTTTTTTACTTTTGCTCCAGTCACAACAGGGGCAGAGGAGGTGGGGAGAGGTTTGGAGGAGAGAACTTGCTACTAAAATGCTTGCAAAGGGGCACCTTGGCTGTGAACCTGATGGATGTGACTTGGTATGTATGAAGAACTCCTGCTGTGCCTTTAAAATGTCTATCTTCCTTGCAATGCACATTTACTAAATTTAACTACTATCTGCCTAGTTTCTTGCATTTTACATATTCTGTGTTCGCTCTCCACTGAGTCTGTGCAGTTGCCACAAGCATGGTGATATTTGGCTTCTCCTACTCCCAAAGGTGACACTTTATACTATGCCTTTTACATTTACATGGAGTCACCCACCACTTCTACCCATAGCCGGGTGACTCCATTGTTACCCACTGCTCCCTCACCATCACTAACCTATTACCCGCAATTAATTCTGCTTCATCGGACTTGCCACCCATTACCTGCTTTGAACTTGCTACCCATTGCTACATTGAACTTGCTTTCCATTGCCTGCTTTGAACTTGCTACCCATTGCTTCATTGAACTTGCTACCCATTGTCTGCTTTGAAGTTGCTACCCATTGCTGCTTTGAACTTGCTACCCATTGCTACATTGAACTTGCTTTCCATTGCCTGCTTTGAACTTGCTACCCATTGCTTCATTGAACTTGCTACCCATTGTCTGCTTTGAAGTTGCTACCCATTGCTGCTTTGAACTTGCTACCCATTGCTACATTGAACTTGCTACCCATTGCCTGCTTTGAACTTGCTACCCATTGCCTGCTTTGAACTTGCTTCCCATTGCCTGCTTTGAACTTGCTACCCATTGCCTGCTTTGAACTTGCTACCCATTGCTACATTGAACTTGCTTCCCATTGCCTGCTTTGAACTTGCTACCCATTGCCTGCTTTGAACTTGCTTCCCATTGCCTGCTTTGAACTTGCTACCCATTGCTTGCTTTGAACTTGCTTCCCATTGCTACATTGAACTTCGCTGCATAGGCTTTAGTCTCCCCGCTACTATAGTCTCCACGCTACCCACTAATGGTACGTTTACCTATATTGCATAGTTTGCTGTCCTCACCTGTAATTCAACATATACTACATAGTGTGTAGAATCCCTACCCACCTCATTGCTTCTAAATTAACATACGCTGCTTTGCTCCACTACACCTCTTCCATGGCCCCCCCACCTCATTGTCCTTCTCTTCCTCATACTCCCCAACTGCCTCCCCTCCTACCAGTACCCTCACTCCTCTCCCCCTACTCCCCCTCTACCTTCCTCACTTCTCCCTCCATTCTGTCTTCTAACTTAGCATCTGCTCTTGAACTTCATTACACTCTCCCCCTCATGCAACCTGCCCCCCTCTCTTTAAGACAACCCCACTCTTGCTTCCACCATTTTGCCTCTGCCTTACCCCACTCTCTACTACTCCTTCTCCTTCTCTCATCAGGTAATATCAACCCCAACCCTGCCCCCCTTTTCTATCTCACTCTAAGAAGAGTTCCTCACGTACCTTATCTAATCTCATCCATATCCCTCTCCTTTCCCCTTCTTCCCACCCTCACTCATGCCCCAATCACTCATCCAGAGATATCAACCCCAACCCTATCCCCTTTAGAGTTCTGTCTCACTCCAAGAAGAAATCCTCACGTAACCTACCGAATCTCATCATTATCCCACTTCATTCCCTTTCCACGTCCCCTCCCTCTTGCCCCTCATGGAGGGAACACTCATCCAGAAACACCCACCCGTACCCTAGCCCCTCTAAGTCCCTATACTACTCTGGAAATAGATCCTCACGTATCAGCCCCCCTAGACCGCCTTCTTACTCTAGAAAGAAATTGTCATGCAACTTGTCCAACCTTATCCATATCCCTCTCCTTTCCCACTCCACTCTCCCTTTCTCATGTACCCTATGGAACGCATGCTCAGTCACCAACAAACTTCCTTTTACTCATGATCTCTTCATCTCTAATGTGCTACACCTTCTTGCCCTAACTGAAACCTGGCTCCTCCCAGATGACACCACATCCATCGCTGCTCTCTGCAACGGGGGATACCAGTTCTCCCATACACCTCGCTCCACCAACCGCGGTGGTGGAGTTGAGCTTCTACTTTCCCCCTCCTGCCAATTCCAACCCCTCCTGCTGCCCCAGTCACATTCCTCCCTCTCCTTTGAAGTCCACTCCATTCGCCTCTCTACACCTCTTCCCCTCCATGTAGCTGTTATCTATCGCCCACCCAATAAATCCACATCAACCTTCCTTACTGATTTCGACTCCTGGCTTTCCGTCCTTCTGGATCCCTCTTCCCCCACTCTTATTCTTGGTGACTTTAACATTCACATCGATAACCCCTCCAATCCCCATGCCTTAAAGTTCCTCGCCCTCACCTCCTCGTTCAACCTCCAACTTTGCTCCACTGCCCCCACCCACCTGCATGGCCACTGCCTTGACCTGATGCTCTTCTCTAACTCCTCTCCCTCATACTTCCGCAACTCAATCCTTCCCTCATCTGACCATCACCTTCTAACCTTTAATCTCCAGCTTCTACCGTCTCTACCTCGTCCTGTCTCCTCCGACCTATTTAGAAACCTTCATAATATTGATCCCTGACCCTCTCCTCTACCATTTCTCCATCTTTTTCCTCCATTATGTCCACCAAATCCGTTGATGAAGCAGTATCGTCTTATAATGCTGCACTGTCCTCGGTTCTTGACACTCTTGTCCCACTCACCCCACGTCCCGTCCGACGTTCTGTTCCCCAGCCTTGGCTTTCTTCCACAACCCATTACTTACACATCTGTGCCCGCTCTGCCGAACGTGCCTGGACCAAATCCCGCTCCCCAGAATACCTTCTACACTTCAAATTCATGCTTGGCTCCTTCCAATCAGCCATAGCACTTGCCAAACAAGATGACTACATCCATCTGACTAACTCCCTTGCTTCTGATCCTCACCGCCTCTTTAATACCCTCCATTCCCTCCTTAACATGCCACCACCCCCGGTCCCGCCCTCCCTCTCTGCCCAAACCCTAGCTGACTACTTCCATGACAAAATCCACAAAATTACCCTCCAATTCCCCACTTCCTCATCTATCTTTCCCCCTCCCCAATTCTCCCCCCTCATCCATACCTCCTCTTCTACCCTCTCCTCCTTCCCTACGATCTCCGAAGACGAAACCGCACTCGTTTCCTCCTCCAAACCCACCACCTGTTCCTCTGACCCCATCCCCACCCATCTCCTACACCCCATCTCCTCCTTCATTGTCCCTTCCATCTCTCATATTCTCAACCTTTCACTCTCCAATGCTACTGTCCCCACCAACTTCAAACATACTGTTGTCACACCTCTCCTCAAGAAACCCTCACTCGATCCCACCTGTCCCTCTAACTATTGACCCATCTCCCTCCTTCCTTTCATATCTAAACTACTAGAAGGAGCAGTCCACCGCTGCTGCCTCGACTTCCTCACCTCCCAGGCCCTCCTGGACCTACAACAATTCGGTTTCCGTCCCCTACACTCTACTGAAACGTCTCTTACAAAAGTCTCCAATGACCTGTTCCTGGCTAAATCTAAGGGCCTCTACTCTACCCTCATCCTTCTCGACCTCTCCACTGCCTTTGACACTGTTGACCACAACCTTCTTCTCACCACCCTCTCCTTGCTTGGTTTCAAGGAATCCATACTAGCCTGGTTCTCCTCCTATCTCTCCCATCGCTCCTTTAGCGTATGCTCTGGTGGCTCCTCCTCCTCCCCCACCCTGCTCCATGTCGGTGTACCCCAGGGATCCATCTTAGGCCCCCTCCTTTTCTCCCTCTATACCCAATCCCTTGGTGTGCTTATCTCCTCCCATGGCTTTCAGTACAATCTCTATGCCGATGACACCCAAATCTACCTGTCTACACCTAATATCTCTCCAGCAATCCAGAACAAGATCTCTGCCTGCCTTTCTGACATCGCTACCTGGATGTCTCACCAACGCTTAAAACTAAACATGGCCAAGAATGAACTCCTGGTCTTTCCCCCCAACTCCTCCCCTCCTCTTCCCCCTTTCTCAGTCTCCGTGGCTGGATCTACGATCCTTCCTGTTCCCTCGGCCCGCAATCTAAGGGTTATCTTCGACACCTCTCTCTCCTTCTCCACACATATCCAGCTTGTAGCTAAGAACTGCCGCTTCTTTCTCTACAACATTAGCAAAATCCGCCCCTTCCTTTCTGAACACATTACCAAAATGCTTATCCACTCCTTAATCTCCTCTCGCCTCGACTACTGCAACTTACTCCTTGCTGGTCTCCCCGCGAGCCATCTCCTTCCCCTTCAATCTATACAAAACCATGCTGCTCGACTTATCTTCTGCCAGTTTTGCCATGCCCACATTACCCTCCTTCTCAAGTCACTTCACTGGCTCCCTATCCAATTCTGCGTCCAATTCAAACTTCTCCTATTGACCTATAAGTGCATTCATTCTGCGGCCCCTCCATACCTCTCATCTCTTATCTCTCTATACATCCCCTCCCAGCAACTTCGCTCTGCTAACAAATTACTTCTTTCCAGGCCTTTCACTCGCACTGCTAACTCCCGACTTTGCTCCTTTCACCTTGCTGCTCCTTACGCATGGAACAGCCTACCTCTCCCCATACGCCAGGCACCCTCTCTGGCTCTCTTCAAATTCAGGTTGAAGACCCACCTCTTCACAATCACTTTCAGATCCTGACTTCTATCCCTTATCTTAACCTGACTCCCATCAATTTTCATGACTGAGTTGTAAGACCACATTGTGCTTTGCACCGTATTGACTACTGCTCTATTTTTTTCTTGTTTTTGACTAATGCTCTGTATTGTTTGACTAATGCTCTGTATTGTCTCGACTAGATTGTAAGCTCCGACGAGCATGATTCTGACGAGCAGGGACTGTCTCTTGTATGTTTATCTGTACAGCGCTGTGTGCGTGGCACTATATATGTGCTCAATAGTAGTAGTAGTAGTAATTTCTGTTACCTTCCCTGCTGCACATGACTAGGTCCTCACCTAGATACATGCCTAAAGCGCATGTTGTGCTCTGTAGTATGTTCCTGCATTATCTTCCTTTCTCATTGCATGCTGTTAGTTTTGCTCTGCTCTGTTTCTAATTTTTTCTTCTTTCAATGTGCCTTATAAGCCATATACCATGCACTAGGGTCATAGGACCCCCTCCCCCCTCCGATGGGTCTTAATACCAGCAGAAAAGATTTTCACACGTGCTTACTCTTCACCATTAATTGCTTGTCCCTTCTCAGAACATGTCCTCTCAGATATGCCTTCACCTGGGCCATCTTAACATGTAGTCTCTTCATAATAAGCCACACTTGGTGGCTGACCTGACTTTAAACTCCCGGTTGGCTAGTCTATGCCTGACAGAATATGGTTGTCTGACGCTGATTTGTATTACCTTAATCAGTCTTGTCCCTTTGGCTATTGTTTTTCCTGTGGTAACCAAGCAGTTATTTTGGCTGACAAGTTGACTGCTCGACACTTTAAAAGTCATTCTTCTCAGACTCTGGAAGGTCTTGTGGTTAGGCTCTGTGTCTTTCCTTCCTCAAACATTTTACTGGTTTAAAAACCCTCACTCATTTCCATGCCCTCTATTCAGGAACTATATGATCTTGTCTCTGTTCAGCTGCTTGAATCCTCTTCCCTTCTCTTGTTAGGGGATTTTAATATCCATGTTACTGTTTCTATAGATTCTAGGTCTTCTTGTTAATTCTTAATGCTGTTGGCCTTTACATGCTTGTGCCCTTCTCAACTCATATTGCTGCCACACTCTGGATCCTATCACCAAGTATTTTTCATTCATCTATTATGAAATTCGGCTCTATGCCTCGCCTATAGTCAGATCATTTCCCTTTCTCTTTTTGATGGTCTCTTCCGGTCAACGTTATTTCCCACTTCAGTCTAGATATGTAAGAGCTGAAAACCATGGGATCTTATATTGAGGATTTTTGGACCACTGTGCATCTTTTCCAACTGATTTTAGTGCTTATTCTCTTGAGACTCAAGTGCATGTTTGGAATTTTACTCTTCATTCCGCCTTGGACAATATAGCTCCGGAATGAATCACTTCAATTAGACCTAGGCCAAATCAACCCTGAAACCAAAATAAACTTGCTATTCATGCAGCCAAGAAATTATTCTTCCTCTTTCTTACAGAACATACCTAACACAAGTCAGTTATTTAGGTTGGTTGCTTGCTGTAGTTCTTACAGTCTGGCTCCCATCACTTCTAGTCTTAGACATATCTAATTGCAACAGCCTTCATAAAAAAAAAGTCCAGGGACCTTCAGTATTCCCTTTCTTGTTTATCTATTACTGCCTCTTCTCTCTCTCCTCCTCTTCTCTAAGCTCTAGGGGTTCTATATACAATCACATTTTGAAATCTCTAGTCATAAGTTCCATGAAATCCTCCTCTGCACTTACTGACCCTATTCCTGTCCATCTGCTACAGCAATCACTAGATTCTCTTCTGCCGTATTGACATTCAATGATTGCTGGCATTTGTGCACCTCCAGATTACAAATTCTAAGGCTGACACATCCTCTGTTTCCAGTTATCACCCCATTTCAAACCTTCCATTTCTTGGCAAAGTGGTGGAAAAACTGGTGCAACTCAGCTCATACACTTCCTGGAGAGAATTAAGGCCCTTCATCCCAGAAATACAGGCATTAGGTCTCAGCATTCACACACTTCTTGACTTGGTTGATTTTTATCAAAGTCAACTTAGACAGAGGTAAGGATGTTTTGGTTTCCTTAGACTTATCCATTGTATTTGACCTGGTCAACTATTCTATGCTTCTCTAATGGCTCTCTGAACTACCCATTTCTGGCAGTCTATGCATGTTTTCAATCATACTTGGAAAATCGGTTGTTCCATGTCCATTGGTCCCACAGCACTTCTGCTTCCTTTTGTCTTGCCTTTTGTGTGTCACAGGAATCTATATTAAATCTGCTTCTGCTCAATATCTATCTTATCCCCCTAGCATCTCTTATTCAATCACTTGGTTTGACATGTTTTTTAAATTAAGATGTTATGCATTTTACAACTCAAAGAGTAAAAGAAAAATACTCCATTTACAAAAAGAAATTACACAACCCACAATATAACAAGAAAGAACAAAAGCATATTGATTGTCAAAAGTAGACCCCTCAAGGGGGAACTCTGATATACATTATTAAGTAATAAACCATAAAGAAAGAGAGAGAAACACTCTACACCAGGCATGTCCAACTTCGAACAGATCGTGATCTACTTTTTCCGGCCAAAAGTGCCGGTGATATACCACCATGAAAATTGCGTTTCAAATTTGTTTCAAATTAAATTTTAACCCAATAAAGTTGGAGGATTTCCCCCCCTCCCCTATTTTTAATGAACCTTCTGTCATTTACTTGGATGTGATCAGCTGTTAAGCAAATTAAGCAAAAACAAAACAGAGAGATGAAGATCCAGTAAGAACTGCGAGGGGAAATGGAAAGTACATTTTTTCTTAAAGTTTTATTGAGTAATAACTTTCTTTAATTGTCTTAATAACTTTCTTTAACTTTTATTGAGTAATTTGTGTTAAATTTAGGTCAAGTATTAATCCAGGCTGATCTTGCACAATCTTTAATATTTCGCTCTTGCTCATTAGTGAGACGTCTGAGCCTGCATTTCATCCACCAGCTTTTTGAATTTGGGTGAAAATTGCTTGAGGGCCAGTCTCAGGGAATCCTGGAGATGTTTATCTGTCATGTTGGAATGTTGTGTACTCTTTGTCATTTTTAGATGGGAAAACGCAGATTCACACAAATAAGTTGAACCGAAACAGGAGAGTACAGCTTCACTGCATCTTCTCAAGTTGGGAAATTTGTCTCTAGGCACTAGCTTCCAATATGATTCTTGCTCAGCACGGGTCTTGAGAAAAATGTCATTTTTAAGGGTTAATATTTCTTTTTCAAGAGGTGGCTTGTTCAATGAGTAATTTTTACTGATAGCAGCTGCAGTTTCTTTAATGTCCACATCTACTTTGAATGGGTATGACAAGTACTCCACAACTGTTCCAATTTTTTGGAAGTCACAGAATCTATTTTTGAATTCCTGGATAACAGAACAGATTACTGTCACATATTTCTTGTTCTGAAAAACAAAATTTGGATATTGTCCCAGATGGTCCTGCGTATTAGGAAAATGATCAAAAGTGTTGCTTGCAAGGTCAGTCATTAGCTCAAATTTGCTCTTGTAGGATGAAACTGTACTCATCATCTTGCCAATGCATTTGTTTTTACCTTGCAGTTCAAGGTTCATATCACTTAGTTCGCCTGTAAAGTCAGCGAGAAATGCCAGATCACATAACCACTCCTCATCTTCCAACTCTGCTTGGTCATCTCCCCTCTCCTTCAAAAAACTTCTTATTTCATTCAACAAATCACAAAATCTTTGCAGAAATTTCTGCCTACTTAGCCACCTTACATCTGTGTGCAAAATGATTTCCGCTGCCCCTTCATCAAGAGTAAGATTGAAAAGCCGTCTTTGAAGTGATCTTCCACAAACTGAATTTACAATTTTGAAAGTGATGTCCATGACAGTCTTTGTATTGAGTCTCTTGCTTGCCAAAACTTGCTGGTGAATGATGCAGTGGTAAAAAAGGAAATCTGGGAAGTCGTCATACCGTCTACAGAGGGCTATGAAACCGTTAACCTCACCTGTCATTGCTCTTGCTCCATCAGTAGTGATGGAAACAAGTCTATGCAATGGAAGATTACACTTTGTCACAAAAGAATGGAAAAAGCTGAATATTTCCTGACCGGTAGTTCTCCCTTTTAAAGAAATCATTACAAGTAGTTCTTCTTTAACACTGAAGTCTTCAAAAACCATCCGAATAAAGACTAGTAACTGGGCTATGTCTCTTATGTCTGTAGATTTATCCAGTTGGAGTGAGAAAGCAATACAATTTGAAACATCCTCCAACAATTGTTCAGTTGTGTCTCCACACATCTTCTCTATTTGCCGCACGACGGTGTTTCTTGACAATTGTACATCTTGAATAGCAGCTATGATCTCTTTTTTATTTTTAAATCCTTCAAAAAGATTGTCAGCTGCTTCAAGAAAACAATCTTTTACAAATTCCCCTTCAGTGAAAGGTTTGCATTTCTTTGCAATCAGGTTGCTGACCTTGAAGGATGCTATGGTTGCATTGACCGAATGTGACCTTGGCTTCACCATCAAATGTTGCTGAGTAGCCAATTTCGATTTAAGTTCTTTGAGCGTCAGTTTACGAATTTCACTTTTGGGTGGAAAATCAGCATCAAACTTATTGCTATGCAGAGCCTTATAATGACTTTCTAGATTACCCTTTTTGGGCAAGGATACTGGGGCATTACAAATTAGACAACACCACTTGTCTTTCACCAAGATGAAGAAGGAGTCCGTTTCCCATTCATCACGAAAGTGGTAGGTTTTGCTCTTCTTTGGAACACTCATTTTCGTTATACTGGGGTGGCTGGATGTAAGAAGGCCAACTCTGCTAAGTTAGTATAAACACTGGCTGAATCTGGTCCAAAACTGTCACTGTCCCAAAGTATTAAAGATAAACAGGAACTGAAGACCTCTGGATGATGTGCAATACAAGGAATGGAGATGCCAAAACCAGACATGCAGTTCTAAAAGTAAAAATAAGAATTCATCATACTGGCACCAATAATCAAATACCACCAAACAATCATCATAAAAACTCAAACACCTGTCCAGCAAACCAGATAAAATCAAATACCGCCAAACAAGTTCAAATACCACCACACGCGATTTAATAAATTCTGCACACAGTGTAGAATCAATGCAAAGGCTAGGCATAATAAAATTGCAGAGGCAAGCAAAGGTCACAGTGGTTTGAACCAATTCGAACGCAAGTCATAGGCAAGTTAGAACTAAATTGGAAAAGCCTGCCAAAATCACCAAATTCTTGACACTTTGTTGTGTCTGCCCGAAAACGTTTAATGAAAGCGAACTATAAAGCGACCAATGACCAGCACACGACACAACTAATACGGTAAGTGTATTCAGGTAAAGCCCAGGCGAATGGATATCGCCTGTATATAACACACTTCTATGGGGTGTTGGGGCGGGGGCAGGAATGGGTGATTCTGAGAGGCAGGAGACCAGGTATGACGCCGGGCCTGTGGCGTTGCGACGCGGGGCGTGGGCGGTGGCCCCCTAGGGTACCCACAAATTATTGGCATGAAAACAAGCAGTGCCCCCAATACACCCACAGGCAAGATTCCCGCAGGCAGGGAAAAAAGACAGGCAAAGGATCAGCAGCGGCGTCAAGCCCTCGGCAGATGACCAGCTGGCACGAGCTCTCTCCTAGCAAGGGGGCGAGCTGCTGGAGAGATGGAGCCAAGTGGGGCTGGCGATCTACCTCTGACCCCTCCGCGATCTACAGGTAGATCACGATCTACCTGTTGGACATGCCTGCTCTACATAATAGTGGAGTGGAGGAGTGGCCTAGTGGTTGGGGCAAGATACTTCAGGCCAGAAGGTCGGGGGTTCAAATCCCACTAGAGGACAGCAACCTTGGTCCGGAAGGACTGGGGTTTCTAGTCCCACAGGTGCTCCTTGTGGTCTTGGGCAAGCCACTTAACCCTCCATAGCCCATGTTCCCTGTAAAATAGTTATCTCCTAGTGCCCTGTTCAATGTAATTTCAGTTTGTTCAATGTAAACCACACTGATGCAGAATAGCACGGTATATAAGAGATTGTAAATAAATAAATAATAGCTGATAAATTTATTTTACTTCAGATAGCATCTAAAGGCTAACAATTCATATCCCACTAAGGGTGGCTCCTCTCCTTCCCAATCAGCAGGGCCTAACGGTGAACAGGATCAACATAAATGTACCTTTTTTTTTTTTAAGTGCCATCACGCCAATACTAACTCCTGGTGACCCAGACGCCCCTGGATTTTCTTGGCAAGGTATCACCATAAGTAGATTGCCAGGCCTTTTCTTCTGAGGCATTGGAGGGTAAGTAACCTCGCTTTCTCCTAGGACATGCAGGATACATCAGCCACACCTGGTACCTCCCTAGCTGTGCCGTTGGCACCTTCTGCAGTTGATGGGGAAGTAAGAAGGACCTTGGATGTACTTCTTGACCACAGTGCCCCGTGAGCTGGTGAAATGTGGTTTATTAACATAACTTTCAACATATGTTCAGGATGAGATCGCCATCGAACTGGTAACAACTCAGAGGTAGTGCAAAAATGCAACAAGCAACTTAGTAACAGTGCAATAGGCAACTCGGTAACAGTGCAACAAGGCAACTCGGTGACTGCAACAATACAACTCAATAACATTTCAACAAGGCAACTCGGTAACAGTGCAACAGTGCATGACATTCAATATAATTCTGGAAGGCGTAGGCAACAAATAGGTAACAATTCTGTGATAGTGCAACAAGGTAATGAATGGTAACACAGTGAAAGTGACATTGGTCAATAGAAAAAGCTGTACCTGCATGGGGTGGCCATGGCAGTCATTGCTTGGTTGAGTCCAGAACTATCCGCTTGTGCCTGCATGTCCAGGCAGTAGTGCATCTGGACGATATATACCATGGACCATGTGGTGGCCCTGCATATGTCCATTACTGACATAGAGCACAGGTTGATGATGGTGGCGGCTATCGCTCATAGCTGGTGTGCGTTTACCCTGGTCATGGTCTGTGCCCATGCCTGGTTGTGGCAGAAGGTGATGCAGTCTGCTATCCACAGTGACAGTGTCCTTTTCATGACTAGGCTTGTTGGGGTCAAAGGAGACAAATAGCTGAGGCCCCCGGTGTAGTGGCCTTGTCCAGAGGAGGTAGGTGCTCAGTGCCCTGAGACAATCCAGGGTGTGTAGCCTCTCCTCTTCTGGTGAAGTGTGGCGCTCCGGGTAGAAGGTAGGGAGCTTGATCATCTGGTTGAGGCAGCGATGGCAGAGAGGTGCACCTTGATGCACTGTGTCCTGAGGCTGCTGTTGAAGAGGGTGTGCAGTTATTGGAGTATCTGGGGGACCGGGCAGGAGACTAGGTCCAAGTCCTCTGCAAAGCAGCAGGTGCTGTAGTACCTCCACATTAGGGCATAAGATTTCCTTGTACCTCTGTGGACAAACAGAGTGATGCTATGGTGTGCCGCTCAACCTCCAGGCTGACAAGGCGAGGGCTGGCAAGTTGGGGTGTAGGATGTTTCCCTGATCCTGCGTGATGAGGTTCGGCTTGACAGGAAGATGTGCCTGTGGTTCCATGGCAAGGCAGAGAAGTAGGGGAACCACATTTGCCTCGGCCAGTGTGGTGCAGTGAGAATGGCGTGGGCCTTGTCCTGCACTATCTGCTGTAGGGTCTTCGAGATGAGTGGTGTGGGAGGGAAGGTATATACTAGTGACCACTCCCCCCATGACACATCAAAGGCATCTGTGGCCAGGCTCCTGTCTGAGGGGCATTTTAAGCAGAAGTGGGTGCACTTAGTGTTGTCCTCGAAGGCAAATAGATCCACCTGCGGTTGGCCCAATGTCGAAAAAGGTACTCTGCTTCCTGTGGGTCCAGTCCACTCGTGGGGTTGAGCTGTTGGCTCAGCCTGTCTGCTAGGTAGGAGGCCTGTAGGAGGCACTTTCTGGAGAGGGCAAAGGACCAGATTCTGTGCTCCTCTGATCAGAGGGAGCGTGAGCCTGTCCCCCCCTTGTTTGTTGATGTAGAATATAGCTACCTGGTTGACTGTCTGGATGAGGATAGACGTATCAGTGATGAGCTGTTGGAAGGCCTGCAATGTGAGCCAGATTACTCGGAGCTCCAATAGATTGATATTGAGCATCCGCTCCCTTGCTCTCCATGTTCCTTGGCTGCGGAGCTGGCACGTGTGTGCCCCCTAACCCGTGGTTGAGGCATCAGTGGTGATGACAGTTTGGTGTGGCGGTTGCTGGAGAGGCCTGCCATTCTGGAGGTTTTCCTGGCGAGATCACCAGAGGAGGGAGGCTCAAGTCCTTTCATCCATCAGAATGCTCACTGATAGTGGCTATAGCTTGTGAGCCAAAGCTTGACTGTGTCCACCCAGTGGACTGGGAGGAAGACCCTGGCCGCTATAGTGTCGATGTCTGCACCGATGAACTCCAGTCTTTGGGAGGGCTGTAGGTGGGACTTCTGCTGGTTTATCAGGAAGTCCAGGGAGGTCAACAGGGAAATGGTCCAGTTGACTGCCTCTTGAGCCTCCCCAAGCGTGGGGGCTGATAGGAGCCAGTCATCGAGGTAAAGAAAGACACAGATGCCCTGTTTGCAGAGGTGGGCAGCAGCAACAGTAACACATCTGGTGAATACCCTAGGGGCTGGGGACAGGCCGAAGGGCAGGACTCTGTATTGGTAGTGGTTGTCAGACACCCAAAAGCGCAGATATTGTCTGTGCACCAGATGGATTGGATTGTATATGTATGCATCTTAGATGTCCAGGGTGGCCAGTCAGTCCCTCGGTTGGATGAGGGGCAGTATGGAATCCAGTGAGTACATCCAAAACTTTTCTCTGAAGATGAACTTGTTGATTTTCCTGAGGTTGATGATTGGTCGTACACCTCCAGATTTCTTGGGTATGAGAAAGTACTTGAAGTAGAAGCTGCTGTTGAGTTTGTCCTGCGGAACTGGCTCTATTGCCCTGGATGCCAGGAGGGACAGGATCTTGGCTGCCATGGCCTGTTGCATGTAGGCAGGTGTCTCGCAGGTAAGTGGGGTGCATTGGCAGGGTGGTGAAAGGACTCAGATGCTGTAGCCCTCTGCGATAATCTGGAGAAGTCTGAGACATGCCCCCCAACCAGAGTTGTGTCTGAGTGGGGATTGTCAAAAGGAGGGGTTTTTCTTCCCTGATGATGAAGCGGACTGCTTTTGTTGTTTCCTCTCCTTCTGGCAGTTCTTCTGTTGGTAGGTTGCCTGGTATGGTTGCTGATTATAACGCAGGGCCTGCCACCTGTGATAGGGGCCACTCCACTTGGAGGAGAAGTAGGATTTGCGGGAGTAGCTCCCTTTCTTGTTGGCCGCACTGCTGTTGAGACCTTCTTCTACGAGAGTTTGCAGGGTGGTGCAGTGCTCTTTCAAGTCATTCATTGTTTCTTTTACCTTGTCCCTGAACAGTGAATCCCCCGTGCAGGTTCCCCATGCATATCTTCCCTCAGGCCCGAAGTCCATAGCCAGGCTAGTCATTGCATGGAGATGACTATGCCCACTGTCCAGGCGATGGTGTTGAAGACATCAATTGCCGCCCTTACCAGGTGTTTGGTGCATTCTATGAGGTCCATTAGGGATGATGCAGTGGCCCCTTGGATCTCTTGGGGCAGTGTTGCCACCAGGCTCCTCAGGTTTTCTAGCGTGTTGAAATTGGCACACTGCTGGAACATGGCATGTTGAAATTGGTATGCGGCTATCCGTGTACTTAACATGGCCCCTTGAAACACCTTCTTGCCCGCATCACCCAGGAGCTTTTGGTCTCATCCGGGTATGGCATTGGCGTGGTTGCAAGATGATCTGGCATGCTTCAGGGCAGACTCAACCACCATGGACTGGTGCAGCAGTTGGGTTTTGAAGAATCCAAGAGCAGGTTTTACCTGGTACTTTGTCTCTAATTTGAGGGAGCAAGAAGTACTCGATGCCTGGGTGAACCAGAACTGGGTGAGACTGTCCAGGAGTACCTGGTGGACAGGAAGTGTAGGTAGTGCCTTAGGGGCACCTAGGTACTTCAGGGCCGTGAGCGCATCATCTTTTTGGTCTGTTGCATCTGGCGGTGTGAGGGTAAGTTGAGAGGTGAGCTTGTTCAAGAACTTACGATAGGACAAGTCCTCCGGCTGCATGGGTGGCTGTGGCATGAGGAGATCATCCCTCGTCAGTGACTCAAGACACAACTCTGCTGCTGTGGCAAGGTGGGGGTGCCACAAGTCTCCATCACACCCAGGGCTGCCGTCTCCTCTTCCCCGCTGTCGGAGATCATGGGGTCCAGAGAGATAGGCATAGGGGTCGAGAATGGGGTCCGTGCCATAGATCCACTGGTTGTCTTAGTGGGATTAGGGAGAGATGGCATAGGGTGCATGCTTTGAAGATGTAGAGGTCTCTGTTGCTGCTGCAGGAGGCAAGTAATGAGGTCCAGTATTGCAGCTGTGACATAGGCACCGGAGGCATTGGATTTGGCGCTGTGGCTCCGATCGGAGGAATCCTGGGAATAGTGGCTGCAAGAGTGCTCCCTGCGCCGGTGGCTGCATTTCTGTGCCTGTCAGCTGGGGGATCTGTGAGGGCTGCACCTGCTTTTGGCGGTCCAGGCCCTCTTATAGTGCTGGGTTCTGTCCTGTCTGCCTCTGCTGTGTCTGCATGACCTGGAGAGCTTTCATAAGGATGTCTCTCTGCTTCAGCACCAACGGGAGATCCCCCCATCAGCGCGGTGTCAGCACTCCTGGCTTATGCGGTCATCATGATGCTGGCCGATGGCATAGCAAGAAGTGGGGCTTGGCATGGTGACGTGATCCTCAGCGCTGGGATGGAGGGAGGAAGGACCTGGATCCTGAGCAATGGCTGCGGCTGTTGGTGGAACAGCCTGTGTGGCACGAAGGGGCAGAGCCCGGACCGCTGAGGATGCCGGAGCCCCAGAAGTCGCATGGAGGGGAATGGAGGCCTGAGAAGGCACATCGTGGCCAGCAGGAGCAGGCAGCAGTGAGTTCATCTGAGAGAGGCTCCACATGTTCGGCAGCATGGCCGTGGCCTGTAGGAGCAGATGGTGGTCCCATCTAGGTACTCCTCTCGAGAATATGCAACCTTGATTTCTGTGCCTGAGGGGGCATTCTAGCACAGTGGGGGCAGTCCTCAACCCGGTGGTCGATCCCTAGGCACCGGACACACATTTTGTGTGCATTGGTGCTATTCATTTTCTTGCCACAGCCTGGGCATTTTTTAAGCCCTGGCTTAGGCATTTTACCTTGATTGAAGTTCTTTGTCTTCAGTCTCTTCTATGTGTTGTAGAAAACTTTTTTTTTTAAAATCTATCTTGGAGGGTTGGAGGTCCAACTTGCTGGAAATGCGGAAGAAGGAATTCTGGATTGGGTAGGGGTGGTCCAGGAGGTGGGACCACTTGGCACATGGAGAGCACTTCCATACTTGGCACCATCGGATGACATCACTAGGTGTGGCTGATGCATCCTGCTTGTCCTAGGTGAAATGACTTACCCAAGGTCAAATCCAGAACTCTTGGGTACTAGACTGTTGCACTAATCACTAGGCTACTCCTCCATTCCACCTAGTACCCTGAAGTGTAATAAAACATTTACAAAGAAAATGCAAATAAAAAATATCACCTAATGCTAACACATGAGGTTTAAGTTGAAGAAATTGTTTCCTACGTGCCTTGGTCACTTTAGATACATCAAGAATTACTTGTACTTTTGCACCACAAAAAAGCAAAATCCTTAGTTTTAAAGAAAGATTTCAGAACTGTTAACTTGTCAATCTCAGATACAGTACAAAGGAAACCAATAATGTAGATCTACAGGCAATATTGTCTTAAGAAACTTCTAAAAAACAGATAAGTCAAATTTAGGATTAGTTACTAAGAAATCCTGACCATCAGGATTATCAGATATGGATTTAATCTTATCAGGCACATCATAACAGTGAGACACGATAATGCTTTCAGGATTAGATAACTTCAAAATTTTGCTGAAGTATTTTCTCAAAAGAATCTCAGAGGATAATAAATAAATAATAGCAAAATTCAAAAAACTTAAATTACACAGGTACACTAAAAAATTTTTTTTTTAAACTGCCTCTAATGTTTCGATTGATTTTTACGTTTTTTGGTGCGCTGAATCCAAATCTGGTAACCAATTTGCTCCATCACGATACAGATTTTTTGCTACATTGGGTTAGCAGTTTGAGGTGAACGTTTCAGATTGAGTGCGATCGAGATAAAAGTTTCTTGGATGAATTCTTTATACTAATTGTTTAGTAGTTATTCAAATAAGAATAAAGAAAATTGTAAACAAGGCAGCACATAAGAATAGAGTAATGTCAACAAAACCACTGTGATGGTAGCAAAATTGTCTGCACTTAAAACAGCCACATACATGTGCACAAACATTGAGCATATACGAGCGAGGTTAGACACAAAGCAAAGCAAAAGAAATGTGCAAAAAATGTTGTACAGGTATGTATGTAAGAATAGAAAACGCAAACCGCACCATTGCAATACATGAAGACAAACACCCGATGGTGTGAAATAAAATTCTAATAAATGAGATCCGACACTGTGGTAATAACTAGCAATTTTTATTTCAAAGTTTATAAAAACACGATATTTGGTCAACACAGTTTAGATTTTTAAAGTCATCTTGGGTCAATCAATCTCCTGGTGGGCCCGTGTTCTTCTTCCCCCGAATGCTTCTCTTGGTGCGCTTGCTTGGCGTATTTTTCATCTGGGGTTTCCCGCAGCAGCAACCAGCAGAAAAATCAGCCATCATAGTGGTGTTCCATCTTTCTTGGTACCTTCTCTCTGCGTCATTGATGTCCTGGTGAAACCTTTCTCCTTGTTCTTCTCTGTACGCCACAACGTTTTCGTGAAAGTAGTTAACATTGGAGTGCATGAAATGGACTTTCAGGATCATGTTACAGCCTTGTTCTTTGAAGGCATTGAGCATCCTGGCAACATATCCTTATAGTTCTCATCCCGCCTGTTCCCCAAGAATTTGAGAACAACATCCTTGAAGGAATCCCAGGCTTCTTTTTCCTTCTCAGACATCATTTCAGCGAATGCTCCATCTGAAATGAGTTTCCTTATATCAGGCCAACAAACACTCCTTCCTTTAGCTTTGCTTCAGAAAGTCGGGTGGAACTTGGAGCAAAGGTACCGAAAGCACTCACCATCTTTTGGAAGGGACTTGATGAATTGCTTAATGAGACCCAACTTAATGTGGAGAGGTGGTAATAGAATTTTATCACGAGGTACCAAACTCTCATGAAGAACATTTTTCTCACCGGGTCTCAAATACTCCCGAATTGGCCAGTCTTTTTTCCCCCCAGTGTAGGTCGCGGGCCCGGCTATCCCACAAGCAAAGGAAGCAGGGATATTTGGTGAAACCGGATTGCTGCCCTAATAGCATGGATAGAATTTTAAAGTCTCCACAAATCATCCACTTATGCTCATCATAACGAGTCTTCTGAGAATCAGGGCCAAATTCCTCGTATTTTTCTTGGAGAATAACAGAGTGAGCAATAGGAACTGAAGCGAATGTGTTGCCATTATGAAGAAGAAACACCTTTTATGCTGTCTTTTGACGAATCAATGAACAGCCGCCATTCAGCAGGATCATACTTGAGTTTAAAAAAACTTTTCCATCACTCCGTATATATCGTTGCAAAATACCAAATCTTCCTCTTTGCTGAATACTTCAAAAATTGTGTCTCGCGGTTGCGGTACCATATAAAGTTTGTTCCTCGTGACAATAGATTTTTCTGTTTAAGCCGAGAACCTAGCAGTTGGGCAGCATCTTTTGGGAGTCCTAAATCCCGGACTAATCATTCAATTCAGCTTGAGAGAAAAGTTCAGGTTTCGGATCTGGTTCAGTTTCAAACTCGGAAGTACTGGACTCATCGGGAAAAGCCATCTGATGAGTCTCATCATGATCAGAACCGTCCACACAAATATGATCCAAAGATTTTGGTGGTTCAGGCACAGGTACTTCGTTGCTATGAGGCATAGGCCTAATTGCTGAGGGAAGGTTGGGGTAACTTATTACGTTCTTATTTTTTTAAGTTGTATCCCTTCACAATGCAAGAGCAAAATAGCAGTCACTGCTGTTGGTCTCTTTGTTCACGCCACATCATAGGTATTCCGAAACGAAATGCTTGTTTTTTACCTTTCATCCATAAGCGTAGATCTTCCTCATATGTCTTGCACACTTTGTGAGGAGCCCACGGTTTGTCTTGATCGCCTAACTTCAAACCGAAATAGGCGAAATATACTTTTTTAATAAATGCAGAAATGTTCCTCTGCCGCTTTTCACGGTATCTTCCCACAAATAAAACAAAAACTGTCCGGAGAGTTGACGCAACCTCTGGCTCTGTGAGCCATCACAAATACACAGCACTGCAAACCTACAACTGTAGTGAACCACTTCGGAATAAAGCTGGATTACGACTGAGCAAACAAAAGGTAATAATAAACTTGCAAAAACTGAAATTTGACAGGAACGTTTCATGTCGCAACCACCGTGTTTGAGCGAGCGAACGAGGCGAGGTGAACAGGAAAGAACATGCGCCAGCGCGAGTACTGGATTTAGCCCCCCGCCTCCCCAATTGTCCCTGTTAATGTATAAAATGAATACAAAACACTCTAAAATATCATGATGGAGTGTTTCTAGTTAGTTAACCATTACAACCTCTATTTTGGGCCAAGAAAATAAACTGCAGTCGGCTAAAAAGAAATTATGTGAACATTCCTTATATGGGTAAGAAATCTAATTTTGCAAGAAAACGTGACGTGATGGAACATTTTGGCTATTTTTCCTGGATTCAGCACCCCAAAATCTATAGGACTCAGTTGCAAAACTGGAGGCAGTTTTTTGGTAGTGTACCTGTGTTATTATTCCTGACAGCATTTTCAAGTGCTTCCAGTTTGTGGTGAATCATCAAGCTATCCTTAATACGTAGCACTGAAGCGAAGAGACCTGAAAATCCAGCGAAGACATCATCTTCCCAAGAGTCTCCAGCTAGACCTCAGTGCCCTTAAACTTTACTCCAGACTCTTGTCTGTAAAGCAGTTTGAAGTGGAAGAGGTGGAGTATGCTGGAGGGAGCTTAACATTACTCCCTCATCAAGAGAAGGAGACACGGAACCTATCGGTGTAGAGCCCACTCCCTTAATCAAAACATGCTTGTCCATTGGACCACTTCAGCTTCCTTTTGCCTGGCATACTAATTTAAAAGCACTGTTCTTACCACTCCCCTGCTCCACCTGGTCTCCAAAGGGGCAGAACTGCCCCTTAAGTCACGCCACTTTGAGCATGCTCACAGCCGTACGTCGTTGCGCGGCCCGATTTTAAAGAGCTCTGCATCAAAGGTCCAGCTGTCCACAGGTGTGCCTGCAAAAAACAAGCAGTACTCTCACTCCTGGATGCTGCTCCTTCTCTCGGCAAGCTCAGCTCAGCTTTCAAAGGCTCCCCTAGTTTAACATCCTTTATGTATGCAGATAATTCAGAGATACTTATCTCTAGGGTTGCCAACTTTTTGAAAGAGAAAAAAACACCACCTGTGGCTAGTCATGCTCCGCCCATGCCCACCCGCCCCACCCTTTCCCTGCCCCTGCCCTGCCCCACCCTACCCCACCCTTGCTCCACCCCCTGTCCCCCAAAGAATTGCAGAGAGGGCAATGTGCAAACTGAACAAGCAAGATTGCTACACATTCGTAAACAGAAATTCTATGCTGACAGAATACGCAGCATTGGTTGTACAAACATGCATACAATACAGACAGGCCTTCATCAATAAATATGCACAAAACAAAAAGAGAAATATATAGACAAAAATTAAACTGAAACCCCAAGAAGCCAGACTCTGCATGCAGTGTAATATCAGATAAGTAAGAGATTAAAGTTCCCCATACTGTGTAAAATATAAAGGTAATACAAAGTCCAATCATTAAATTGAAAATAAATTTATTTTTTCTACCTTTGTTGTCTGACCATTTTATCCTCTGATCATGCTGGTTGTGATCTGAGGCTTCTGTTTTCCTGTCTTCTCTTAGAGCTCTTTCTATGGTCTATAGTCCATCTGCCATTTCTGTCTCTTCTTTTCTTTTCTTCACTCATTTCCATCAGCCTATTTCCAGTCCCAGTAATCATCCCCAGTATCAGCCCCCTTTCCAGTCCTCTCCTCCCATTACATTCCCATGTCAATCCCCTTGCATTCCCAGGACTGCCAGTGGTGTCCATTCCCTTCTGATCCCCCTCCTTTCTCACTGTCCAGCCCCTTCTAGTCCATATACCATACCAGGTATCAGCTCACTTCCACTCCCAGTGCCATCTCTGTGTCATCTTCCTTCCAGTCACCCTACCCTCTGTGCATCCCCCTTCCAGTTCCATCCCCACGTTTCTGCTCCCTTACAGTCCCAGTGCCCCCTCCCTTCCAGCCTCCTCCCAATTACCCAGTCACCTACCAGTACCATCCCCAGGTGTTAGCTCCCCTCGAGCCCCCTTCTTACCCCCTGTGTCAACAACCTTCAAGCCACCTCCTTCTCCCCCTTTCAGCTCTCTTCCAGCCACTTCCTTCCCTCTGTCAGTCCCTTCTGCCACCTCCTTCCTCTTGCAGCCGCAGCTCCTGCTTCTTACAGAGCAGCGGCTGCAATAAAACTAATGTAAAATTAAACCTGTGCAGAGCCTTCCACCCCCCTTGTGCAGCTTCACCTCCCCCCCCCATGCAGCTTCACTTCCCCCCCAGTGCAACTTCACTTCCCCCCCCCAGTGCAGCTTCTCTTCCCCCCCATGCAGCTTCACCTTCCCCCCCCAAGTGAAGCTTCACCTCCCTCCCAGTGCAGCTTCACCTTCCCCCCCCCCCCCCCCACCGTGCAGCTTCACTTTCCCCTTGCAGCCGCTGCTCCTACAATAATGCTAATTTAAAAACAAAAGAAAACCTGTGCAGAGTCCTCCGGCCCTATGAAACTCCTGCTGCAGCAGCCGCGCTCAAAAGGAAATGAAGTTACAGGGGTGGGGCATTGCAGCAGGGGTTTCATAGGGTCAGAGGGCTGCGCACAGGTTTTCTTCTGTTTTTAAATTAACTTTATTGCCGCCACTGCTCTGTAAGAAGCAGGAGCAGAGGCTGCAAGGGGGACCAGGGAATGCAGATGAAAAGCTGGTTTTATAAGAACATAAAATATGCCATACTGGGTCAGACCAAGGTCCATCAAGCCCAGTATCCTGTTTCCAACAGTGGCCAATCTAGGTCATACATACCTAGCAGTTTCCCCAAAAGACACAGGTTCTGCAATGCTTGTACTGGGTCAAGCAATGATATCCTGGGTGCCTTCTTAATAATGGTTTATGGACCTTTCCTCCAGGAACTTGTCCAAACCTTTTTTAAACCCAGCTACACTAACAGCCTTTACTACATCCTCCGGTAACCGATTCCAGAGTTTGATTACACGTTGAGTGAAAAAATATTTTTTTTATTAGTCTTAAATAGTTTACCCTGTAGCTTCATTGCATGTCCCATAGTCTTTCTATATTCTGATAATGTAAACAATTGATCTACGTTTACCCGTTCCACTCCGTTCATTAATTTATAGACTTCTATCATATCTCCCCTCAGCCGTCTCTTTTCCAGGTTAAAGAGCCCTAACCTTTTTAGCCTTTCTTCATAGGAGTATCCTTCCATCCCCTTTACCATTTTGGTGGCTCTTCTCTGAACCTATTCTAATAACACTATATCCTTTTTAAGATACGGCGACCAGAATTGCACACAATATTCAAGGTGCAGTCTCACCATGGAATGATATAGAGGCATTATAATATCTTTTGTTTTATTTTCCATTCCTTTCCTTATGATACCTAGCATTCTATTTGCTCTCTTGACTACTGCTGCACACTGGTCTGAGGGTTTTAACATGTTATCCACAATGATGCCTAAATCTTTTTCCTGGGTGGTGGTTCCTAATGTGGAACCTTGCATTGTGTAACCATAGTTTGGGTTGTTCTTCCCTAGGTGCATAACTTTGCACTTGTCCACATTAAATTTCATCTGCCATTTTGATGCCCAGTCTTCCAATTTATCAAGATCCTCTTGCAATTTTCCACAATCCTCTTGGGTTTTAACAACTTTAAATAGTTTTGTGTCATCTGCAAATTTGATAACCTCACTCGTTGTTCCACTTTCCAGGTCATTTATGAATATGTCAAAAAGCAGCGGACCCAGCACAGATCCCTGCGGTACACCACTATTCACCTTTCTCCATTGGGAAAATTGGCCATTTAGCCCTAACCTCTGCTTTCTATCTTTTAACCAGTTCCTGATCCACAGTAGTACACTGCCTCCTATCCCATGACTCTTTAGTTTTGCCAAAAGTCTCTGATGAGGGACCTTGTAAAAGGCTTTCTGAAAGTCCAGATACACTATATCAACCAACTCACCTTTGTCCACCTGTTTATTCTCACCTTTAAATAAAACATAACAGAAAAGCCTCAAGTTGTCCGACATCGAGAAAAACATACTTAATACCTTCTAGCACCAAGATACATTTGCAGGGATATTAAGAAAAAGGAAGCCCCAATGGCTAAAGTCTGATCTTTCAAAGCCAAAAACGCTTTCCTGCGAATCTGAGTAACCCATCTCACATCCGGAAATATTTGTATAGAGCCCCCACAAAAAACCTGATTTTTCTTTGAAAAATTTGTTTATCCTGCAATGACAAAAAAGAAACAACCAAAGTAGCGCGTTGAGGAATCAAATCAGTAGAAGACTCCAAAAACTGAGAAACATCTAAGGACTCCACACCATTGGGGTACCCTTTCTGTGCAATATCTGGAGAGGAGATCTTAACAGAGAAAAACAAAGGAATATAGTAAATTGAAGAAATCTTAATAGAATCCACATCATCAATTAACAACACCTCCTTGAAATATTTTTGTAACAAGATCAATGGAGTGAGGTAGTGGGTACGAGGAAAATTTAAAAAACGCAAATTTTTAGAATGATTAACATTCTCAAAGGCGTCTAACTGATGGTGGATAAGGGCACTATCCTTGACAGAAGAAGAGACTGCAGCCTCCAACACTGTAAAACGACCCTCCAGTTTAGTCAAAGATTTATTATATTTAGAATGCAATACTTCATGCTCTGAAAGCTTCTGAACCACTTCTGAAGAAAACCGCTCCACTTGGGAGAAGGAAGCGCGAAAGGAACCTTCCATGCACGCTACCAACTCCCAAATATCTCGCAAAGAAACCTCGGCAGGTGCAACCACTTCCAATGACCCAGGGGAAAATACCACTGGAGAAGGTATCTTAACCTTCTGTTCCCCCCAATGTCATTAAAGATGAGGCATCCTGGTCACAACGAGGATTTTCACTGGGTACACGCTCCCGGACAAAAGAATCCTCAAATACCACTTCCTTTCCTTTCTAAGGAATCTTCATGAGGTGTTATTTTCCTTTTTCTTTCCATGTATAATTGAGCTAAACAAACAAATTGTGATCCTGTTGCCTTGATTTTTGCCTGTTTATTTAGGTGACTGTCTTCTTGATGTGGACTTGATTTTGTATTCAAAATTTTATTTTTTAATAAAGATTGTTTAAAAACTAAATAAAACACAACATAACAGATTAGTAAGAGAAGATCTTCCTTGTCTAAAGCCATGTTGGCTGTCTCCCATTAGGCCATGACTATCTACATGCTGAGTAATTTTGTTCTTTATGATGGTTTCTACCATTTTTCCTGGTACTGACGTCAGGCTCACCGGTCTGTAGTTTCCCAGATCACCCCTGGAACCCTTTTTAAAAATTGGTGTTACATTGGCGATCATCCAATCTTCAGGTATTAGAGTTGATTTTAATGATAGTTCACAGATTACTAATAGCAGGTCTGCAATCTCATATTTATTTATTTATTTATTTTATTTATTTAACATCTCTTATATACCGCACTATTGTCATCAGCGCGGTTTACATGAAACAAACATATACATACAGATAACTGTTATGCATTTTACAAATAACAGGGGTTATTGAACTTGGAATAAAGAAGGTAAGCTATATCAACTAGGAAAACTATCTACAGTAATCTATATGCATTGGTTACATTTGGTTATCATTTCAGTTCTTTCAACACCCTTGGATGTATACCATCTGGCCCAGGTGATTTGCTACTCTTCAGTTTATCTAATAGTTGTGATACATCTTCCCGATGTATCAATATTTCCTTCAATTCTTCCACACCTTTAAATACCACTTCAGTCATGGGTAACATCCCTACATCTTCCTCAGTAAAGACCGAAGCAAAGAATTCATTCAGTCTCTCCGCTATCGCCTTGTCGCCTCTTAGTGCCCCTTTAACCCTTCTATCATCTAATAGACCAACTGACTCTCTCACAGGTTTTTTGCTACAAATGTACTTGAAAAAGTATTTCACGTTTTTGCTTCTGCAGCAAGCTTCTTCTCAAATTCTCCCTTTGCCTGCCTTATCAATGCCTTGCATTTGACTTGCCAGTGCTTGTGCTGTTTCCAGGTTTCATTGTTTGGCTCTTTTTTCCATTTCCTGAAAGATGCTTTTTTGGCAACAACAGCCTCTCTGACCTCACCTTTAAGCCATGCTGGCAGTTTTTTGGACTTCCTTCCACTTTTCTTAAAACGTGGAATACAGATGGTCTGGGCTTCCAAGATAGTATTTTTCAACAACACCCAAGCTTGATATAAGTCTTTAACCTTTGCAACTGCTCCTTTTAGTTTTTTCATAACTATTTTCCTCATTTTATCAAAGTTAAAAGGTAGTACTGTGGATTTCCTTACTATCCCTCCTCCACTAATTAAATCAAAGGTGATCATGCTATGATCACTATTGCCAAGTGGCCCCAACACCCTAACTCTTGCACTAGATCTGGTGTTCCACTAAGGACTAGGTCTAATATGGCGTCCCCTCTGGTCAGTTCATGAACCAGCTGCTCCAAGAAGCAGTCATTTATTTTGTCTAGGAACTTTATCTCCCTAGCATGTCCTGCTGTGACACTGACCCATTCGATACCAGGATAATTGAAATCACCCATTAATATTACTACGCTGTAACCTTTGTTAGCTTCCTTGATTTCTTTGAGCATTTCATCATCCATTTGTTCATTCTGGCCAGGCGGTCAATAGTACAACCCCACTGCCATCGCCTTCCCCTTTTTACATGGAATTTCAATCCATAGAGATTCTACAGCAAATTTTGTTAACTGACTCAATGCCCTCTCTAACATAGAGCGCAACCCCTCCACCAATTTGATCAGCTCTATCATTACGATATAGTTTGTACCCAGGTATCACAGTGTCCCACTGGTTGTCCTCCTTCACCATGTCTCTGATATTCCAATTATATCTAACCTCTCATTTAGTGCTATATATTCTAACTCTCCCATCTTATTTTTTAGACTTCTAGCATTTGCATACAAGCATTTTAGAGACTGTATTTTATTCATATTAATTTGGCTTTTGGTAGACATGGGTAATTTGGGATCTTTAAGCTCTGTCTGCTCCATACTCGAGGGCATTTGGGCTACTTTACTCTTTTTTTTGGAACCGCTCTGCTTTTGGTAGTATCCTTCAAGGATACATTCTTCCGAACCATGCGCTCCTGGGTGACTGTCGGCTTTCCCCTATTATCTAGTTTAAAAGCTGCTGTATCTCCTTTTTAAAGGTTAATGCCAGCAGCCTGGTTCCATCCCAGTTAAGGTGAAGCCGATACCTTCGGAAGAGCCCCTCCTTTCCCCAGAATGTTCCCCAGTTCCTAACAAATCCAAAACCCTCATCTCTGCACCATTGTCTCATCCACACATTGAGACTCTGGAGCTCTGCCTGCCTTTTGGGTCCTGCGCGTGGAACGGGAAGCATTTCGGAGAACGCTACCCTGGAAGTTTTGGATTTCAACTTCCTACCTAAAAGCCTAAATTTAGCCTCCAGAACCTCCCTACCACATTTTCCATTGGTACCAACATGTACCAAGACAGCAGACTCCTCCCCAGCACTATCTAAGACCTTATCTAGGTGGCGCGTGAGGTCCGCTACCTTCGCACCAGGCAGGCATGTTACCAGGCGATCCTCACGTCCACCAGCCACCCAGCTATCTACATGCCTAATGATCGAATCACCAACTATAACGGCTGTCCTAACCCTTCCCTCATGGGCACATGGCCCTGGAGAAACTTCCTTGGTGCGAGAGGGTTTTACATCACCTGGAGGACAGGACCTAGTTACAGGATCACTTTCCGCCACACCAGGGTGATGCTCTCCTGTCATGTGACCTCTCTCCTCCATGGCAACAGGGATGCTGCCAGACTGGAGGTGGGACTTCAGGACTTTATCCCTGTAGGTCTCGTCTATGTACCTCTCTGTCTTTCTTATGTTTTCCAAGTCTGCTACTCTAGCCTCTAGAGAATGGACTCGTTCCCTGAGAGCAAAGAGCTCCTTGCACCTAGTGCACACGTAAGACCTCTCACCAACTGGGAGAAAATCATACAGGTGACACTCAATGCAAAAGACTGGAAAGCCCTCATCTCGCTGCTGGACTGCTGTCTGCATCTTAGTTTTAAGTTTGTGTTTAGATCTTTAAGTTCTTTACTTACTAACTTGCTCTGGCTGCTCCTGGTTTTGGGGTCAGAGCAAAAAAGCGGCTTTTCAAGGGCTGGTTTTTGATCTCTGCAGGCAGCCGGCCTGGCCACGGAAAAACCAGCCAGGCCAGCAGAAAACCAGCCAGTTGGCTACCCTACTTATCTCTTGGATTTCTTTGCCTTGGCGTCAGTCTATGAAGGCTCTGCAAAGTTGGATAGAGTAGGCAGTTGGCTGTCCTGTAATGGCTTAAAGTTAAATCCCGGAAAGTCTGAGGCCATCACACTGGCTCCCACCATTGCTGATGTAGAACTTGCTTTGAAGGAGACTGTGAGCATTCTAGGGATTACCCTTGACTGACATCTTAACTTTGATACTCAAATCACCTATATTGTTAGGAAATCTTTCTATATATTGAAGCAGATTTGTGCAATAACCGCTGTACTAGACAGGAACTTGCTGCATATCTTTATCTTGGCCTTAGTTATGCCACGGCTTGATTACTGTAATTTATTATATCAGAGGCGAAAGCAAGTACAGCTCATACACCTCCATTTGATTCAGAATATGTCAGTTGGACTTTTATTTGGTGCAAGCAAGTTTAACCACATACCTCTTTCCCTCCAGGAGGAGCATTGGCTCCCCATAACTTATTGAATCCTCTTTAAAATTCTATCACCCACAAAGTTTATTACTCAGGTATACCAATTTTTCTTGCCAGTTCCTTAATTTCACATATCCCACAGCATGTTCTTTGTTATTCCTAGCATGATTAACCGAGGCAACCCCCACCCAGGGGTAATGGACCACTCCCTCCTTCTCACTCACATCCCCTTTCTTTCACCCCTAAGCCCTACCCCCCTCCCACCACAAACATTAAACACACGCAATATTATGGTACAACACTGGTCGCAGCTATATTTAATACAAACCCAAATATAACAGTAAACACATGCACAATATCCCACCCCCAATCACTATCCGGATGCCGAACTTGCCTGCCATATTACTAGCAAGGTTGTCAGGGATGGCCCATGGGCTAGGCAGCTGCCTATGGTGGTAAATCTCTGTGGGCGGCAGGCCATGTGCTTTGGCACACATGGCCTGCCAGCTACCCCATGTGCTGAGCTGCACCACCCTCCCTCCCTGTGCTGAGCCACGCCATGCTGCCACCCCCCACTGCCGCTGATTCTGGCAGCAGGGGGGGATGGCTAGGCTTGGCAGAAGGCCATCTGCTTCAGCACATATGGTCTGCCACTTCTGAACCCCCAAAGTTATGTTGGAGGGGGGGTCAGAAGCGGCAGGCCATGTGTGCCGATACACATGGCCTGCTGCCGAGCCGAGTCAGGCCCCCCTGACCCCACCACCGGAATCGGCAGTAGCGTGGCTCTGCATGAGGGTGTGGCTTGGCATGCAAGAGGGTGGCACAGCTCGGTGGGTTAGCACAGTTAGGGGGGGGGGGGCGACATGGTCCGGGCTTCTGCCTCAGGCAGCAGAAACCCTTAGGCCTGCCCTGAAGGCGGGCTTGCATCCACTCCCCACTCCAGCTGCAGTACCCCCACCATAGTCACCAAGAACTCCCCACCACAAGTCTTACCACATTATTAGCAAAGGCTAGCACCTGCTAGGTGAATTCCACAAGCCCGGATTTCACGTGCCCCCCAACTCCAAAACGAGCTGTGATCACCTGATCAGAGCTCACATTTCTAATTTCTGCATTCTTAGGTAACCCAAGTGACTCAGGCATCCGCCCTTCAACATCCCCTCAGCTGCAACTAACTATCCCCCCTTCCATTGTCCCCTATTATCAACACAACAAAGAGTGGGCTGGATGGGGAAATTAAGCCGCCACTGCTGAGACGCTGTTGCACAGAGAGAGAGGAAGGCATGGGGCCACGCCAGGCCCTATATACCCAGCTGGGCCCCCTTCTCCCCTAACTAAACTCATGCCAGCCAATGAAATCCCCCCTGCCAAAGGGAAGGGATTTCAAATGCCGCACAAGCCAGCTCCTCTCCCACACTTCCCAACGGCCGCCTCAGTACGTCACCTATCCCCCTCCCCCACACTCTAGAGGCCACATCCTCAGGCCCATTCTGCTGACCTGGTCCGAGTGCCCAGTTACACGTGGCCACCGGGGACTTGGCCTCGCAGCCATGGGCATTTACTGATGATTCCTTCTCATAGAGAAATCCAACTAGAACACACAAAGAACTCTTATTTCAGAATGGTTGCCCTTGCCTTATGGAATTCCCTGTCTTTGGAAATTATGCTAGAGTCATCATACAAGAAGTTTTAAACTGTGCTAAAAACCCATTATTTCTTACAGGCTTTTCCGGAATAGTTCTGGACTGTTTGTTGGCGAACAAATGACGGCTAGCTATTTGCGTGCCCACTGTGCAATCCTTTAGTGCAGTGCTTTTACACTGATTTTCTCATGCTAAAAATTCCTACAGCGTTGGGAGTAAAATCAGCGTGGGAAATCGTCAGTAAACTGCTTACTAAAGGCTAGCACAGCTTTCTGCATCAGGCTTTAAGGTACAATTCCCAGGCCCTCGGGCTCAAAGCTCTGTTGTTGAGGTCAACCTAGACTACTGTACACGGTACAAGCAAAAACTCTCAAAGACTGCCAGGGGACTTCCATCCCCCAAAAAAGCTAAATTTTCCTAGTGTTGCTACAATGCGTTTGTATTCATATAACTTTTATGATCATATTATTGTCATTATTCCTTCATACTCAAGTGAACAATCACAGCAACCACACCACCCTCTTCTTCTCCATCATGGTCAGACACAATGATTGACTTCACCAGCCTCAGGAGTCGAATCTGTTGCCAAGATTTAAAAATATAGAGGTCACTATTCAGCTGGCCACTGAATGCATAATTTTTCCATATACTGAAACTTTATGTGGCTTTTCAGACAGGCAATGAATTCAACTGCGAACAGTGAAAAAGCTGGCTTAATGTATGCATATAATGTATTCCTGACATCCCTGCATTCACAGTTGACTGCATCGGTCAAACAGTGAACAACTAAGTATTGCTGCAATATGGGCCGCCCAATATCCTGCCATCCCTTATTGGCCATATAGGAACTTAAACAATCTAAATGTATCTGTATAAATGCTGAGGCTTACACAGTCAGCAGCCACATCTAGCTGCATAACAGCTTTGTAATAGCGCACCCATGAGCAAGGCCGGCCGCAGATTTGGTTCAAGATGTTGGCACCCTAGATAAACCTTAATCCTTATGCCTCCCCCCCTCTCCAGCCGTCAGAATATGTTGTTTAGCACTGAAGCTGCCACCCTAGGCAACTGCCTGGTTTTCCTAATGGTTGGGTCATCCTTGCCCAGGTGACCATGAAAAAAAAGTATAGTATCTCTGGTTTTATTTCATGTCTGAAGCATCCTAGTCCATAGAAACAAATATTTGATATTATGTCTTTAACTTTTTTATTAGACCTTCGAAGTTACTATTATAAATCAGAGTGGAAGGAGACTGGGGAATATGATCAAAAGAGGACACAAAAAAATCCAAAAAGCAGATGAGATTATATTTTAAGGATGCTACCAAGTGCTGCTGTGTAAAAGGCAAACATTTACAGTGGATATCAAAAAGTAACGATTTAGTGACAATTCCGATGCTTACACGAAATGAACAGTGCTAGGGTGAAAACCAAAAACAAGGAGCACCAAAGGAATGCGCCAAATCAGAGCTTATCTGTCTCCAGCTGTTAAGAACAGATAAAAGAAAGGGATCCCCTGCCCTCCCCCCTTCCTTAATTATAGCAGCGATTTTGCAATAGCAGTCACTCACAAAGGCTTCCCTCCAGATTGTTTACACCCGGATTTAATCTGCAGCTTTTCTGGACTAGTCAAACTCAAGCCAAACCTGGCACACCCTAGCAACCAAGCATCTGCTTCCACAAGTTCATGCCTGTATTCAGAAGGGAGGCAGAACATCAGCAAGATCTGTTTATCACATCCTTCACAGCTCCACAGGCCATGAGATCTCTCCCTCCATACAGCTTGCTCCAGAACAAACCAAATGGTGCCCGGTAAAGTGATCAGGGTTGTAACTGTCATCTCGTGCAGATTACTCCTCCCTAGGCTTTTTTTTATTTTACTCTGGCCTCAAGATACAGATTTCCATTGGAAGTGAAGTTTCAGCAACAGAGCAGCCCTCATGGGGATTTTTCTTCCATAACCTGAGCAATAAATCTATTAGCCCAGTTTTGGATGAATACCTGAGCACTGAATCAGAAGAACTACAATGACATTTGCTGAAGTTAACAAGCAATAAAGCACATGTGAAATAAACAACACAGTGGAGCTCATCAAGGAATAGGAAGTCATTTTTTGCATTTTGAGGTACGACAGTCAAACCAATACTTAAATAGAATATGCCTTAGTGTAAACAATATAATGAAATACAATGCAGTCAGCGAATGCATAATCTTTATTCGTCTACGAGGAATGCCTATCAACACAACTATAATTCAAGTATATGCCCCAACAACAGCTGCAGAAGAGAATGAAATTAAAGAGTTCTATGAACAAGTACAAGCTGAAATTGACAGAACATGCAAACAGGATATCCTGATAGTCATGGGTGACTGGAACGCAAAAGTTGGCAACAAAGAAGAAGGCAAAGTAGTTGGAAAATATGGACTTGGCAACAGAAATGAAGCTGGAGAAAGACTGATAGAAGTCTGCAAGACCAATGATCTATTCATCTCAAACACCCTCTTCCATCAACACAAGCGACGACTATACACATGGACTTCACCCAATGGATTGTATAAAAATCAAATTGACTACATCTGTGGAAGTCAACGATGGAAAAGTTCTATAACATCAACAAATACAAAACCTGGAGCTGACTGTGGGACAGATCATCAACTACTAGTATGCAAACTCAAGCTAAAGTTGAAAAAGAGCAAACCACTCATGAATGCAGCAAAATATGACCTTGAGAATATACCACTGGAATTTAAAGACTGCCTGCAAAATCGATTTGCTGCTTTAGATACAAATGACAGAGCTCCAGAAGAGTTATGGAATGACATCAAGAAGGTTGTGTTGGAAGAAAGCGAGAAGTATCTACAAAAGGTGAAAAAGCAAAAACGGCCAAAATGGACGATGGAAGAAACTCTGAAAATTGCCCAGAAACTCAGAGAAACTAAAGCCAGAGGAGAAAGAAAGACAATAACAGAACTCAACAGAGATTTCCAACGTGCAGCAAGACAGGACAAGGAAAAGTACTACAACGACGCATGCAAGGAAATAGAAGCAGAAACTATTAGAGGAAGAACAAGATCGGCTTTCCTAAAGCTACGAGAGTTAAAGAAAAAGTTCCAGCCTCGAATTGGAATGTTACAAGATGCTCAAGGTTCTATGCAGAATGATGCTGAGAAGATAAAGAAAAGGTGGAAGGAATATACAGAGTTTTTATATGATAAAGATCAAGTGGACCAACAGCCATTTCAACCTGTACCTTATGATCGGGAACCATTGGTGATGAAAGAAGAAGTTAAAGCAGCATTGAAAGCCTTATCAAAGAACAATCCAAAAACAAATTGAGAGAATAGCTATTCAGAGCTAGCGTGTGTGGGTGTATTGTAATATAATGTCGGAAGTATAGCCATGAAGCGAAATTCACCTCTTGAAGCTAATCTTCCATTTTACTCAATTATGATTGAGCCCATTAAAGAGCTAACAATAAATAAGGTTAAAACACTACAAAAGTGCAACCAATAATCTTCATGCAAAATGATTAATTTGCCAGGATAAGATGAAACACTAAAAGTCTATGCTGGAGCTCAAAACAGCCAGAATTTGGAAAAAATGACTTATCTGAATCCAACCAAGTCCGACGATGAGCAGCAATCCGTAGTAGCAGATTTTAAAGTCCATCCAGATAGACTTCTGGTGATGTTGCCAGCACAAATTTCACAAGATAGCAGACACAGTACTGCGTTTCGGGCGAACAATATTTACACGCCCTGCTTCAACGCTCAGCACTCTGTACCGACAAACTTCTGTCTTCGTCTTCACACCACTCAAAAGAACGCCAACGCATGCTCAGTAGCAAACTGAGCCTGGTTTCAGGATTTAACATCTTAAACACCCAATCAGCAATCAAATCCTTTCTTAAAGGTATAACCCCCAAGTTTGTAAAGTCAAATGTTATTAAAGCAAGCTAGCCCATTCAAGTTCTTTGTTTAATCCCAAAGGTTGAACAGTTGCCCAACGAAAAATCCACTGTTGCTCAAGCAATTGTAATGTGTGTTCCCGGTCACCCCCTCGGGGATGAGGGGGCACATAATCCAACACTCGCCAGAGCAAATCTTCAAAAACGTGATGGTGGTCAGAGCAATGTTGAACCAACGGAGCCGACAATACTACATTCTTTACTCTAGAGGCATGTTCATTCAAACGGGTCTTAACAGGTCGGATAGTTCGGCCAATGTACAAAAGTTGACATGGGCAAATAAGCACATACACCACATGAGTAGTGGAACAATCAGTTAACCACTGAGAGATATGGATATGAGAAGAACCAGGAACTGTCCATTGAACGCCCTCAATCGTCCGAGAGCAATGAGAACAAGAAGCACATTTATAATGTCCTGTCTGTAAAGGACGGTTGATTCGCCTATCCAAAGGAGACGAAGTGGGACCCACATAATCATGCAAGTTAGACCCCCGAGAATGTGCTATCTGAAGGGGCTTTTGAAAACAAGAGTGGAGTTGTAAAATAGACCAATGTTTGCATAAGATCTTTTTAACTTGCCAAGAATGAAACATAAAGGGCAAGACTCCCACAATTGTCTGAGAGGTAGTAGCCGGCCCAGCATAATCCTCAGAAAAGAGCCACTCGCGATGAGTGTAACGGGCTCGTAACCAAGCTTGACGAATGACCCGCTTAGGGTACCCCCGCTGAACTAGACGTGCAGATAGTTCTTTTGCATGATATGAAAAATCATCCAAGGTGGAACAAATCCGTCTGAGCCTAAGAAATTGGCCGTAAGGAAGACCACGTTTCAAAGGACCAGGATGAAAGCTGGAATAGGACAACAACGTATTCCTTTGTACGGGTTTTCTATATAAGGACGTCTGGAATGAAGAATTGCCCTTGGTCACAGTAACATCCAAAAATTCAATGTGAGAAAAATGATAATGTAAAGTAAAAGATACATTAGATGTTAAAGAATTTAACCATCCCACAAATTGTTGTAAAGCTTCCTCTGTGCCTTTCCATAAAAAGAATATGTCATCTAAAAATCTGACCCAAAAGGTCACATCCATAAACCCAGAAGATGGATACACCTGGGAGGCTTCAAATTCAGCCATATAAAGAGTAGCTACTGACGGGGCCACAGTCGCCCCCATAGCAATACCATGAGTTTGATGGTAGATTTCTTGTTCAAATTGGAAATAATTTTTAGTGAGCACCAAAGTGAGCATTTCCATAAAAAAGGACTGTGGAATACGAGCAGGCAAAGCCAAATCCAATTGATTGATTACTTCCAATGCTTGGTCTTGATTGATATTTGTGTACATAGCTGTAACATCCAAGGAGGCCAGCCACCAAGAAGTAATGTCTCCTTCAATCTTTTGTATTTTTGAAAGAAATTGTGTGGTGTCCTTTAAAAAGGAAGGCACCCGTTGGGCACAGGGTTGCAAAAATTTGTCGCAAAATTTAGACAAGGGTTCCAAGGAAGACCCACGACAAGACACAATGGGTCTCCCTGGTGGTGCTGTGACAGACTTATGAATTTTGGGCACAGTATATATAAAAGGTATTTTGGGATGTTTCAAAACCAAAAAGCCAAACTCCTTCTTAGTGATCCAGTTGTGCTCTAAAGCTGTTGTCATTAATGCACGAATAGTATTTTGCAAAGTGACAAATGGACTATCTGCTAATTTAACATAATGAGCAGGGTTGTTTAGCTGGTCCAAAAGGTGCGCTCTATATTGATCATATGATTGAATAACCGTAGCGCCACCCTTATCAGCCCTATGAATGACCAAAGAATGATCATCCCGAAGTTGCTTAACTGCTAACCACTGTTCTGCAGATAGATTGTAGTGGCGAGTTCGAACCACAGTATTCTCAAATCTGTGTAAATCTGAAAGAACTAGTTTCTGATAAGCTGATACCAGAACATCAGGCGTCTCAGCAGGAATCCAACGAGAAGGAGGTCTAACTATTGAAATGTCACCTGCCATGTCATGAGTTGCACAAAAGTGAGTGACAATTAATTTCCGAAAAAACCGATGTAACGCTAAACGCATCTTAAAGGGATCATAATGCGTTACCGGAACAAAAGAAAGACCAAGATTCAATACTGCTTCCTGTTGAGTAGTCAAAGAAACCGATGAAAGGTTCATTACTGTTGTTTGGCACGATTCCTGGTCATTGGGCCCTGTGACACCTCCTGCGGGTAAGATTCTGGAGGTATCCATATGCGATCGTGTTGTTGAGATTCTCGAGGCCTCCAACTTCGACCTCGTCCCCGTCCCCGGGGCCGACCTTGCCGAAAAACCTGCTCTTGACGATAACCCGAATTAGTAGTACCACTCCTAGTCCCGATATCAGAATCATCAGAAGATTTATTTATTTATTTATTTAGCAAACACTTATATACCGCTACTTCCAGCGATCAGAAGCGGTTTGATTAAAGTCTTTGGGATATGTCACAAAATCAAGACAGGAAGATTGGGGCATCGATAGAAAGAAGAGGGGTAATACACCGCACACATCGCAGGGTCTAGATATAGCCCTTCAGTAGGTATCATTCATATGTACAAAAGCGATTATCCTTTAACTATTTACATTTGACAAACAGCTATTTGTTTCTTTTCATCTTGTTGGATTCACAGCTGGCCATAGTGGCAGTTGAATAGGTGAGTTTTTAATTTTTTTCTGAAATCGAGTAGGTCTTTTGTTGCTCTCATCTCATGTGGTAGGTTGTTCCATAAAGTGGGGGCAGAGAAGGAGAATGCTCTGCGGCCAGTACTGGATTTTACATGTCTGATGCTGTTTGGAACTATAAGTGTGTCTTCGTTTATGGTTCTCCTGCTTCTGGAGCTAGTTTGCAAGGTGATCAGGGTGGAAAGGAATGAAGGGGCTAGGTTGTGAATTAGTTTGAATGTCGTTACCAATGTTTTGTATTGGATCCTGGCAGAGACTGGGAGCCAGTGTAGTTCCATCAATATAGGTGTAATATGTTCGGTGACGCTTGTTCTCATGATGATCCTTGCTGCTACGTGTTGTGCCAGTTGTAATCTGTTGGTCGTTTTCTTTGGTAGACCCTGTAAGATGGCGTTACAGTAGTCGAGGTGAGGCATTATGAGTGCTTGAGCAACTGAACGGAAGTCGCATGGATCTAGTACATTCTGTAGGGGTCGTAATACTCTAAGCTTGTGAAATATGGCTTTGTTGGTGTTGCTGAGGTGTTTTTCCATTTTCAGTTTGCTGTCGATTATGACTCCTAAATATTTAATTTCCTTCTTCGTGTTGTACGTATTGTTGCACAATGTGATTGTTGGTGGCGGTTCGAAGTCAGTTTTACTGGATATAAACATTACTTCAGTCTTCTTATGATTAATCGACATGTTGTTTTGTTTTAGCCATCCCAACATCTCTCCCATGCAGGTTTCCAGCTGATCGTACTTTGGGTCGACGGTTTCTAGCTGTGTGTACAGCATGATATCGTCTGCATATATGTGGTAGTTGATGCCATATTTCCTGAATATTTCACTGAGGGGTTGCATGTAAATGTTAAACAGAAGTGCCGAGAGCGCCGACCCCTGTGGTATGCCTTGAGTTTGAGTGAAGGCTTCGGCTTTTTCTCCGTTGAATTGGACTTGTGGCTTTCTGTCTGTTATGTAGGAGGAGAACCATTTCAGGGTGGTTCCTAATATACCAATTGATGCCAGCTTGTTAAGGAGGGTTAGGTGATGTACAGTGTCGAAGGCTGCTGAGATGTCGATAAAAATAAGAATAAACATTTTCTTCCTGTCCTCTAGCCCTTTGAGGAGGCAGTTAAACAGTGCTAATAGCAGAGTTTCGACCCCATGATTTTTTCTGAAACCGTATTGCTGTTTGTCGAGGGTTTCGTGGTCATCGAGGTGTTCTTGCAGTTGGATGAGGGCTGCTTTTTCTATGTTCTTCGCTAGAAGCGATATGCTGGAGATTGGGCGGTAAGAAGATGGGTCTTCTTTGTTAAGCGAGTTGTTCTTTAATATCGGTCTAATTATAGACTTTTTGAGCTGGTTGGGCATGACTCCCTGTGACAATGATTGGTTCACAATGTGTGAGACCTGGTGGCCAATATCCTTTTTTGCTGCTTTAATCCAGGTGGTTGGGCAAGGATCAAGCATGGAGGTGGTAGTATTTATACTGGTTATTATTCCAATTGCTTGCTTATCATCAATTTTGTGAAATTCGCTCCAAATCTGTTCTTTCGTCACTGAAGTTTTCGGGTGGGGTTCGGCCGGGCATAACGCAGTTGCGGTTGTTGTTAGTTTGCTCGCGTAGTGATCTGCGAGAATTTGGGGCTGAATAGTGTCACCCTGTTGTTCTGGTTGTGTTGTTTTGGTTAGTGTTTTCACTATTTGAAATAGTTCTCGTGGTTTATTGATGGCTTTATTCAGTAGGCTGGTGTGGTGTTTCCTTTTTGCATTATCCACCTCGTCTTTGTATTTTGCGAGGATGTTGAAATATTTATCTCTGAGTTCCAAGGTTTTGTTGCGTCTCCACTTTTTTTCGGACCTTCTAAGTTCTCTCTTCCTTTGGGTTAGCGTAGTTGTATACCAGGGCTCTGATTGTTGTTTCCCTGGGGTTGTTGTATTCTTCCATTTCGGGTTTGCTGCAGCCTGTATTCCTTCATCCCAGCTATTTGCTAGTGCATCGAGATCAGTAGATTCCAGGTCAATGTGTGCCTTGATGCAACTTGTGAGGTTATCCAGATCAAACTTATTGAAGGATCTCTGTTGTTGTGTTCCTCGTTGGGCTTTCGCATCTCTTGGTACTGATGGGAGTTTTATCAGTAAGTCTATTTGGTGATGGTCAGACCAGGGTATGGCTTTGATTTTAATCAGGGGTCTATCATGGTTGTTCTGATTGCTCATAGGGGTAAAGACCATGTCCAGTGTATGTCCCTTTTCATGTGTTGGTTCGTTTATTATCTGCTGATATCCAAGTTGTGACATAGCTTCCAGGAATATATTGGCGTGCACTGCTGTTGTTGACGCTAGGTTTAGGTCACCGAGGATGATTTGGAATTTTTTTGGTTGTGTTGAGGAAATGTTTTCTAGTGCTGCAGCAAGTATTTCCTGGTTCGGTGAGGGGGCTCTGTATATTAGGCAGATGGATATTGCAGAGTTCTCCACTTTGAGCATGTCTATGTCTGGGTTAGAGTCCAGTGACGTGCACGAGAGGTTCAAGTGTGACCTGGCGATTATTAGCACTCCTCCACCTCTTTTGTTGGATCGTGGGCAGTTATACAGGTTATAGCCTGGTCTGCTTATCTGGTTCAGTAAGGCAGCATCGGTGCTTGTGAGCCAGGTTTCCGTTATGCAGAGGATGTCTGGTTGCTCATCTTTTATTATGTCGAAAATGATGTGGGTCTTGTTTCTGATTGATCGGGCGTTTATGAGGGTGATGTTACAGACTACTAATGGGGCTAGTGGAGCCTGGCTTTGGTGGGCATGGGGCCGGTTTGGCTTCAGCGACCATGCCATTTTTGACTTTGGCTTTCGGTTCTTCTGCGTACCCGCGTGCTTTCTGCTTGCATGTCCTGGATAGTTCGAAAGTGTCGGTATTACACTGGTGGTGAGGTATGTTGAGGGAAGGTGTTTCTGCGGAGTATGGATGGCATAGAGGATGAAGAGTGGGCCACATATTAGTGGAGTAGATTGGTATATGTTTGCTTTGGTTGTGTATGTTGATATTAGGGTGAACAGCCAAATTCCTAGGGCCATTTTTAGCAGCTTCATGTCTAGGTGTGTTTGCGTAACAAGGCAATACAGAAGTCTCTTAGTATCCAACGTTAAATTGAAACAGATAAAAATGTTATGTTGTAAAAGTTACCTTACCAGTATTCATTAATTACCGTACCCGCAGTCATTAATTACAGTGCAAGCAGGTAGAAGTTGCAGTTCAGCAGGTGATAGTAACAGAGGAAAATGTTTCGCTGTAGGCGGCAAACTTATTTCAGAGGTAAAAGTTCGTGTACCAGCAGGCAGTAATTATAGTATCAATGGTAGTTACAGTACAGCAGGTAATAGTATCAGTCACTATGGTGTGTCAGAGTGACATTAGATAACAAGGGTTACTACGTGATTTTGCAATATTGCTAAGTACAAACATGTATTGTTTGTGAGATTGTATGTGGAGCGGCAACATGTAACAGCCCGCATGTAACAGTGTTCAACAGTCGGTAGTAGTATCAAGCATGTAACAGTATTCAACAGTAGGTAATAGTATCTAGCAACAGGTCGTAGAGTATCTGTATCAGGGGGATACTTAACAGTTAGTATGTAGCAGTATTCAACAGTAGGTAACAGTATTCAGCAATATGAAACAGTAACAGTAGGTAACAGTATTTAGCAATGGGTCACACAGTATCTGTATCAGGGGGGATACTTAAAGTGGTTATCCGTCCGAGTTTTGTAGGTAAAGTCAGTTCAATTTGTGCCGGTCAGGGGTCATGAGTTTTTTAGTTTTTAGAGTAGCTTACCTCCTTCGGAGTGATTCACGTCGTCCCAGATCTTTTGACTTTGCTCGGGGTGGATCTCTTGGTGTTTCTGGTATGGTGAGCCTGTTGGGCTCCTTCCCGGTGTAGCCGAGTATGTAATCCTGTGACCAGACTGAGTCTCGGGTGTTGACACCAGGCATAGGCGAGCTCGACCCAGCCAAGGGGAGCTCTAGCCACGTGGAGATGTCGCCTTGGTGCCCCGGGTCACAGGGTGATTCTTGAATTTCCTCTTCTCGCTCCTGCGGTACGCGGGTGTTTTACATCAAGGGTGGTGGCGAGCTCGGACCCATTAAGGGGAGCTCCAGCTAGGCTTGCAGTGGTTCCCTTGTTAGCTTGACCTCAAATGGGCGGTAGTTCGGTATATTCAGCATTCCTTCCGTGTAGTGGGCCACGCTAATGGCCACCGCCTAAGGGCCACGCCAAAGGGCCCTCTGGCGAGGCCCTCAGGCACGGGCCCGCCAGGCGCGGGCGCCCTGTAGGGACGCCGCTATTTAAGGCCCTCTTTCGTGCTCTTTCGCGCTCAGCTCCTCCTCTCCCACTGCCCCGATATGGGCAGGAGCACCTCCCACTGCCCCGATTGGGCAGGAGCGGAGCTAGTGAGCAGCCGGGTGTTCTGCTTGAAGCGGCTCCCTCGGTGTAGGGACGCCGCTATTTAAGGCCCTCTTTCGCGCTCTTTCGCGCTCAGCTCCTCCTCTCCCACTGCCCCGATATGGGCAGGAGCACCTCCCACTGCCCCGATTGGGCAGGAGCGGAGCTAGTGAGCAGCCGGGTGTTCTGCTTGAAGCGGCTCCCTCGGTGTAGGGACGCCGCTATTTAAGGCCCTCTTTCGCGCTCTTTCGCGCTCAGCTCCTCCTCTCCCACTGCCCCGATATGGGCAGGAGCACTTCCCACTGCCCCGATTGGGCAGGAGCGGAGCTAGTGAGCAGCCGGGTGTTCTGCTTGAAGCGGCTCCCTCGGTGTAGGGACGCCGCTATTTAAGGCCCTCTTTCGCACTCTTTCGCGCTCAGCTCCTCCTCTCCCACTGCCCCGATATGGGCAGGAGCACCTCCCACTGCCCCGATTGGGCAGGAGCGGAGCTAGTGAGCAGCCGGGTGTTCTGCTTGAAGCGGCTCCCTCGGTGTAGGGACGCCGCTATTTAAGGCCCTCTTTCGCGCTCTTTCGCGCTCAGCTCCTCCTCTCCCACTGCCCCGATATGGGCAGGAGCACCTCCCACTGCCCCGATTGGGCAGGAGCGGAGCTAGTGAGCAGCCGGGTGTTCTGCTTGAAGCGGCTCCCTCGGTGTAGGGACGCCGCTATTTAAGGCCCTCTTTCGCGCTCTTTCGCGCTCAGCTCCTCCTCTCCCACTGCCCCGATATGGGCAGGAGCACCTCCCACTGCCCCGATTGGGCAGGAGCGGAGCTAGTGAGCAGCCGGGTGTTTCTGCTTGAAGCGGCTCCCTCGGTGTAGGGACGCCGCTATTTAAGGCCCTCTTTCGCGCTCTTTCGCGCTCAGCTCCTCCTCTCCCACTGCCCCGATATGGGCAGGAGCACCTCCCACTGCCCCGATTGGGCAGGAGCGGAGCTAGTGAGCAGCCGGGTGTTCTGCTTGAAGCTTGAAGATATGTCAAATGAATCAAAGGTAACCTTCTTAGATGGTAATTCCCCTTTCTTCATCCAAGTATAAACCTGGTCAAGATCGTAGTCTTTTTTGTCCCTGTTAAACTTTCGAATTTTAATGGATTTCTTATAATCTTTATATTGTTCCAACTGAGACTGTATACTGTCCATCTGTGCTTTATAACGATCCTTTGTCACAGTACGTTGAAGTTGTTCATCCATAGTTTTAACTTCCTGTTGTAATTTAATAGACTCCTCATTAAGACGTTCACCCAACAAAGCAATTAAATCCATACTGCACTTGTTTAATATACTGTTCCATTTGGCATAAAAATCAGAATCATCAACAAACATTTTGGGAGGTTTCAAAATCCTCAATCCCCTAGGGCTCAACGTAGATTTCAAATACTGGATCATGGTAGCCTCATGAAGGGCTACCCGTATATGTTTTTTACTTAAATCCAAAAATTCCACAAAAGAGCCGGAATGTCCAACAGAATCACCATCATCAAATAAAGAAGGTCTTTGGGCCAAAGAAAGGATTTGTGCATCTGAATAAGCAAAAATCGCTTGATTGGTGTGTAAATGATTGTCACCAGTGCCACTTTTCGAAGCTAAACCAGATTCAGCTGCCATGATATAGGTTAGAAATCAGGAGTATCCAAGAAATACAACCTAACCAAAATTCTCTACAAATATAAAATCCAAAAACAAATTGAGAGAATAGCTATTCAGAGCTAGCGTGTGTGGGTGTATTGTAGTATAATGTCGGAAGTATAGCCATGAAGCGAAATTCACCTCTTGAAGCTAATCTTCCATTTTACTCAATTATGATTGAGCCCATTAAAGAGCTAACAATAAATAAGGTTAAAACACTACAAAAGTGCAACCAATAATCTTCATGCAAAATGATTAATTTGCCAGGATAAGATGAAACACTAAAAGTCTATGCTGGAGCTCAAAACAGCCAGAATTTGGAAAAAATGACTTATCTGAATCCAACCAAGTCCGACGATGAGCAGCAATCCGTAGTAGCAGATTTTAAAGTCCATCCAGATAGACTTCTGGTGATGTTGCCAGCACAAATTTCACAAGATAGCAGACACAGTACTGCGTTTCGGGCGAACAATATTTACACGCCCTGCTTCAACGCTCAGCACTCTGTACCGACAAACTTCTGTCTTCGTCTTCACACCACTCAAAAGAACGCCAACGCATGCTCAGTAGCAAACTGAGCCTGGTTTCAGGATTTAACATCTTAAACACCCAATCAGCAATCAAATCCTTTCTTAAAGGTATAACCCCCAAGTTTGTAAAGTCAAATGTTATTAAAGCAAGCTAGCCCATTCAAGTTCTTTGTTTAATCCCAAAGGTTGAACAGTTGCCCAACGAAAAATCCACTGTTGCTCAAGCAATTGTAATGTGTGTTCCCGGTCACCCCCTCGGGGATGAGGGGGCACATAATCCAACACTCGCCAGAGCAAATCTTCAAAAACGTGATGGTGGTCAGAGCAATGTTGAACCAACGGAGCCGACAATACTACATTCTTTACTCTAGAGGCATGTTCATTCAAACGGGTCTTAACAGGTCGGATAGTTCGGCCAATGTACAAAAGTTGACATGGGCAAATAAGCACATACACCACATGAGTAGTGGAACAATCAGTTAACCACTGAGAGATATGGATATGAGAAGAACCAGGAACTGTCCATTGAACGCCCTCAATCGTCCGAGAGCAATGAGAACAAGAAGCACATTTATAATGTCCTGTCTGTAAAGGACGGTTGATTCGCCTATCCAAAGGAGACGAAGTGGGACCCACATAATCACGCAAGTTAGACCCCCGAGAATGTGCTATCTGAAGGGGCTTTTGAAAACAAGAGTGGAGTTGTAAAATAGACCAATGTTTGCATAAGATCTTTTTAGCTTGCCAAGAATGAAACATAAAGGGCAAGACTCCCACAATTGTCTGAGAGGTAGTAGCCGGCCCAGCATAATCCTCAGAAAAGAGCCACTCGCGATGAGTGTAACGGGCTCATAACCAAGCTTGACGAATGACCCGCTTAGGGTACCCCCGCTGAACTAGACGTGCAGATAGTTCTTTTGCATGATATGAAAAATCATCCAAGGTGGAACTTCTATCAGTCTTTCTCTAGCTTCATTTCTGTTGCCAAGTCCATATTTTCCAACTACTTTGCCTTCTTCTTTGTTGAACTTTTGCGTTCCAGTCACCCATGACTATCAGGATATCCTGTTTGCAAGTTGTAAAATAGACCAATGTTTGCATAAGATCTTTTTAGCTTGCCAAGAATGAAACATAAAGGGCAAGACTCCCACAATTGTCTGAGAGGTAGTAGCCGGCCCAGCATAATCCTCAGAAAAGAGCCACTCGCGATGAGTGTAACGGGCTCGTAACCAAGCTTGACGAATGACCCGCTTAGGGTACCCCCGCTGAACTAGACGTGCAGATAGTTCTTTTGCATGATATGAAAAATCATCCAAGGTGGAACAAATCCGTCTGAGCCTTTTTAGATGACATATTCTTTTTATGGAAAGGCACAGAGGAAGCTTTACAACAATTTGTGGGATGGTTAAATTCTTTAACATCTAATGTATCTTTTACTTTACATTATCATTTTTCTCACATTGAATTTTTGGATGTTACTGTGACCAAGGGCAATTCTTCATTCCAGACGTCCTTATATAGAAAACCCGTACAAAGGAATACGTTGTTGTCCTATTCCAGCTTTCATCCTGGTCCTTTGAAACGTGGTCTTCCTTACGGCCAATTTCTTAGGCTCAGACGGATTTGTTCCACCTTGGATGATTTTTCATATCATGCAAAAGAACTATCTGCACGTCTAGTTCAGCGGGGGTACCCTAAGCGGGTCATTCGTCAAGCTTGGTTACGAGCCCGTTACACTCATCGCGAGTGGCTCTTTTCTGAGGATTATGCTGGGCCGGCTACTACCTCTCAGACAATTGTGGGAGTCTTGCCCTTTATGTTTCATTCTTGGCAAGTTAAAAAGATCTTATGCAAACATTGGTCTATTTTACAACTCCACTCTTGTTTTCAAAAGCCCCTTCAGATAGCACATTCTCGGGGGTCTAACTTGCGTGATTATGTGGGTCCCACTTCGTCTCCTTTGGATAGGCGAATCAACCGTCCTTTACAGACAGGACATTATAAATGTGCTTCTTGTTCTCATTGCTCTCGGACGATTGAGGGCGTTCAATGGACAGTTCCTGGTTCTTCTCATATCCATATCTCTCAGTGGTTAACTGATTGTTCCACTACTCATGTGGTGTATGTGCTTATTTGCCCATGTCAACTTTTGTACATTGGCCGAACTATCCGACCTGTTAAGACCCGTTTGAATGAACATGCCTCTAGAGTAAAGAATGTAGTATTGTCGGCTCCGTTGGTTCAACATTGCTCTGACCACCATCACGTTTTTGAAGATTTGCTCTGGCGAGTGTTGGATTATGTGCCCCCTCATCCCCGAGGGGGTGACCGGGAACACACATTACAATTGCTTGAGCAACAGTGGATTTTTCGTTGGGCAACTGTTCAACCTTTGGGATTAAACAAAGAACTTGAATGGGCTAGCTTGCTTTAATAACATTTGACTTTACAAACTTGGGGGTTATACCTTTAAGAAAGGATTTGATTGCTGATTGGGTGTTTAAGATGTTAAATCCTGAAACCAGGCTCAGTTTGCTACTGAGCATGCGTTGGCGTTCTTTTGAGTGGTGTGAAGACGAAGACAGAAGTTTGTCGGTACAGAGTGCTGAGCGTTGAAGCAGGGCGTGTAAATATTGTTCGCCCGAAACGCAGTACTGTGTCTGCTATCTTGTGAAATTTGTGCTGGCAACATCACCAGAAGTCTATCTGGATGGACTTTAAAATCTGCTACTACGGATTGCTGCTCATCGTCGGACTTGGTTGGATTCAGATAAGTCATTTTTTCCAAATTCTGGCTGTTTTGAGCTCCAGCATAGACTTTTAGTGTTTCATCTTATCCTGGCAAATTAATCATTTTGCATGAAGATTATTGGTTGCACTTTTGTAGTGTTTTAACCTTATTTATTGTTAGCTCTTTAATGGGCTCAATCATAATTGAGTAAAATGGAAGATTAGCTTCAAGAGGTGAATTTCGCTTCATGGCTATACTTCCGACATTATATTACAATACACCCACACACGCTAGCTCTGAATAGCTATTCTCTCAATTTGTTTTTGGATTTTATATTTGTAGAGAATTTTGGTTAGGTTGTATTTCTTATCAAAGAACAAAGCACCAGGCATTGATAGCATTCCCATAGAAGTATTACAGCAATCTGATGCAGCTGTTACCATACTTACAAGGCTCTGCCAAGAAATATGGAAGACAACATCATGGCCAACTGACTGGAAAAGATCAGTGTTTATACCAATACTAAAGAAAGATGATCCAACTGACTGTAGAAATTATTGCACAATCGCTCTGATCCCACATGCCAGCAATATTCTACTGAAGATTATTCAAAAGAGACTACAACCATACCTGGAACAAGAACTACCTGAAGTGCAAGCAGGGTTTAGGAAAGGGCGAGGATCGAGAGACATCATTGCGGATGTGGGATGGATCCTTGAAAAGACTAAAGAATACCAAAAGGATATCTATTTGTGCTTTATCGACTATAGCAAGGCTTTTGACTGTGTAAACCATGAGAAACTCTGGGCCACATTAAGAAGCATGGGTATACCAGAACACCTGATCGTACTCTTGCACAATCTGTACATTGATCAAGAAGCAACAGTTCGAACGGATCAAGGAGAAACAGAATGGTTTAAAATAAGCAAAGATGTAAGACAAGGCTGCATACTTTCCCCCTACCTGTTTAATTTATATGCAGAACAAATCATCAGAGAAGCAGGATTGTATGAAGACAACAGAGGTGTGAAGATTGGTGGAAGACTCATCAACAACCTTCACTATGCTGATGATAGCACATTACTGGCTGAAAGTGAAGATGATCTGAAACATTTGCTTCTCACAATCAAAGAACATAGTCTCAAAATGGGCCTGTACCTTAATGTAAAGAAGACAAAGATCATGACAACTGGCATAATCAACAGGTTCATCGCTGAAGGAGAAGAAATTGAAATCATGAACAACTTTAACCTACTTGGATCAACTATCAATAAAGAAGCAACAAGCAGTCAAGAAATCAGACGATGCATTGCTCTTGGCAGAATGGCTATGAAAGACCTAGATAAGATTCTCAAGAGCAGAGATGTCTCTCTCCATACAAAGATTTAACTTGTTAAAGCCATGGTATTTTCAATAACATCATATGGATGTGAAAGCTGGACAGTGAAAAAGATAGACAGGAAGAAAATTGATGCCTTTGAATTATGGTGCTGGCGACGAATACTGTGTATACCATGGACTGCCCGAAGAACAAACCAGTCGGTACTAGAGGAGATCAAACCTAAGCTTTCTTTAGAAGCTCAGATGACAAGACTTTGACTTTCATACTTTGGACACATCATGCGAAGAGAGAGCTTATTAGGGAAAGACATCATGCTTGGCAAGATAGAAGGTAAACACAAAAGAGGAAGGCCATCAATGAGATGGATCGATACAATAACAGCAGCTTTGGGTATCAGTCTGTCAACAATGAGCTGCCTGACTCAAGACCGAACACAATTTAGGATAGCTATCCAGAGGGTCGCCATGAGTCGACTCTGACTCGACGGCACTTAACAACAACAAAACAATATAAATAAAAAAGAAGTAGTGTGTTCTTGCAGAGTCAATATTTTATGTTTCTTTATTTGCTATACCACATATCGTGCACATTAAGCAATTTACAATGGATATAAGAATCAATAAAAAGGGAAGACACAAAGACAGTTAACACATAGGGGAGGAGAATAGCGATACTAATAGAATATGAACAAGCTATTAATAGATACAAGAGGTACATGGGAGAGGGCAAATCTCTAACTAGGTCAGCTGCAGTGGTGGACCAAGAATTTATTTTATTTATTTATTTAGACAGTTTTTGTATACTGCCTTATCCTTCAATCAAAGCGGTCACAACACAATTGGGGGATACATTTAACATGTGGGGATATGAGACACATACACTAATACTTACAGGGAACATGGGCAATGGAGGGTTAAGTGGCTTGCCCAAGACCACAAGGAGCATCTGTGGGTCTATAAGCCCCAGTCCTTCTGGCCCAAGGTTGCTGTCCTCTAGTGGGATTTGAACCCCTGACCTTCTGGCCTGAAGTACCTTGCCCCAACCACTAGGCTACTCCTCCCCTCCAAGAATGGTGTGGTGGATATGGTCTGCCCCTGAGGGCGGTAGATATGGTCTGCCCCCGGTGCCGGCCAGAAGGGGGGATTCTAAAATGCCGAGCTCAAATGGCAGAGGTGCATGCTGCAAACATACCTCAACATCCTTGCTGGCTTGCCGCACTGTCTGCACGCCAGCAATTTTTCCTCCCAGGCTCGGCTGGGAGAAAACAGCTGCCGGGCCTGGAGCAGAGGCAGTGTGGCAAGCCAGCAAGGGTATTGAGGTTTGTTTGCCACACGCGCCTCTGCCATATGGGCTGGAGGGGAAGACAGTTCCGAGAAGGAGGGAGGCGCCATGATGGAGGGTGTCCACTCTGAGTACCAAGAGGCCGGAATGCCACTGTGACAGACTGCACATTACTGTGCTGTCTTTTTTTTGACAGTGCACACTTTTTAATGTAGCAGTGATTTGCATGCCATTAGTTTATTGCATCAGGAATAGAAATATTGCTTAGCTTGTGAGTTGGAACTCTGCTGTACAGTGTTCTAATGCAGCACTTACTGCAGCAAGGTCTAAGTGAAACTGAACAAATTGCAAAATCATGTTCAAATTAGGCATGACATTAGGCTGTGTCTGGGACCTCCAGACTGGGGACCTTTTACCCATGTATTGAAACTAATAGTAATACAGAGAGAATAATGAAAGAATTTGTGGCACAGCTTAGCGAACATGTAAAAGTGCAGGATTCACAGAGATTGTATAACATCTACATCATTTTCTTGCAATAAGGGCACTAATGATCCTACTCGGTATAAAATATTGCCATAAACTCTCTGCTGGATGATGAATTCCCACTGTTAGATGCCCTGAACCAAAGACAATAGTAAATCAAGTCAAAGGATAAAAGTTATTCAAGGTGGGGTTTAGGGGCAGAGTCCATGGCTCAGGCAAAAGTAGATAAGTTATTCTGCTCTTTTTTTTAACTAATGTTTTTGCACTATTTCCAGTGATCACCGTATTTGCAATGTCATACCTACCATCTTATCACTAAAATGACAGGATCTGCCAGAAAAACCCAGCTTTGTTGACAAATGTTTACAGAGGTGTCATTTGTGCATTACAAATAGCCGTATGTGCCAGCAAATATTTAGTGAAAGAAATGTGTTTCTTGGCAAATACGCTTTGCTTAATGGAAAATTTCAATGTGCATTTCAGCAGGTTAGTCACTAAGAGACCACCAAAAGTTGCAGTTCAAATGGTAAGCATTAAGTAATTTCCATTTTCTTAAGAGTTCTGTTTTCTTGGAGCTTAGGAAGTGACCCAGTTCGCAAAGTGCTTGCAGGGCCGTCTGGTTTGGTTCAGGAGCTCTACAAGAGAAACATGGAACTTCTACTTCTTACTAATTACTATACTTTTCAAATATGCCTGTTTAGCAATATTCGGCTGTTGTTTTCTGCCTGATTTATGTAATTTAATATCCATACTTTTTTTTTTATATATTGGTAAAAACTAACAACCTCTGCACCATGCTCCTGGAATGTAACAACTTGTTTGGAAAAGGTTTCTCATTGTTTGAAAAAGGAACACTTGTTTTCAAATCTTCTGCTTTTGTTTTTTGGGTTCTCCAACATGTGTTGCTGTTAACTTGTTTCCAGCACCCTGCCAGCATTGCATCAGTCAGGCGGTTCCTAAGAAATGGCAGGAGCTTTAAATAGCTCTGCCGCTACGCATAGATTTTAGAGACTCCTGTATTGGCATCCCGTTGCACAGTTGAGCCCTTGGCAGGGTCGAAGAGATAGCTCTAGTGAATTCTCCTTAGGTACCTACCAATCACCTTCAGTTCATGGTGTAACTTTGTACTGACTAAAAGATTTTGCACCCAGCCCAGGCAGTTTCGCTGAAATTTGGCCGAGTTGGGCTGTTTCATGTCAATCCATTGTGTCACCAAAAGTCTTAAAGGCCTTCTGAAGATAAAGTGCTGATTTTTCTGATTTGTTTTATGGTTACCACAGGTGTGGTAGTTGCCTCTGTTGTTTGTCCTTAATGCATATAATATGACAATGTTTGCTTTCACTAAATCCGACCTTTTAATTTGGTTCTAATTTTAATTTCTTTTGTTGTTTCCAGAATTATGGTGTGCATTTGTGTAGACTGGTAGCTTGTTAGGCACACAATTTAAGCAGAAGAATACAGTAGATCGTCGAGATGCTCAAGAGTATTCAAAATTTGGTATGCCCAAGACATGAAACAAAAAAAAAAAAATGCCCTTCTAAGTGACCATTTGGAATTGATTTGCTTATTGATTTTATTAATCTTATTTAGAGGTTTTCCTCCTGTTCTTGAAATCTGGTTTATTTCCTTTATTTTTAGAAAGGTTCACTGGAGAAAACTAGTGCTGAATCTACCGTTTTAGCCAAATTGTTGGAACACTTTGTAGCAGGACAGCTGTCAATCATCTGGATGGCCATGACTTTCTCAACCCATCATAGTCTGGCCTTAGGTAGGGGACACAATGCTGAAACTTTACTTGTCTTATAAGAATATTTGAGGCTAATGCTGCAGTGGTGGGTGCCCTCATGTAGTTGGATAAGAAAATAAGATATGCCATACTGGGTCAGACTAAGGTCCATCAAGCACAGTATCCTGTTCCCAACAGTGGCCAAACCAGGTCACAAGTACCTGGTAGGTTCCCAAAAAATACAGTTTCCACAATGCTTGTCCCGGAATAAGCAAAGGATTTCCTGGGTCCTCTTTAATAATGATTTATGGACCTTTCCTCCAGGAACTTGTCCAATTTTTTTTAAACCCAGCTACACTGAAAGCTTTTAGCACATCCTATGAGTTTGATTACGTGTTGAATGAAAAAAATATTTTCTCTTATTAGTCTTAAATGTAGCTTCATTGCATGTCCCATAGTCTTTCTATTTTTTGATGGCATAAACAACCAGTCTACCTTTACCCATTCCATTACACTCCATTCATTAATTTATAGACCTCTATCATATCTCCCCTCAGATATCTCTTTTCCAAGTTGAAGAGCCCTAATCTTTTAAGCCTTTCCTCATAGGGATATCTTTCCATCCTCTTTACCAGTCTGGTGGTTCTTCTTTGTTCTTTTTCTAATTCTGCTATATCTTTTTCAAGATATGACGAACAGAATTGCACACAATATTCAAGTTGCAGTCGCATCATGGAACTATAGAGAGGCATTATAATATCCTTGGTTTTATTCTCCATTCCTTTCCTTATGATTGCTAGCATTCTATTTGCTTTCTTGGCTGCTGCTGCACATGGGGTGGAGGGTTTCAACATGTTACCCACGATGACGCCTAAATCTTTTTCTTGGGTGGTGGTTCCTAATGGGGAACCTTGCATCGTGTAACCATAGTTTGAAACCTTGCATCGTGTAACATAGTTTCCTAGGTGCATAACTTTGCACTTGTCCATATTAAATTTCATCTGCCATTTGGATGTCCAGTCTTCCATTTTATCAAGGTCCTCTTGCAATTTTTCATAATCCTCTTGTATTTTAAAAACTTTGAATAATTTTGTGTCATCTGCAAATTTGATCATCTCACTCATTATTCCCATTTCAAGGTCATTTATGAATATGTTAAAAAGCAACAGGCCCAGCACAGATCTTTGGGGTACTCCACTATTCACCTTTCTATCTTTTAACCAGTTACTGATCTACAATAGTACACTGCCTCCTATACCATGACTTTTTAATTTTGTCAAGAGTCTCTCATGGATCTTTCTGCTGCCTTTGATCTAACTGATCATTCATTACTGTTAAGAAATCTTTGTTCCTTGGATATTGTTGATCAGGTGGCTGATGAAAGCTGCAAATCTTGGTCAACAATCCATGATGTCTTCCATTCCTATTTAATGTGTTTCTTTATCTATACTACAGCTATGCAGATGACATACTGTTATTCTTTCCAATTACTGATTCTATCTCGGTATCTTTTCAAAACTTGATAATTATAAATGACTAGATGAAGATTAGTAGATATAAGATTAACCCAGAGAAAATCAAATTATGTGGGTAAGATGGCATTATCTTCCTTCAGCCAAGGGCCTCATCTGGGTGATATAACCTTATTTTAGCTTCTAAGGTCGAAAGCCTTGGAGTCATTGTTTACTCAATGCTGTCTTTAGAGGACCAAGTTACTTCTGTGGTTAAGAGAGGATTTTTTGAATCTTAAATATTTGTGGTAAGTCTTTTTCTATCTTGGACATTCAAAACTGAAGCTGGCTTTTCCGGCCACTGTTCTATCCCATCTGAATTATTGCAATGCACTTTATCCTGGTCATATTTCAATGGTAGCCCCTTTGACTCAGTGTAACTTTTAAGATACTGGTGATTACCTTCAGGGTTTCAAAGGGTTGTGTGCCCCACTATTTGGCTCATCATATTCAACTCTATAATCCCACACAAATATTTCATTCAGTTGAAGACTTCGCAACCCCGATAGTTCAGGATATTAAATTGTCTTCTATATGCAACTGGACGTTGACTGGGGAGGGAGGTGCACCTTTTGGGTATAGGCTAGCACTTGATCTGAAACTCAAATAATTTTACTTTTTGTAAGAAGCTGATGATTTGGGTTTATAATTGGACTGAGCCTAGTATTATTCTGCCCTCAACTGATTGGGAATCATTGGAGGGAACAATGGTCTGTTTTTATACATTTTATTTTGTATCTGGCCAGGTGGGTTGATTGATACAGGGTTTAATTTTTATTTTCAGTCTTAAGCCATGGGGAAGCCCATTTATCTAAGCAAGTCCTTACTAATTTTATTGTTGTCTACATTTAATTGTTTAACAGTATGTTTTTATGATTGTATGACTTATCATCTGAATTGAATCCTAGTAATAGGGTAAAAAAAATAAATAAATACCCATATACATTAAATAAAAATGTCTGTAACAACTTGCCTAATATTTTACATAGGCCTGCTGATTTTTCAATTTCGAATTACTGAAGTTGTTTAGTACAAAGTGACATCTCATTTGCTTTCATTGAACATAAAGCAGTCTACTAGATATAGGAGTGGAGGAGTGGCCTAGTGGTTGGGGCAAGGTACTTCAGGCCAGAAGGTCAGGGGTTCAAATCCCACTAGAAGACAGCAACCTTGGGCCAGAAGGACTGGGGTTTCTAGTTCCACAGGTGCTCCTTGTGGTCTTGGGCAAGCCACTTAACCCTCCTTAGCCCATGTTCCCTGTAAAATAGTTATCTCCAAGTTATAATGTCCTGTTCAATGTAAACCACACTGATACAGAATAGCACAGTATATAAGAGAATGTAAATAAATAAAAAAAATAGACAGCTTCAGTTGAATGGCATTTTATTTTTCACTCAGACAAGATTCAAACATTGTGTAATATAATGTCAATTAAAAGATCAAAACTAATCTGGGTAGGAGCAGTGCATCCATTTTGAGAAATTTAATATTTGGCACATCAGCTAGGCTAAAATATGTTGTAGATGCCAAGCAAAAATGAACTGGCACTGTGCCGGCATGAAGAGTTTAGCTCCAGATTAAAGTGATTTCCAGCACTGAGGGGCTAGTTTTATGAAGGACATTTTGCATGTATATGCCAATATATGCATGTACAAGGCCTCTTGTAGAATTGCCTCCTGTATAAAAGTATAGGCGGTGTAATTAAGTGCAGGCTTGTATGTGACTTTAAAGGAGGAGTTTTGGCAGAGTCACAATTTATATGCCTAATTTTTAAGCTTTGCACGTTGTGATAAGGAAGCTTATCATAGCTCAGGAAGGGGCTGTAGAAAAGGTGAAGTGTCTCTGAACAAGCAACCTGTCAGTGCTGGTAGAAATGAGAAAACAGAATTTTGCCATAAAAGTCTACCAGTCCCAGAATGCACCAGGTTTCCAACAGCCATGAGAGGAGCTGAAGTGAGAAAACGTGTGTTCAATCAAAAGGGCTATGAGGTAATCCCCAAGCACTCATTGCAAAGGGCAGGGCTTGATTCAGCACAGCTGCGCTGTGCTAGGATGGAACACTCATCTCAAAGGGCAAGGCCTGATTCAGCACAGCTGCGCTGTGCTAAGGTGGAGCACTCATCAAGGCAGAATAAAGATAGAGTCTATTCTACAGAGAATCATCCAGAGCTGGGATGTCATGATCATTGGTATCTTGATCATCCACGGGATCCTGATCTTCATTCTCATCAGAAGCAGAGGTCAGAACGGACGGACAGAGAGAGCAAGAAGCCCTTTAAAAGAAGGAAGAGAAAAGCCTCTGGGAAGTCTACAGGAGTCCAGCACAGTACGTATACTGGGAGACAGACAAGAGGTCAGCATACACCATTGGACTGGGGGAAACCAGAGGAGTGGTATTGCAGAGCCAGGAATCTCCAGACGGCACCTGTGAGGGAAACAGCTGCACGTGGAAGGGACCCTGAGACCCATGCCAGAAGGTATGTGAAGAGAGATCCAGTGTCCAGGGATCTAGATTGGAAGGCTGGACACAGAAACTGGACTACATATTGGCCAGGCTATTTAAAGGGGAACTCTAACAGCAATGGAAGCTCAGGTATGAACACTGATCTATGCCCTAGCTATAACTTTGAAAGGAAGCAGGGAAATGATTATTCTCCTGGTAGTGCTCCATTGAGAAATTCCTTTGTGCCAAGCCAAGATATTGAACCTATGATTATTGAAGAAAGGGGAGAGGTCTTAGAACCAGAATGTGAATATATGGACTGCTCTCTGTCCAAACTCAAATGGTAGTTTTCTGTTACAAAGTGCAACAACCCTCACAAAGAAATACCAACTTGTTCTTTAATCTACTCAGAAAACCTTCTGAGTAAGATTTTGAGCTACACAGTGAAAGCAAGCCAGCTAAGGGGTTTCAGCTGGGTGATTGCTAGCAATTGAGCTTACCTAATTGCTTGTGTGCTCTGAAGGGAATCACTTCTGAATTTATATGTAAAGATATAAGAAGTTAACCTGAAGAAAAGAACATTTTTCCTACTTTGTGGGTTTATTTGGTTGCTTACTGCATTGCTAAGACATTATTTGCTAAAGCCTACATGAAAGACCAGTTTGTTGCCAACCAGGTCTTTAATCCTTTGCTTTAATTACCTGACAAGTTCAGATGTTGTTTTTTTCCTGATTTTGTTTTCCTAACTTTAAAACTGCAAGCAAGTATCCTGAGTTCTGTGCTACCAAGCATTATCTGTGTTGGGAGAACCCCTCATAAATAAAAATCTTATTTGCTTTGCCCTTGAGCAAGTATAATTATTGGTCACGGCTGTGTCTGGAATGAATGGACTACATTACCCACAAATCCTTGCAAATCATATAGAGGTATGCTTTTGCCAAGACTGTGAACATTCTCACCCAGGCGGCCGTTTGACAACGTACGCATATACTTTACATGCTAATGTTTATGCTTGCACCCTTGAAGATGTAAATGTCTATGTCTTTAGTCTAGTCACTATTTCTGCCTGATTTGTGCTAGTAAAGAGCCTATGCGTCCTATAAAATACACCATAAATAGGCACCTATGTGGCCTTCACACATAGGCGACTTACCTATCAGCAACAGGAGAATTTAAGTGCTTATATGGTATCTTTGCAGCACTAACATTTTAGAGACCAACTGTCAGCATAGGTACAGGTATGAAAGGCTTGGAGAGGCTAAGGCTTCCCAAAACTGAGACTGGTAGGCAGGAACAGGCGCTGCTTTACGCAATACTGACAGTTCAGGTTGAGAACAGGACAAGCACTTGGATGGTGACCGAGGCAGGCAGCGGCTGCTAATTCCCCATTTCTTATCTCTGACTGGTCCTGACCAACAGAGTGAGCCAACTAGCAACCACAGGAGGGGAAATGCTTTCTCCAATTCTTCTAGAAATTTGGGGGGGGGGCACAGAGGGGAGAAATCAGGAGATTATGTGTGCCCGAGAGTTCCCTTGGGGGTGAAGGAAGACAGAAAATCTGCACAGCCAGGGCCACCACCCCTCAGCCCCTCTCGTCTGCTTCACCCTCCACAAAAAAGTGAGTCACTTGTTGTCTAGATTGTTAGCCTCCATGCAGTACCCTGTGTAGACCCATAGGGGTGAGCTTATTTTCAAAGAGGAATGCCTCTAAAAATCCTGTTGTGTCAGACGTTTTTTTTAAACTGTGTATTTTGCAAATATAAAATGATCTTTGTTACTCCAGATGAACCAAAACTTGTACTGGCAACCTTTAACATACAAGGACAGTATACTTACCACTTGAGCTAGGAGGCCAGGATCCTAAAAAATACATGGGTGGAACAATGTACTTTCCCAAACTGTGCCCCCCGGCCGCTCCAGTACCACCTCTTTTCCATGCAGAGAAAAACATGTGCATTGCTGACAGCATGTGCACCTTTCCCTGTAAAGGGGGAGGGGGGGGGAGGGGGAGGAGGAAAGAGATGTAGCATTCTTTTTTCAAAGGGACCATCTTTGATGATAAGCGCCCCTTTTTCCAATGGACAGCTCTTTTCAAAATTGTCCCTGAATCCCTGAATCCTTTGTGTTGAGCGATGTTTAGAGCTGAATTCTCACTTTTAATTAACTTTTCTGCAGAGTTTACATGCTTGCCCTGCTTTTTCACAGCTGCTGCTTCTTTGCCATTATTTGCCTTTGATATTACCTCAAATGCAAATTAAAGTAGTAAAAAATGAACCTCTTGATAGATGAACTGTGGTGGCAAACCTGACTGATGAGGTTCACGGCCGGTACTATCCCAGGGGCAGGGGGTGCCCCTCTGATGATGCAGCTGCTCAGTTCCTCTTATTACAACAACACGAGAGGCATGGATGCCAGAGGAAAAACAGCAGCCGGATAAAATCAATAGAATTGCCTAAATAAACTAATGGATATTGATCAACAGTGATGAATAAATCACTCAGAAACTAGGAGGTACCATGATTAAAATTCTTTAAAAATTAATATTTAATTCATAGAATTCAGCACATAAAAAAATTCCACAACAAATGAATATAAATTTAAGATCTACCATAGCGTACTATCTATCTATAAACAAAGAACAATTTTTGCTCAAATATCCCACTGCTATTTTGGTCTTCAGTTCCCTCTAGTACACATTCTTACTTAAGAACATAAGAACATAAGATATGCCATATAGGGTCAGACCAAGGTCCATCAAGTCCAGTATCCTGTTTCCAAGAGTGGCCAATCTAGGTCACAAATACCTAGCAGTTTCCCTAGAAGACACAGGTTCCACAAGGCTTGTATTGGAACAAGCAATTGATTTCCCGGGTCCCCTTTAATAATGGTTTATGGATCTTTCCTCCAGGAACTTGTCCACACCTACACTAACAGCTTTTGCTATGTCCTCCAGTAACGAATTCCAGAGTTTGATTATGCATTGAGTGAAAAAATATTTTCTCTTATTACTCTTAAATGGGCTACATTGTAGCTTCATTGTGTATCCCATAGTCTTTCAACTTTTTGAAGGAGTAAACAATTTGTTTACCCATGCCACTCCATACATTATTTTATAGACCTCTATCATATTTCTCCTCAGCCGTCTCTTTTCCAGGTTGAAGAACCCTAACCTTTTTAGCCTCTCCTCATAGAGGTATCCTTCCATCCCCTTTACCATTTTGGTGGCTGTACCTTTTCTAATTCTGCTATATCCTTTTTAAGATACAGCGACCAGAATTGCATACAATAGCTGTAGATACTGTAGATAGTGACCCCAGTTTGAAATCCAAGTTGTATCTCCCGTTCACTGTAAGTGCATAACAGACATCCTGTTATGCATAAAAATGTTATCTGTAAACCACACTGATTTTAAAGAGCGCGGTATATAAAAGCAATTAAATAAATAAATAAATATTTGAGGTGCAGTCGCACCATGGAATGATACAGAAGCATTATAATATCATTTGTTTTATTCTCCATTCCTTTCCTTATGTTTCCAAGCATTATATTTGCTTTCTTGTTCGCCACTGAACACTGGGCAGAGGGTTGCAATGTGTTATCCACGATGACACCTAAATCTTTTTCCTGGGTGGTGGTTCCTATTGTGGAACCTTGCATCATGTACGCATAGTTTGGGTTGTTCTTTCCTAGGTGCATAACCTTACACTTGTCCACATTAAATTTCATCTGCCATTTATTGCCCAGTCTTCCAATTTATTAAGACCCTCTTGCAATTTTTCACAATCCTCTTGGGTTTTTACATTTAATTTTGTGCATTTGCAAATTTGATTACCTCACTCGTTATTCCCATTTCCAGGTCATTTATGAATATCTTAAAAATCAGCAGACCCAGCACATGTATGACCCAGCTACTCCACTATTCACCTTTCTCCATTGGGAAAACTGGCCATTTAGTCTTATCTTCTGCTATCTTTTCTGATCCACAATAGTACACTGTCTCCTATCCCATGAATTTTAATTTTGCCAAGAGTATCTCATGAGGGACCTTGTCAAAGGCTTTCTGAAAATCCAGATACACTACATCGACCCACCTACCTTTGTCTACCTGTTTATTTACACCTTCAAAAACATATTAACAAGCCATGTTTTCTGTCTTCCATTAAACCATGACTATCTACATGTTCAGAAATGTTGTTCTTAATAATGATTTCTCCTATTTTTCCTGTTACTGACATCAGACTCACCAGTTTATAGTTTCCCAGATCACCCATGGAACCCTTTTTAATAATCAGCATTACATTGGCCATCCTCCAATCTTCAGGTATTTCTGATGGTTTTAATGATAGTTCACAGATTAGTAATAGTAGGTCTGCAATCTCATTTAGTGCTATATATTCTAACTCTCCCATCTTATTTTTTAGACTTCTAGCATTTGCATACAAGCATTTTAGAGGCTGTATTTTATTCATCTTAATCTGGTTACCAGTAATCAGGGGTAGTTTGGAATCTTTAAGTTCTGTCTGCTCTGTACTTAAGGACATTTGGGTTACTTTTGTATGTATTGAAACCTCTCTGTCGATATGCCCTAACTTCAGTCATTTGCTAGTATCCTTCAAGGATGCATTCTTACGAACCATGCGCTCTTGGGTGACTGTCGGCGTTCCTCTATTATCTAGTTTAAATCTGCTCTATCTCCTTTTTAAAGGTAAATGCCAGCAGCTTGGTTCCATCCCGATTAAGGTGGAGCCCATCCTTTCAGAAAAGCCCCTCCTTCCCCCAGAATGTTCCCCAGTTCCTAACAAATCCAAAACTCTCATCCTTGCATCATTGTCTCATCCACACATTGAGACTCTGGAGCTCTGCCTACCTTTTGGGTCCTGTACGTAGAATGGGAAGCATTTCAGAGAATGCTACCCAGGAAGTTCTGGATTTCGACTTCCTTCCAAAAAGCCTAAATTTTGCCTCCAGAACCTCCCTACCACACTTTCCTATGTCGTTGGTACCAACATGCACCAAGACAGCAGACTCCTCCCCAGCACTATCTAAGACCTTGTCTAGGTGGTGCATGAAGTCTGCTACCTTCATACCAGGTAGGCATGCCACCAGGTGATCCTCACATTCACCAGCCACCCAGCTATCTACATTCCTAATGATCGAATCACCATCTATAACGGCTGTCCTAACCATTCCCTCGTGGGCACATGGCTTTGGAGAAACCTCCTCGATGTGAGATGAATTTACATCATCTAGAGCATAGGTGTCAAACCTGTCCTGGAGGGCCACAATCCTGCCAGGTTTTGGGATAGCCCTAATGAATATGCATGAGATATATATGCATTAGAGATATCCTGCCAACCTGACTGGTTTGTGGCCCTCCAGGACTGGATTTGGAAACCACTGCTTTACACCTCTGTCATTTAAGATTGTGAGTGGGCAAGGTGCAGATGTCCAAGACATCAAAAAGGTTAGATAGAATTTGTCACATTCCTCCTCACTTCTCACCACCACCAAAATATTGTCCATTAGACATCTTTTTGGTGGTGGTGAGAATCGAGGATGAATGTGACACATTCTAGCTACCCTTTTGATGTCTAGGACATCTGTACCTTGCCCACTCACCATCTTAAATGACAGAGGTGTAAAGCAGTGGTCTCCAAATCCAGTCCTGGAGGGCCACAAACCAGTCAGGTTGGCAGGATATCTCTAATGCATATATATCTCATGCATATTCATTAGGGCTATCCCAAAACCTGGCAGGATTGTGGCCCTCCAGGACAGGTTTGACACCTATGATCTAGAGGACAGGTCCTTGATACAGAATCACTTCCTGCCACACTAGGATGATGCTCTCCTGTCACGTGACCTCTCTAGACTGGAGGTGGGACTTTAGTACTATGTCCCTGTAGGCTCATCTATGCACCTCTCTGTCTTCCTTATGTCCTCCAAGTCTGCTGCTCTAGCTTCCAGAGATTGGACTCGTTCCTTGAGAGCAAAGAGCTCCTTGCACCTAGTACACACATAAGACCCATCATCAACTGGGAGAAAATCATACATGTAACACCCAATGCAAAAGAATGGAAGGCCCCCATCTCGCTGCTGGATTGGTGTCTGCATCTTAGCTTTAAGGTTGTGTTTATGTATTAAAGTTGTTTACTTACATAGATTTGCTGGACATACTTATATTAATAAAACTATATCTAATACGTTTAATGGACTTTGTTCACCTCAAGATTAATTAATCTCAGATCCTTAATGTATGCTTGATGAGGATAAAATAGCTGCAACTGAGAGTGAATTATGGGCACCTCCTTCCCTTTAAGAGGTTTAAGAGCCTATAAAGTTACTATTATCCCAGGGGTGGGTGGGAGTGAGGAGGGAGGGAGGGAATGAATACCTACTAAAAATTGGCTTGCTTCTAAGGTAAAGGCTTACCAATTTCCTTGGTGATTCACTCAGCCCTTGATTTGTTAGAAAGTGCCTTTTAAATTGCCTCTTTGATCTGTCACTTGCCTTTAACACGAATTCAAGACAACATCACATATCTTTTGCATTGTAACTGGAAGGCCTCTTTGTAAAGGTCACTAGAAATATGTTTATGTATTTCTTTCTACTCAGGTGTATTCTACCTGTATGCTAAGCTATGCTCTGATGTGATTTAGATAAAAAAATTCTCTAGAAACAACTTTATTTCAACAACTATTTACTCTAACTTTCTATATTTAAGCTATACTTTAATTTGATTGAATTGAAAAGTTCTCTAGAAACAAATTTCAGAGTCTATTTACTCTTAATTTACTTTCTATGCTAAGCTATATTCTGCTTTGACTTAAATACAAAGCTCTTTGGTGGTACTAAGGCGACTAACTCAGCAAAAACACTGAATTCTAAAAAACACACATCTATCATTTTTAACCTAAAGAAGTCCCTTTTCCCACAAGATTTAGAGTTTATTTCCGAAGACTAATACTCCCAGATGTAGACTTATTACCTTGTAGCAGTCCCTTTAGGTAGTCCTTCAAGACTCTCTCAAAAACTTTCTTTCAAACACACACTCAGGCTCATCCCCTCTCTCTTTCTTAGCACTCCTCAGCCTCAACCTCTCTCCCAAGCTCACTCTCTCTTATTTCCTTCTCAAACCTCCCTCCGCTGGTGCTCCTTTAACACTCACTGTCTGCGCCTGCTGATCAGTAAGGGGAGGAGAATGAGCAGAACCTCAGATTTCTAGGAAGCAGCAACAGGAAGACGTGATGTGGCTATTAAGGAAAGTTCAGGCTTGCTGTCTATATCAAACCTTTTACGACACACCCCTCTGCTGCTGGTAACACCCTCATAAGTCATGCTAACTTGGTTGAGAACCACTACTTTAGTGCCAGTGTCTCAGCCCTTTAATAGTTGGTATTGTCTCTTGATGGCCCAACAGCAAAGAACTTGTGGTGCATGAGCTTTTGAGACCACAAAGATTGCTTCTTTAAAGACATCATGCACGCATCACAACATGTTTTCTGTTGGCCCCTTAACAGCTAATAAAGACTAACTAGGATTCCAGTTTTCCCCGGGATCCTTTAAGTGACAGAATAAAAACATGAATGCTTTTTCTCAGAATACATTTATGCCTTTATTCTATCTCCTACAATTCATGTCCATTTTCACAATGGTCATTAACATATGAACCATGATTTGAATCTGGTACATGCAAAACAATTGTTAATGGGCATCTCCAAGTGCGGGAATCTTTATCTTACGTCCAGCTGAAGCATATGAGTCCTGGTGGCATCAACATTATGATGTTAAGGGAGTAATATAACTGCACTCACAAAAAGCATGAGCTTACTTCTCGTGCAGGCTCTAGCGAATGCTCAAAGCAAAGGCATGTGGTACTTCTGCTTTAAAAATATGCTTACACTAACTCTCTAGCACACAGACATTTTCTCAGTTAATTTACCCGCAAAAGGATGACTTTTCAAAAATATGCAAATAAGTGCAAACCCCTCTCCAAACCCACCAGTAGAAAGCCTCTGCTCAGTCCAGGCAAAGTTCTACTTGTTCAGGCTGTATACATGTAATTTTATTCGCATATCAAGTACACAACTTTGTAAGAGCCTACTTCTGTGCATAAGCACTGCTTTAGCCACCAAAATGCTTTTGAAAATTCCCCTTCCTGGTGTGTGCATTTTTTAAGAACACGGTAATAGATGGGTTGATGATGGGTTTGATCTGGAACCCAGCTTTGATCCCTGGGTAACAATCTTACGAATCAAAGCTGAGAGAAAGAACCTGACCTGTTGTTCCAGACATATCACCCAGATTTGCAATTACCCTTTGGAAGACTTGCAAACTTTGATGTTTCCAGGACTGAAGATCAAAATTCCAAACTTTCCTCTCCATAAATATCATGTAGATTTAAGGAAACTTTGCACATCTTGTGCAAGGTTGATCTTTCAGGATCAGATATAAATTAGAAGCTGACTTAGAAAATGTTTGTGTGTCTATAGGAGACAAACAAGCACTGAAGGTAGACTCCCATGACCATATATACACAGGGCCACTTTAACCACTTATGGGGCCCTGACCAATATTTTAAAGGTGGGACCAGTTTTATTTTTCCCAGCCCCACATCTCTATTCCATTGCCCTATCTGATCTCTCCTCTCTTGTAATCCGTGCATGTGTACTCTCTCATTCAGTACCCAGGTCCTTGCTTGCAAACCTCTCCATAGTTCCCAGATCTTTGTCCTCCTTTACCCTTACCAGATATGGTAATCTGAGTTCCTATTTTTCACTCCCTGCCTGAGGTTGCTCCAATCCCCAAGTTCCTGTTGTCTGCTCCTGTTCACCCCCTTTTCCACCTGATGAAACTGGCCTGCGCTTCGCTGGTGTGTGTGTCATGGCTGGCTCATCCTTGGCTTGCCCAGTCCTTCGTTCGGCTTTGGTTGGCTGCTGGACACTGGACTGACCCCATCTCACTTCTCTCCTGGCTCCTGCACAGCAGTCAGCAGTACAGCGTGGCCCCCCTCTCCCAGCGCAGAGACTGAAAACTGCTGCCTCCCCGCCTCTGCCTGACTGGTCTCTCCGCTGCTGAAGCCGTTTGTGCAGAGGGTGGGCAAGAAAGCTGCAGACCACAGCATGAGACACTGGCACCGTGTACAGCATAGAGCTCACTGATCCTTTTCACAACTGAGGGGACTAGCAATGAGAGCAGGGATGGATGGACAGAACAAAAGGATAGCAAGGCTGTCCTGCATAGCGCCAAGAGTTCCCTCTAGGAGGAATGCACATGGCTGCCGATGCAATGACTTGGGAGGCCTAAATGTAGGCCGATGGGACAATCCGCGATCTGTCCTTTGGACATAGAAAAGTGTAAGTGCCAATCAATTCAGCAGCCTGCACTTGGGCTTCTACCTGTGTAAAGCTGGGTCCCTGTTATGCAGGGCCCTGGGGCAGCTGCCCCCTTTGCCCATAGGTAAACACAGCCCTGTATGTACTGCAGTCTTTGAACTCCAGAGTTACCAAACCGACCAGTATGAAACTTGGTAATGACAAGCAGCATAGCACACACTTAAATGACATCAAAGCACAAGCTCCTACCTCCAGTCCTTGGGCCTGTGGTACAATGAGGGCATGGGCAGACACAGTATTCCTATAAAGCATTCCTACTATAGTTTGCACAAGAATTCTTAAAAAGGGTTTTGATTTATTCCAACTAATGAATTCCCCTTAAAACAGGAGCTTTAGTGGACATGGTGAACATTCGTTTTGTGCATAGCATAAACACAAACATAGATACAGTTTTGATTTTAAATACTTAAGATATTAGAATAAAGTAATTATACTTCCACTGGAAGAGTCAATATTTCAGAACAGGAAGCACAATGGGTAATTTGCCCATTTCCACCCTTAGCTATAACACATTGCTCAGTCTTGTGCATCAGGAATTCATGCAAACAAATCTTCATGTGATCCAGATGAGGCCATTTGAATTGTGAAGAAGATTCATCATCAGCATTCCTGGTTAATGATAAGTCCACAGGCAAGGAATAAAGTGGCCGTGAGAAAATATGCCATTGGATGTAATTGAGATGCATTAGAGTACACCCTCTTATATTCTTCTTCGTTTTTTGAATCTATGGCAAAGTGAAGCCCCAGAAAAAAAAAAGAGGATTAGCAGTAAAATACATGTATTTCATTTTTATTTTGCTGCTCTGGGCCCTATTCCCTAGCAGATTGATTTATCCTGTTTGCTCAGCTGTTATGCAGGAGAGAGAACCTTGCCCATATCTGCTGGAAATGACTCATTTTATCATATCTGGTGATTGTACAGCTGCATATCAACCACACGAGTATTATGAATCAGCTCCAGAAGACCTGATTCAACCTTCCTGAATAAAGCTGAATCGGGGGGGGGGGGGGGGGGGGGGGGGGGGGGGTGGGGAGGGGGCAGGTAAGGCAGAGCTACTATGCAGAGTTGCTATTCTGTAAGCATGCGCATACAACCCTCCGTGCATCCCTTCAGTTGGGGTGTGTGCATGGGGGAGCATAGGCGGGGCCTATATCTATGTGTGTAAGTTATAGAATAATATAACATACGTGTGTCACTGCGCCAGTCTAAGCGCTGGCAGCTACACCTGGAACCATGGCACCTAGGTTAAGGCACATCAAATATGCCCCTATTCTAGCAAGCAAAGCATGCAGATGTTTTACGTTATAGACTAGACCCCCAATATGCATGAGGTAATGTGCTTTGCCTGTGCGCAATGTTATAGAATTACCCTCTCGATGTCCTTGACAGCAGGTATACTAACAGAAACATAATGGAATGAGATTATACACATCAGAAATACTATTGATATGTTCTACTGTCCTTACACACCGCCTTCCTTCAAATGATAAAAGAGGCATGCACTGTTCGGCTGATTAGCTGAATTCTCCTAGGTTCTTCCTTGCCCCTTTTACTCCAGTTTTCAGAAGACTGTTGGCTCCTTTTCTCTGGTCTGTGCACAGTTCTACCAATATCCAGATATTACTGTTATCATGAAAGGTCGTCAAGTTTCATGCATGGACCTAGTCTAATTAAGACAGAGAATGGGAATGCAGTTCCGTTTCCAAAGCCACATCAGATACAAAGTCAATCAAAGACATTTTAGAGTGCTTTGGTCTGCCATTAATGACCATCTGAGAAGCATATGACAGCACTTATCAACTCTCAGGGGCACTAATCTTGCCATCAGCAGAGAGAGAGGTTACAGACTGGAAAACATGTTACACCCTAAGTACAGGAGAAGGAAGGAGAGTGATTCCTTTTAACTATCTAGCATAAATAAAAATATACTGTAATATGATAATGATGTTATAGTCAGGAACTATTTATCACCTTTGCAGAAGGGAAAACATTTGAAAAGGGCTTAAGCCAAAACCCCCATTTCTACACTTTCTTATGGATATTTCCAAGTACAGTACCCTCAGAAAGCCCATTTGCACAACCATGACACGGTTGTTTAGAACTGCGATTTGCTAAAATCGAGTTCCAAGCTTACTTAGAACTAAAATTTGAAATGAAAAATATAGCACATAACTAGTTTACAGTTTGGATCTAGTGCTTAGCTGAAATGGCATATAAAGGAGTCATTTACTAACCGCACATGCTAGCACCATTAACACGTGTTATTTCCCTCTGGGGCCATGACCCCCCATGGGAACAATTGTATAAACCTTGGGTTCTGCTGACATGCGTAAGAAAGACACTTACACATGTGAAGGCACATTTTAGATCAGAATTGAGACTTTGAGGTTGCCGTGTTTACAATTAAACAGCTGTGCTAAAGGAAGAGCTGTCCTTAAAATACGATTAAGGAGGTGCAAGCACGTACAGGGATATATATCTAAGGGCAGTGGGAGGATCCATTTCACAAATGTACACGTGGAAAAAAATGATGAGAAACTTGGCAACTTACATGTTTAAGTGCCAGCACTTGTATGTTCAGCTGAGCCATTTTGCAAACCTAGATAGGGAGATGCTCCGAATTAACTACGGGGGACTGAATCTTGGCCTCATTTCAATTTGGAAGAGGAAATAAACATTGGGGGACTAAGAGGAATGACCTCCTTTATCCTTCCGGTAAAGGGATGGGGGAAAAGCACTTTAATATTCATCTGCTGTGTAGGGGAGCAGTGTAAATCCCGAAGTGGACAATTTTGGACTTTGACTTGCAGTCCCTGTATGCAATGAGGAATACACTTGTAGACTGTTGCCCCATCCAGGACGTGCCCCTGACACAGCCCTGTGCAATTTCACATAGTACGGAGAGTCACTGATAAATTGGACCCTTTTTAAAATGGTCATTGAAAAGTGGATGCACACATAGATCTTCAAAAGCATTCATGTAAATGTTTTTGAAAAGTTTCTGCATACTAAATTGTAAGTGTAGCTTTGGTGAAAGAATAGCTTAGGGGCTTGTTTACAAAGCCGCAGTAGTGGTTCGCGATCGTTATCGGAGCCGCGGCCCCATTGATGTCAATGGGGCCGTGGCTCCGATAACGATTGCAAATCGCTACCGTGGCTTTGTAAACAAGCCCCTTAGTGTACATGCGGTTCATTAGTGTGCCTTAAACTTAGTGAATGCTAAAGGGATTTAAAACACACTAATGAACTTGGGGGCTTGTTTGCTTAAGATTAATGCACAGTAACGTCCGTTGACACCTACAGACGCGCCCAGGCAAGCCTGCTTAAAAGCAGCGTCCCTACTCCGAGGGAGCCGCTTGCTGCCTCCATCCCCCGGCTGTTCTCTGCTAAACTCCTGCCCAATCGGGGCAGTGGGAGTGCTCCTGCTCAATCGGGGCAGTGGGATCAGAACAGACACACCCAGGCAAGCCCACTTAAAAGCGGCGTCCCTACTCCGAGGGAGCCGCTTGCTGCCTCCATCCCCCGGCTGTTCTCTGCTAAACTCCTGCCCAATCGGGGCAGTGGGAGTGCTCCTGCCCAATCGGGGCAGTGGGAGCAGAACAGACGCGACCAGGCAAGCCCGCTTAAAAGCGGCGTCCCTACAGGGCGGGCCCGCGCCTGAGGGCCTCGCCAGAGGGCCCTTTGGCGTTGGCCCTTAGGCGGTGGACACTTGGGCGTATAAGAAGAAGGGCCGCATTGTCTGCGCCAAAACCGCAAGAGTACCTCAACCCGGATCTAACCCCTCTCCATGCTGTGCGCCTGAGAAACCATAACGGCCGCGTCCCAAGACAGAAAACATCCACCAGCGTCCGGAGAACAACCCCGAAGAACTCCAGCATCAAAAACACAGGCCTTCGGTCCACTACCTGAGAAGAAAACTGCACCACGGAACCACAAGCTGCTCCAGGCACACACGGCTAGAGCTCCCCTGGCTGGGTCGAGCTCGCCACCTCTGAACCCCAACACCACCGCAACCACCCAGGTAAACGTTTAATTACAAGTACCGCCAATAGACCTTTTTGCCTATTTGACACACTTTAACTCCCTGACTGAACACCCTGACTGAATCCCTCATAGGGGTCAATTGCCATCCATAAACCAGCACTATAACTGCTACCGTCTGTATAGAATTATAAGGAAACTCTGTGTCACAAACCTTGTACTCTACCAGCAAAGTTGTTACACTGTAATTTATCTCACTATACTATACTGTATTAACGAAGTTGTTACACTGTACTCTTGTATCACAATAAGGAAACTCTGTGTCACAAGCATTGTACCCTACCAGCAAGTTGTTACACTGTAAATTATCTCACTATACTATACTGTACTAACCAAGTTGTTACACTGTATTCTTGTATCACAATCCACTTTGTTCCACTGAATATTATATCTCTGTACCACACTAAGTAAGAAATTCAAGCCCCCAAGCAGCTAGGAAATGGAGCTCCTCTACACCTTCCTTTTACTGTGCATGTGTATTCTGGCTTCCCCTCACAGACTTAACCTAAACCCGCACTACTTGCTACCGCTACTATACACCCCTATCTACTTTCCCCACCCCCTCCAAATACCCTTCCTGCATCAACACAATCTAATCCCCATTACCATTAATCAACCAACACACATATTACCTCAGTCACACTCCTACCAAGCCAAGCAAACCACAAAAGCAGTCTAAAACCAAAGCTAAGGCAACAAATCCTTATTAACGCAAGATAAACCCACACGGCCTTCCCACCCAGCCCATCACACATGTAACATCATCCTTATTAATGCCAGGTCAATAAGGAACAAAACACACATCATCCACAACATTCTAACTGATGAACAACCAGACATCCTATGTATAACGGAAACTTGGCTCACTGACTCTGATCCTGCTATAGTAAACCAAATAAGTAAACCCGGCTACAAACTCCACAACTGCCCGCGCACCAACAAAAGAGGAGGTGGAGTCCTCATAGCAGCCAAAGCCAGCCTGCAACTAACAATCACATCCACGATCACAAACACAGACATTGACCTACTCAAAGTAGAAAACACGGCTTTATCCATCTGCTTAATATACAGACCTCCCTCTCCACACCACGAAGCGCTAGCCACAGCACTGGAAAACATCACTACCACCCAAAACAAAAAATTCCAAATCATCCTGGGAGATTTGAACTTAGCATCAATTCCCCCAACCCACTCGAACACCTTCTTTGAAGCCATGGACCAACTAGGCTACCACCAAATAGTAAACAATGCCACCCATGATAGAGGAAATACCCTGGACATAATTTTCGTACCCACCAATCGTCAACCAAACTTAGAACCACCTAAGTTAAAGATAACCCAAGTCCCATGGTCCGATCACCACCAAATCGATCTCAAAATAAAATTGCCGTCCCTACCCAAAAATGCAAAGGAAATGAGAATACCTCACCCAATCAGGAAGTTCAACAAATTCAACAAAGAACACCTCATAAATACCATTTCATCTCACATAGATCTGGACTACACGGACCTGGATGATCTAACAAACAGATGGAACACGAACATACAAAATGCTTCAAACCCTACATCAAAAACCTCAGGTAATGCAAGCAAGCCCAGCTCCGAACCCTGGTACATGGAAACTCTAGCAAGATCGAAGAGAGAACTCCACAAAATAGAGAGAAAATGGAGACAAACCAAATCCATCGAGCTCAAAACCAAATACATGACCCTTCTTACAAAGTACAAAGATGACGTCAACTCTGCTAAGAGAAACCATCACACCAACATATTAAGTAAAGCGATCAACAGACCGCGGGAGTTATTTGAACTCGTCAAATCTCTTACTAAAACATCCCAAAGCGACAACCTAAACAACTCCATCAAGGCCCAAACATTGGCAAACCACTATGTGAGCAAACTAACTGCCACAAGACCTACACCCTACCATGACTCAACACTACCGACACCACTAAACAACCTTGAGACCAACACAAATCAAGACCAGTTATGGAAACATTTCCACAAAATCGGAGACCAGCAAATTGCAACCATACTCACAAGCATAAACAGTATCACATCCCCACTCGACCCCTGCCCAGCAACCTGGATCAAGGAAGTGAAACAGGACATAGCACCGTACATCTCGCACATAGTAAACCTATCACTACAACAAGGATTCATACCCACTGAGCTAAAGAAATCCGTCATAAGACCTATTCTAAAAAACAGTACACTCAGCAGAGATGACCCAGCATCCTACCGCCCAATATCGAGCATACCATTCCTAGCAAAGATCATTGAAAAGGCGGTCCTATTACAACTCCAAGACCACCTGAATGACAATGCTCCTCTAGATGACCAGCAATACAGCTTTAGACAACATCATGGGGTTGAAACCCTATTACTAGTTCTACTTAACAACCTACTCAAGGGCCTGGAAAACAAAAAGAAAATGTATATACTCCTATTCATCGACATCTCAGCTGCCTTTGATACAGTTAACCATCGAACCCTCTTAAACAGAATCAAGTCAATAGGAATATCAGGAACCCCACTAAAGTGGTTCACATCATACATCTCAAACCGAATGCAACAGGTACAATTCAACGGCGAAAAAGCAGAAGCATTCTCTCAAACACAAGGTATACCACAAGGCTCTGCACTCTCAGCACTCCTTTTCAACGTATATATGCAACCACTATGCAAAATATTTACACAGCATAAAATCAACTACCACATTTATGCCAATGATATTATGCTGTACACACAACTTGACACTGACAACCCGGACAACAGCTCACTCGAAACATGTCTTGGCGAGATGCAAAACTGGTTACAACAAAGCAGCATGACAATCAACCACAAGAAAACTGAGGTGATGTATATCTCAAGGAAAGCAAATTTTGACCCACCTACATCAATAACCCTGTGCAACAACACTTATCAAACAAAGAAAGAAATAAAATATCTAGGAGTTACATTTGACTGCGACCTAAAAATGGAAACTCACCTGCGCAAAACCAACAGGGCAGTCTTCTACAAACTAAGAGCTCTACAACCCATACGGAATATTATTGATCCCCACGACTTCAGATCCGTTGCTCAAGCACTCATCATGACACATTTCGACTATTGCAATGCCATCCTTCAAGGACTTCCTAAGAAAACCCTGAACATCCTTCAAATGGCACAAAATGTAGCTGCCAGGATCATCATGAAGAAAAGTCTTACTGAACACATTACACCAGTACTAATTGAGCTACACTGGCTCCCCATAGCAGCCCGCACAAAATACAAAATACTGACGACCACCTTTAAACTCATCCACAGCATAGCACCATCCTTCCTCGACACCCTAATCAGATTGCAACCATCCAACAGAAACAGGAGAACCATCAATTCCAACACCCTCCACATTCCAACAGATATCAGATCAGTCAAAAAAATCACTAGTAACAGGGCTTTCTCATACACAGCACCGACACTATGGAACCAACTCCCACCCGACCTACGAGCCAGCACTGATCTAGCCGACTTTAGAAAGAAACTCAAAACCCACCTATTTCAAAGTCATTTCAACCTGTACTAAATTCACATGAGGGGCAACTCCCCACAGCTCCCCAGAAAACCTGTAATGTATAAATGTACATATGTAAATTATTATCCCCTTAGCTTAGAAGTAGATAATTTTCTGCGTGACGTGCTAACCTTTCGAATCTTTATGTACAAATCAAAATTATTCTGTCTTGATTCGACAACTTTATCCATGTAATCTTTCCCGCTTCTGATCGCTGGAAGGAGCGGTATACAAATGCTTGCTAAATAAAAATAAAATAAATAAATTATGTGTCACTGCAGCCACAGAAATAAAATGGACTGCGACGGTACAACGCACCCTAACTGATGTTAGTATACATTAACTTTTAGTAAATACGCCTCTTATTGTGCCTTAATTCATTGGTTAAATCAATTAATGCACACTAAAAATCCCCTATAATAATGAATGTATAACACTAACCAAAAAAAAAAAAACACTTAAAAATTGGGAAAATTTGAGAGAAAACAAAAACTAACCTAAATTTTTTTTTAGCTCTGCACATCCTAAGGGCATACTTTCCCTTTGAAAATCGATGTCCTTGATGAGTATGTCACATGAACAAGTTAGATGGGTTATCATAGACTTTTTTTTATTACTCTGGTGAAAGGTATCACAGCCTTAGACTCCAGTTTCCTCTCTTCCAACACAACTATTGGAACTCCTCTTATTCTGGATGAAAGGAAGTCTAGACAAAGGATATTTTCCTTACCACAGTTCTCCAGGGCTGGTTCTGAAAAACAGTGCAGGGTCCCATAACCACATCGACACAATTGACAACCTTTATGTATCCAGTCGCCGTGCTTGACATAGCTACCACAGTTCCTGGCAGAGAGCAAAAAACAAACAAACCAAACAATCTTGTCTTGAGGAGTGCGCGTTTGCATCTAAAAAGGGTTATTTTGCATCACAAGGCCTTACTTACTTTCTCCTTTCGTCGTGTTCACAGTGCCGACCAGTGAAATGTTTCAGACAAGCACAGAAACTTCCAAGAATACAGGTTCCTCCATTTTGACAGCAGTTTCTGTTGAGTTTGCTGCCTGTTATTAAAAAAAAGCCCTAAATCAGCCATTACCATTTGCAAGACAGGAGCGCATGTTTGACAAGTGTTCTGGATTTTCCCCTACTCACCCTGGGCTAAGAGGTCTAATTGTATTGGCCTTTGAAGGTAATAAATTAGCTGCCTGTTAAGAGTGTTTGTTCAGTTAAGCTCCCTTTGTTTGGATAAGGATTAAAGGCAAACTGCATGGGATTAGTAACTGGTCAAGGAATGACTTGAAATTCTACAGGACATTGCACATCTTGTGTGGCAGAGCTGGGGCTACTTTTGCTATGAATGAAAACAAACTTCCCTTTTCCTTACGAAAGTCCAAGATCAGCTCTTAACCCACAAAATGAAAAAAAAAAACTAAGCAGTAAAAGCCATATGGATTTAGCAAAAAAACACCTCGCTGCATATTGTACACAAAAAAAGAAAGCATGTTTCCTTTTGACATGGAGGACATTCATTTTTCTTGTTAAAGGCTATCTTTAAAAGTGCAACAAAACTAGAAGTGAAATTTCACATTTTCTAGTAACAGATTTTAAAATATCTTTCTACATTAGCCCAAATGGCTTTTTGTTTCTTCAGAATGAGACAAAAGTTGAAGGTGAATAGATATAATACAGATTTCCAGATTTTTACTTTCCTGTTACCATTGGCCACTGGAGTGCTGCTTGTTTTTATTAGCATGTTTTATATGTGTATGTTTTTGATTTTATCTAATGTTTATTTTTATTGTATATTGGTTAATAGTTAGGAATGAATGAAGTAAACTGAAAATGACAGATGCTGTTTTAGCCTGTTATAAATTTGGTGCGTGATCCCCTGTAGTAGCTCAGAAGGTAGATTCTGTGGCAAGGGCAAGAAAACTCTGCAATACAGTATTCAACATTTTCTGGTGATTCTTTAGCAAATTTACATAAAATTTAATATAGTTTTTCATTTTGAACAAAGACAATTTGTACTTGTGATTTTTTGAATAGAGGTTTCATTTCAAAAACAAATTATTTACTAATCTTTGGTAAGCCTACATAGTTAGTGTTATATTGCTTGATTCCTTCCTACAAAAGTTAAAGATTTACATCACGCATGGGCATTGTTTAAAAATACTATTTTGGAAGCCCAGACCACATGTATTCCATGCTTTAAGAAAAGTGGAAGGAAATCCAAAAAAATGCCAACATGGTTTAAAGGTGAGGTCAGAGAGGCTATTAAAGCCAAAAAAGCATCTTTTAGGAAATGGAAAAAGGAGCCAAATGACGAAAATGTGAAATGACATAAGCACTGGCAAGTTAGATGCAAGGTACTGATAAGGCAGGCAAAGAGAAAATTTGAAAAAAAGTTTGCAGTGGAAGTATAATAAAAATGTTTTCAAGTACATTCATAGCAAAAACATCTGTGAGTCGGTTGGATCAGCAGATGATAGAGAGGCAAAAGGAGCATTAAGGGAGGACAAGGCTATAACGGGGAGAATGAATGAATTCTTTGCTTTGGTCTTTACTGAAGAAGATGTAGGGAAGTTACCCATGCCTGAAATGGTATTTAAAGATGCTATATCAGAAGCATTGAAACTAATCTCAATAAAACTGGGAAGATATATTATAACTATGTTCCAAGTTGAAGAGCCCTAACCTTTTCAGCCTTTCCTCATAGGCATATCTTCTCATCTCTTTTACAATTTTGGTGACTCTTCTCTAATTCTGCTATATCCTTTTTAAGATATGGTGACCAGAATTGCACACAATAATCAAGATGTATTCGCACCATGGAATGATACACAGGCATTATAATATACTTGGTTTTATTCACCATTCCTTTCCTTATGATTCTCACCTTTTTTTTTTTTTGCCTTCTTTGCTGTCGCTGCACACTGGGCAGAGGGTTTCAACGTGTTATCCATGATGACACCTAAATCTTTTTCCTGAGTGGTGGTTCCTAATATGGAACCTTGCATCGTGTAACCATAGTTTGGGTTGTTCTTTCCTAGGCGCATAACTTTGCACTTGTCTATCTGCCATTTGAACATCCAATCTTCCAATTTATCAAGGTCCTTTTGCAATTTTTAACAATCCTCTTGGGTTTTAACAACTTTGAATAATTTTGTGTCATCTGCAAATTTGACTACCTCACTCATTATTCCCATTTCCAGGTCATTTACAAATATGTTAAAAAGCAGCAGACCCAGCACAGATCCCTGGGGTACTCCACTATTCACCTTTCTCCATTGGAAAAATTGGCCAGTTAGCCCTACACTGTGCTTTCTATCTTTTAACCAGTTCTTGATCCACAATAGTACACTATCTCACATCCCATGACTTTTTAAATTCACCAAGAGTCTCTCATGAGGGACCTTATCAAAGGCTTTCTGAAAATCCAGATGCACTATATCGACCGGCTCACCTTTATGTACCTGTTTATTCACATCTTCAAAAAAATATAACATAGTAAGACAAGACTTTCCTCAGCTAAATCCATGTTGGCTTTCTGTCATTAAGCCATGACTATCTACATGTTCAGTAATTTCAGTTAGGACAAGGTACTTCAGGCCGGAGGGCTGGGGGTTCAAGTCCCACCTGGGGACAGCAATCTCAGGCCGGAGGGACTGGGATTTCTAGTCCTATAGGCACTCTATTGCCCATGTTCCCTGTAAGTATTAGCATATGTGTCTCATATCGCCTCGTATTAAATGTATCCCCCAATTGACCACTGACCCAGTGAAAAGCGGGATATAAATACAGCTAAATAAATTATAATGGATTTTTAACATTTTGCCCGGTACTGATGTCAGGGTCACCAGTCTGTAGTTTCCCGTATTATCCCTGGAACCCTTTTTAAAAATTGGCATTGCATTAGCCACTCTCCAATCTTCAGGTACTATAGATGATTTTAATGATAGCTCACAGATTAATAATAGTAGGTCTGTAATCTCATATTTCAGGTCTTTCAACACCCTCGGGTGTATACCATCCAGTCCAGATGATTTGCTATAGTTGTAATATATCTTGCCAGTTTATCAATATTTCTTTCAAGCATCATCTTTAAATACCATTTCAATCATGGGTAACTTCCATACATCTTCTTCAGTAAAGACCGAAGCAAAGAATTCATTCAGTCTCTCTGCTATGACCTTGTCTCTTCTTAGTGCCCCTTTTACCCCTCTATCATCTAATGGTCCAACTGACTCTCTCACAGGTTTTTTACTACAAAGGTATTTGAAAAAGTCTTTATTATGCATTTTTGCTTCCACAGCAAGCTTCTTCTCAAATTCTCTCTTTGCCTGCCTTATCAATTCCATGCTTCTAACTTGCCAGTGCTTATGTTGTTTCCATTTTCTATAAAATAATGAATGGAGTAGCATAGGTAAACAAATTGGTTGTTTTCTCCTTCAAAAAGTAGAAAAGCTAGGGGATATGCAATGAAGCTACAATGTAGCCCATTTAAGACTAATAAGAGAAAATATTTTTTTCACTCAACATAATTGATTACCTCACTCTGGAATTTGTTACCAGAGGGTGTAGTAAAAGCTGTTAGTATAGCTGGGTTTAAAAAGGTTTGGGCAAGTTCCTGGAGAAAAAGTCCATAAACCATTATTAAAGAGGACCAGGGAAATACGCTGCTTACTCCAGGATAAACATTGTGAAATCTTTTTGGGAACCTGACAGGTAATTGTGACCTGGATTGGCCACTGTTAGAAACAGGATACTGGTCTTGAAGGACTTATGTCCGATCCAATATGGCTTTTCTTATGTTCTAAATTTTGATGAAGGTGTAAATAAACAGGTAGATAAAGGTGAGCCAGTTTATAGGGTATATCTGGGTTTATAGAAAACATTTAACAAAGTCCCCCAAGAAAGGCTCTTGAGAAGATTAAAATATCATGGGATAGGAGGCAGTATCCTAGTGTGGACTGTGAAATGATTAAAAGACAGAAGTAGGATAAAATGATCATTTTTCTCAATGAAGAAAGGGAATAGTGGAGTTCCCCAGGGATCTTTTCTGGGCCCGTTGCTTTTTAACATATTTATAAATGAACTGGAATTGGGAACAATGAGTGAGGTGATCAATTATGCAGAGGACACACAATTATTCAAAGTTGCAAAATCACAGAAGGAGTATGAAAAATTGCAAGAAGACCTTAAGAAATTGGTAAGCTGGGTGTCCAAATGGCAGATGAAATTTAATGTGGGCAAGTGTGAAGTTATTCACTTAGGTGGTCATTCCAGAAAGTGAATAAGGCTTTCTATGTGTTCCAGGGATGTTTATCTCCCGAAAACGCCTACAATCATATTCTGGTACATTGAGTCCATCTCGCTAAGATGAGGATCTCAGAATGTGTCCAGGAGGTTTGGAATGGGGGTGTAGTTTGCCACCGAGACATATAAAGCATATTCAGGAAAGGCCCGTGGATGTTTTGGGAGGTCCCCGCAGACATGCTTGTTATACCTGCTGGAGACATGGAATAAGACCAGTACCTAGAAAATATTCTGCTGTGCTTGTATAAAGGTGGTGACTAGTCTGTTCTGAAATGGTGGACTGCAGTATGGAAAAACACCACAAGATGCATTTATAAAGAACAGAAATCAGAGGTGTGGCAATCTTGTAAGCTAAAGAGGTTTTGATAACTACCCTGAAAGAAATATTAAGAGCAATAGTGATTATTCTAGCCATGCTGACATTTGCTATTTGTGTTAAAGGAGCTAATCTAGGGAATACTAACAATTCCTCTGTCCTGAAAAAGTGGACTGTTGATGTAGGAATAGTATGTGAGTGAGTATGGAAATGAATCTTGTTTGGGTGAGAAACGGAGATCATATTTTTAGTCCTGGGACTCCATGCTATTCTATTATACTAGCTATTATTTATAGGTTCAGGGCATCTTTTTGGTAGATTTGTGTTTTTTTATGACTGAAAGTGTGTGTGTTTGAGGGTTGCATGGGAGGATCTGGTGTGCTCATCTGCAAGTCAGAGGGGACATGAATGCCTGGTCAGTACCTGGACCATACGGATGACCGCAGCATCACTATGTGCCTGTGTGTTAGGGCAGAAAAAAATCACAAAAGGGTCTCCATAGCTAAATGTCAAAACATATCCTTTTCAATAATAAGAGACCATCAGAATAAGAGCATTCAACAGTGCAAATGGCACTGAAACATGCCCAAAAGCACCATATTGTGTGCAGTTGGTAAGGGTCCATATTTAGCATGGTAAAGACTGTTTTTAGAGATGACCAATGAAAAAGCAACTATGGATTTCTTCTACTGCCGTGTATGTTTTGATGCAAGGTATGTCATGACAACCATATCACTTTGACCTTGCTATTATATCTTTGAGTGCACTTAGATCACCTTGCACTGTTCTGGGCATGCAACAGATTAGACTATCTTAGTCTGGTTTGCATCAACATTTATGTATCCTCACAATGCTGTCAGTGAGAGGAGCAGCTTAGGAGATACACATTTTAACAGAGGAGGCGTGGCCATCTGAGATGTCCATGGATATATGGTGGAGACCGGCAGGATCGGAAAAGTGCATCTTTTCAGAATATGATGTCCAAACCATTTGCTACGTATACATGTATCTCGTCATAACAGCGGGGCCCGTGTTTCTCCGTAGTGGTTTGCTTGTGCCGTGCTGAGAACATCTATGTCCCTGATTCCAGAATGGTGGGCGAGTCTATACTCGCAGCTGTGGAATCAGGCTGAAATTGGGCCCGTTTCTCAATTTAGATGTGCTCGCAGCCCAGAAGTGCATGTTATAGAATTGGCATCTTAGGGAAGAACAACCCAAACCATAGCAACACGATGCAAGGTTCCACATTAGGAGTCACCACTCAAGAAAATGATCTAGGTGTCATTGTTAAAATCCTCTCTCAGTGTGCAGTAGCAGTCAAGAAAGCTCATAGAATGCTAGGAATTATAAGGAAAGGAATGGAGAATAAAACAAAAGATATCATAATGGTCTCTGTATTGCTCCATGATGCGACTGCACTTTCTGAATATTGCATGAAGTTTGGGTCACCACATCTAAAAGACCATATAACGAAATTAGAAAAGGCACAAAGAAGGGTGGCCATAATGAGAAAAGGGATGGAAGGATACCCCAGTGAGGAAAGCCTTTAAAGTTAAGGCTGTTCAGCTTGGAAAAGAGATGACTGAGGGGAAATATGTTAGAGATCAATAAAATAATGAGTGAGGTGAAACAAGTAAACATGAATCGGTTGTGTACTCCTTCAAAAAGCATGAAAACTAGGAGATGCACACTGAAGCTAGAAAGTAGTGCAATTAGGACTAATTGGAGAAAATATTTTTCCCTCAATGCATAATTAAGCTCTGGAATTCGTTGCCAGAGGATGTAGTAAAAGCTGTTTATGTAGCTGGGTTTAAAAAGGGCTTGGACAAGTTCCTGGAGGAAAGGTCCATAAACCATTATTAAAGCAGAATGGCGAAAATCCACTGCTTATCCCTGGGATAAGCAGCATGGGATCTGTTAATATTTTGGAATACTGTCAGGTACTTGTGACTTGGGTGGGCCACTGTTGAAAACAGGCTACTGGGCTTGATGGACCTTTGGTCTGATCCAGTATGGCAACTCTTACGTTGTCATGTTTTCTTCTCTTTTCCTGGTACTAAGTCAGGTAGTAGGCAAACATCTGGATCTAAGAGCCACACTGGATCTCAGTGAGGGTCAATGCAAATTTGGGAGAGGGTTTTGTCCCTCCAGACATCTGAGCAGCAGAAGATAGGGAGGAATTGTCGATTATCACAAAATTGTCGATTATCACAACCTCAAAAGTGACTTGTCAATATAGACTGCAGGCCGGATGGAAACATCCTATAGAACAGATGGCACTCACAGGCCATAAAGCCCATCTCTTTATGAAATACTGCACCTGCCCCTACCCCCACCCCCCCTCCAGAAATTGTACTAGCATTGAGTCTCGCTGATTACTATTGAATCAACATGGATGAGCAGTTGCTCAGAATGATCACAGTTTTCTAAGAAAACACGGAATGATCCTCTGCACTATACGGCTCAAACAAAAAAAAACATGGAGCCCTGCAGCTGTTTATGTAGCAGACAGCCTGCAGGTGGGTGGATAGCAGAGGAAGAAGTGGCTGGGATATCCGTGGGTGATGATAGCAGCAGATGGACTACAGAGAAAAAGAGAATGAGAGCAGGTAGGCTGCTGGCAAGCCATTTTCCGCAGCAAGATTCAGGTTTTGCACCAGCTGCCCTTGTTGTTGACTTGTGGGACCGAAAGATCCTTGCCATAAGCCCACATCAACATGGAGAAGCTGAAAAGGATGAATCTGTGGGCTGGGGCTCAAAGTGACAGCACATTTTCCCAGTTTGGCCATCTGGATGCTGTGTGTGAGCTGCAAACTCTTTGAGGCTAACATCTTGATAATGTTTTATTGCAACATGGCTAGGATTGTATTGGATGGGTGGGTTAGATGTATTAAAAACGGAAGACAGCAAATTGTTTTCATGACCCCCCCCCCCCCCACTGACTCTACAACAGATCCCAAAACACTGCATTTGCTGCTTTTGTGAGCTTGCACACTGTTACCTACTCTCTGTGAGTCCAGTGAACGGCACAAGTTGGTTGGTTTCAGAAGTCCGGGTCAGCTCGTTAAAAGCATCTGAAGAAGAGCTGTGGTTTTTGGGCTGCATCATCCTGCGTGTAAAATCTACTCTCCCACTGTCCTCTTTTTCACTACCTGTAAAGACCAAAAATGAGAGGAAACGCATTTCTGCCTGACATCTGCCAAAAGAACTTTTCAAACCTCTGTAAGAAAGAAGAGCCTCAAAACAACAGAAGCTCTCGGTTAACCCAAAACCTTCCTGTCATACTCTGAATCATTTGCCGGGATTTTCCATGAAGAATGCAAAGCATTCAGAACTCATATCAGAGTAAGAGAACATTTAAAAGAAAGCTTTTGTCTTGCCAAAAGGAAATCCCTTCCCAAACCTTTGTCTTACCTTTTCCATGAGGAATGATCATCAATGTCAGAGCTAGCGAAGCAAATCTAAAACAAAACAGAATCAAAAATGAAAAAAGGGTTGAATCATTCTCATTTCTCTATTTAAAAATAAAGATTTCAGAAGTGAAATTTTCAAATGAAAACCAGGTGCAGCCACACCTTAAAGCAATGCTCTCTGGCAGTAAGGATGATATGTAATATAGAGTTAATGCACCCTGTCAAGACCATCAGTCAACAGTAAAGAAATAAACATACTACAAACTTACAAAAAAAAAAAACTACAAAAAATGATACATACTCTACAGTCCTTAAAGCTGACTTTGTCTGTCAAGATTTCCTATTCAGAAAAATATACCTACTGTTTAAATGCTTGTCAGATATCTGCATGATAAACTAAAACAACAAAAAAAAAAAAGAATAAAAGGTGATACCTTTTTATTGGACTAATTTAATACAATTTTTAAAACCTTCAGAAGCTACAAAAAAATGTCAGTCCAATAAAAAAGTTTCACCTTATATTTTTTAAAGTTCATTTTATCAACCATTATAGTGGGATAATGAGGCAGCTACACAACTTTGCCAAAACATCTATGTGGACATTCAGTTGTTTATAAGTTTCAAACTTTTATTGAGAGCCTGAGGACAAATCTGTAAGGAAATATAGGAAAGTCAGGGCTGGCCTAATCCTTAAGCAAGGCTAGTTAGTCACAGCTTCAGTCAAAGCAAAACAACCAGGGCCAGCCCCAAAGATGGGGAAAGGTGTTGGCGCCCTAGGCAAATCTTAAGCTTTACACCCCCCCCCCCTGACTGTCAAAATGCATTGTTTACCTTTGAATGCCCTAACTCTTTGCCACCCACGGCCACTGCCTAGATTGCCTAATAGATGACCCAGTCCTCCTGGTAATCACACAAACTAGAAAGAACCATCGGGCATTTTCTTTTACCTGTAGGGTACATGGTTTCTGGAAATTGCCCTCAGTATATATGCATGCATGCATATTCACACATAAACTCTTTTCTTTTGTATATTTGTATATTATTTAAAATTAGATGTCCAATTGTGCTTTTTTAGAGGATTGTTGTGGAAGAGGTGGTATTGAGCCTATTGTGATTGTTGAGTTTACTTAGCAAAATCTCAAAGAGGGCTTAGGGATCTGAAACTTAATTAAAGCTGGGGGAGGGGGGGACACAAGGCTGAAGCTTCGCCTAGCTGTTTAATACTTTTGCACCAGCAATGAGGAAACCAAATCAAGAACAGAGGAAAATAGCCTCAAATAATGTTTTTATTATCTTCAAGTACATTTCCAAACCCGGCAGCAAGCATTTTTCTTTTTGAAACACTGATTGTGGCGTTTAAAAAATACCTTTCTTCAGCATTGCTGCGCAGGTAGGTGGCAACGCTCAATATATTGTACTATGTGCATTGTTAGGGAAGCCTTTGGCTGGCCTAAATGAAATTGTTTAGCTATAAGGAGAGCAGCTGATTATTCCTGCTAAACTGTATCTAGGCAGGACTCACTCACTCGCTCCACCCCAGCACAATCTGGAGAGTGCTGAAGTATTTAGAATGAATTTACCATCTTTTTGGTGCCACTGAACAATTCACAGAGAACTTATAGGTTTAGCAGGAGCCGCTAAACGTTGACGTCTCTTTCAATATTGACCCACATATATTTTTGAAAACACTGACACCACAATTAACCATTCATTAGGGCTTAATTCAAGTCAGCAGAGTAATATTTAACCCAGGAACTATCCTAGCAAGGTGTGCTGATGGCTGGCCGGTATAAGTACACAAAGCTATTGATTTACTGTAGATTCATGAACTGTTATTTAAATTTGGATACTTGAAAGCACTTTTACATCTCCTGCCGGAGTCTGACTGAGCTGATTATCATAAATACTGTAACAAACAGAAAGAATCACTATACATTGTGCATTTTTCAGTCTCTCTTGGCTTTTTCTTTATCTTGAACATATTAAGAGCCAGGTTTCATTTTCAACCAAAATGTAGGGCAATAAAAGAAGAAACAAGAATGCAAATGCAGTTTCCTGCAGTGTTTGCAAAGAGCTAAGAAACAGCACAAAAAAAGTCATACAGATAAAAGTGGTTGTGCAAAGAGTGCGGTGGGACTCTGTCTTTGAAAAGACCAACCATGCTTTTTGCAAAAGATAAAAATAAAAAGTACTAAAAACAAACAAACAAAAAATTATTATAAAGTGATACCTCTTTATTGGGCTAAGTTAATACATTTGTTGACTAGCTTTCAAGAGCTAATACCTCTTCCTCAGGTCAAGAGAGTTTGAGGAAAACATGATAATTCTGGAATACATAAGGGAATCATGAAAGAATTGCAGTGAATTTCTAAAGGGCAGAAGGGAGGGCAGGGAGGGAGAGATGGATGGGTGATCTTCCAAAAGATTTTGCTTGCACAGAATTTTCTGGCAAATATTTCTTGCCTTTCTAGAAGCTGTAGAAAATTAAATCCTTGGGCAAAAGATGGGTTAATTCATAAGTTTGCCAGGAAACGAATATATACTTTTTTTGTTAAAATCTCAGCCTGGCCTTAATCCTCAATAGTAATCAATTCTAAGTGCTGCTTTTAGAACCGTTGGTTTGCTCATTCTAGTTTTCTGTCCCCATGGTTGTGCCATAGCCTTACCTAACATGGCAGCCCCAGTACATTCTCCTGCAAGCCAATAGTTGGAGGCGAGTTTCCCAGACCGGCCAAAGCTGTTTCATGTGGACCTTTGTATTGTGTGCGAAGTAGCAACCATCAGTCCATGTTCAGGAAGGAAGGAAGAAGAAAAAGGAATGAGAAACTATTCTCCTTTCTCTCTACACCGCATGGACATAGCTCCCTGTTCTTCTTCATGTGGGTCCCTTGGTGAGAAACTGACAGCCAGCTCTCATCTCTCAGCCTTGTCACTCCTCCCCCCTTCCCCTACACATTGACTATTAGAGGCGAGGCTCTGGTACAGAGCACACAAGCTATGTCTTCTCATATACCACACCCCTTCCCCATAAGGAATTCTGCTTTAAGGCTACTCCTTTAACATAAACACTGCTTTTTTTTTTTTTTTGCAAGAAGTATAGTCCTCTTGCTTTAGCCGTAAAACACTACCCTGATTTAAAGGAACCACTGACGTTGTTTAGACCATGCATTTCCCCTCCTCACAAGTAGGGATTTCCTAAGTGGTTATTTCTAGCCTTTACTTGAAGGTGTGTGTTATTTTTTTGTCTGTAATAAAAAACAGCTCGTGTGGTATTATATAATATCCAGACTGCTGTGGTTTCATGTTTTTGAGTCAGCGTTGACTTGACGGCACTTAAAAAAAACCCAAATTATCCTCAGTACCCACTTTTGAAAAAAGGGATGCCATTTAATTTAAAATGCAACACTCATTACATAAGAGCATAAGATGTGCCCGTACTGCAGGGGTTCCCAAATCTGCCTCCCAGTCAGTTGGGTTTCCAGGATATCCACAATGAATATGCATGAGAGAGATTTGCATGCACTGCCTGCACCGTATGCAAATCTTTGTCATGCATATTCATTGAGGATATCCAGAAAACCTGACTGGCTAGGGAGACCCCAGGACAGGTTTGGAAACCCCTGCCATGCTGGGTCAGACCAAGGATAAATTAAGCCCAGTATCCCGTTTCCAACTGTGGCCAATCCAGGTCACAAACACTTATCAGGTTCCAGAAGGTACACAAATTCCATGCTGCTTGTCCACTGGGTAAGCAGTGGATTTCCCTGAACCTTTTCAATAATGGTTTATGAACTTTTCCTCCAGAAACTTGTCCAAAGCTCTTTTAAGTCCAGCTATACCAACAAATTAGTCATGGAAACACTTTAAAATTGACTGTGCTTGGCATAGGTTGTCTCCCTACCTCTCCCCACTGAGCTTTCTCAAGGAAGGCTTCACACATGAGCTCCAATAATTTCTCTGCCGTCTTCCTTATATGGGTACAGTACTAGGGGAACTTGGGGGGGGGGGGGGGGATAGATTCAGCATCAGTGGCTAGCACTGCTAACATGGTTAGCTGCCGGTGCTGACATTTAAACTCAGATATGCAATACCAGGATCATATCTGGTTCTGGCTCTGAATATCTGGGTTAGCCACTTTTGCCCCTCGCTAACTGGACAGTGGCGATATTGAGCCACTGCCCGGTTAGCAATATGTGATGAAAGTTAGGCCAGGGATTCCGATGCCTGGCTTTTCCAGATATCACTAACCTAGTAGCAGCACAATATCACCACTGCCCAGTTAGCAATCGGTGCCACTTCTGCTCTGCTCTGGAAGGCCCCTGACATGCCCCAGTGCTAAGCAGAAAGCATCGGGGTGTGTACTAGTGGCACCCGGGGATATTCCGTGGCATTAACCATGTTAGTGCCACTGAATTTCCAGCTCAAAGGCACTTAAATTGTTTTCAGGTCTGCAAAGCATGTAAATGCCCTGGCATATCTCTCCTTTCTGTCTAGCTGGGTGCATGAGATAAACACATGTGGCTCTCTTTCCAGCAGTACTTATTGCCTGGTGACTAGGTGTCATCATCACTAAATATAGAGAATAGTGGGACTCAAGGAAAAGAAAATTTAAGGTATCACAGACATGTGGGCTGATGCAGCAAAAGGCGCTATGATCTAGCACAGCATTTGGCTCAAGATTTTACCACACTAGTCTTGTTCTCAGAGGCAGAAAGCAAGCTAGTGCAGGAGAATCCCAAGCAAAACCACTGCGCTAAAGCATAGTGCAGAGGGTGTGATAATCTCATGCAAAGGAATGAAGGTTTAATTGCCCCTGATGGAAGAACTGTGCTGAAACTTAGTGCAGTTTTTACTGTTCTCTTTATACTGGATCTTTACACCAGCTCAGGGCCAGTGTAAAGATTTCTGTCAGGAGCAAAGGGATCATCTGAGATGAGGTATGACATTTTGCTTCAGATACACGTCACCTCTGATGACCAGGCAGTCCCAGACCACTGATCTGCAAGAGGTGGCCCAAGTGAACATTCACACCCTGACCCCTAACTAAGAATAGGTGGCCTTGTACCCTCCAAACCATCTTGATTGACACAAAAATCATTGGTAGCTCTAGTAGCTGTTAGATCCTCATCACAGTCTCCCCAAAATAAACCTTAGTGGTTTTAATAGTTGCTAGACCCCTGACCCCCAGCAATAAAAAAAGTTCCCAGGGGGCACCCCCATATCTCTCCATGGACATCCCAGACATCCTTCCACTACCTTCCAGTATCTCAGATTTTAGGAGGCAGGAGCACAGCCAACATGCTCCTTTCTCTGAGCCACCATCTTGTAAACTGGCAGTGCTTGACCCCATGAAATGCATACTGGGATGCACTACGTGGGATCAGTCTACCAAATAAGGCAAAAATTGCCTTATTTGGTAGACTGAATCCCACTGCAGTAAATCCTGGTATGCACAGTGCAGGGTCAGCAGACATCCTGTGCTGTGCATCCCAGGATGTACCATGGGGAATGTTTGGTCTTCCAAATAAGGCAATTTTTGCCTTATTTGGCAGACTGACCCTGTGTGGTGAATCCCAGGATGCTCTGTGCGTGAGGTTAGGCGTCACCATTTTACAAGCTGCCAGCTTGGAGTCAGGAGTGTATGGGCAGTGCTTCTGTCTCCCATCATTTTAGGTACTGAAAAGGTAGGAGAGGTCCAGGGGGTCTGGGGGATTGAGAGGCCCTCTGGAAACCCTTATTTTATTGGGGGGGGGGGGTTGGGGTACAGGGTCTAGCAGCCTCTAGAGCTGCCAGTGTTTATTTTTGGGGGACTTTGGGATAGGACCATCAATGCTTATTTTTTTGTTGGTCAGGGTGGGGGTCTAATGGGAACTAGAGCTAGAAATATTTATTTTGAGGGTATCAGAGGGTGTGAGGGGGCCACTGTGACCACCAGTAATTTTGGTGGTGATCATGGGGAGGTGGAGGTGCTTGAAGAGGGTCAGCACAGATTAGGGGTATGGACCTGCTTGGATCATCTTAGGTGAAATATCAAACTTCATCTCAGATGTCCTTTTGTGCTCAAGGATGCAGTATCACCAGCCCTTGTGAGCATGCACCTGCCTTTATTTGTGCACATTTTTGCACACAACAGATTTGCATTTTTTTTTTTTTGCTGCATCCATGAGCAAAAATGGTGTATTTTCCTTGTATTAGAAAACTGTGCATTGTGCTACAGCTAATGGCTCTACCTCAAGGTTTCTGCATCAGCCTCACAGAGTGAATGCAAGCAGGAGAACTCATACCTAGGGTTAGGGCTGGTGCAAGGGCATAAGGTGCTCTAGGTGAACCTCATTCCCAGCGTGGCCCCTGATCCGCCCCACGCCCATTGCCACCATTGCCACACCTCTTCAGGATGTGCAGTGACGGCAATACATTTAAAAACGCACCTCGGCAGCAGAGTTCCCATCTGTTCTGGCGCAGCAGTGCTGTTCGAGCGGAATTAGGGGGGAGGGCGTAAGTGCGAATGGCACCACGGCACCAGAGCAGAAGGTAACTCCAGCACTGCGGTGCCTTGTTAAATGTATTGTCATCATTGCACGTCCTGGAGAAGGCAGTGGGTGCCCCTGACCATTGGCGCTCTAGGTGACTGCCTAGTTCACCTAATGGTTGGGAAACTAAACATGTATCTAAGGCCCAAATGTTTAGGAAGCAATGGTGTACCATAAGGAGGGGACTAGGGTGCCCCGGGTGCTGATGCAGGGCTGATGCTATCTTTTTTGCTACCCTGTGCAAGTAATTACTGTACTGCCCCCCCATTGACTCCAAAGGAGCCATTCACAAGCCATTTTTTGTCCCAACGACGACTTAGGAGCATGTTTACTAAACATTACTGTGCTTTAAGTGCCTCTGCATGTAGGGAAATAAATAAGCGCTGCTGCACTTAACGCACATTAACCTTTAGCAAACGTGCCCCTTAATGAGTGTATGGTAAGTGGACGTAGTAGTAGATGCTATGATCTTTCTGCCTCTGGTCCTACTGCCACGCAATGCCACAATCTTTCTACCGCCGGGATCAGAGGCGGCTCAAGACAATCTGCTCCTTGAGGCGAGAGATGAGCTGGGTCTCCCCTCTCCCCGGCAGTCAAAATGGAGGGGCCTCCTCAGAGCTCTAGTCAGGGTACAGGGGCTCCCTTCATTCAGAACTTCGATCAGGTGGTTGCTCCAAGAATAAGGAAAGCAACATATTCCCAGACTATATAATTTTAAAAAATCCCTTTGCGATGATGTTCATATGCAGCAAATATTGTAGCAGTTTAATTATGTAAAGTGGGAATCCGATATAACATATTGACTCCTGACACTGCACACTAGGCTGGCATGATATTTAATGTAAATATATATTCTGCAAAAGACAGAAAATGCCACGTGATCACATACCAAGGAGCAAAAAATGAGAACCATAGCACAGTTTATAACACAAAAATACAATTATTATAACTAACTATATTTTGGTGTTTTAAACTGTGCTGTGGTTTTTGCTTTTTCTTTTTGAACATATATTCTGCAATCAGTGTAGGAGTAGCCTAATAGTTACAGCACTGACTTGGTAATCAAGAGACAAGGGTTCAGTTCCCATTGGCATGCCTTGGGCAAGTCACTTAACCCTTCATTGCCTTGGAAGAAAGGCCTGGCAATCTACAGTATTTCTGATCACACTGTCAAGACAACCCTGGAGTTGCTGGGTCGCCAAGAGTCAACACTGACTTGAAAGCACACATTGCATTACATTCTGCAATCGAAGAAACCCCTCTTCCAGCAATGGCTGCAGAGCAAAACTAGGATGTTTCCCATAGAACTTGACATATTAAAAATAATTTCTGATTTTGGTGTCATCTCAGTAACAGCAATATAGACCCTCACCAGCACTGGACATATTGTGAATACAAAACCTTACAAAAATTACTCAGGACCTATCAAGAAAATCTACCATACTATAGCAGCATCAACTTCCAAAACTCAAGGGGCTGACCCAGAAAAGAGCAGCAGCATAAATATTGCAGTGGGCCCTAGGGCAACCATACAGCTATTCAGAAAACCAAACAAGTCAGATTACTCTGATCCCTACATAGAAACTCCATACTAACAAAATAGCTGGACTTGGTCACACACTCAGAACATAGATCCTTGCCAAGTAGGGAAGAGACACATGTAGACAAAAATTAAACTGAAATCCCAAGAAGCCAGATACTGCATCAGTAGTGTAGCCAGGACTGATCTTTTTGGTAGGGCTTGGATTAACATGGGTGGGACAAAGCAGTACAAATGTTGACACTGCCTCCAGTTATCCTCTCATTCAACTGTTTTGCTGAAGCTGAATGGGTGGACCTGAAGCAAAAGTGGAGGGGCCATGGCGCCCACCCAGGCCAATCTTTGGCTACACCTCTGCATGCAGTACAACACCAATGAAATGGAATAAGATGCATATGTCCCTGTACCGTGCAAAATATAAAGATAGAACATGTAAATTCCAAAGACTGACCTACTGTAGTCCACTCACTAAACTGAAAATAAAATTTATTTCTTTATCTTTGTTGACTGGCCATTTTATTCTCCAATCATGTTAATTTCATTCTATGGTGTCGTTCCATGGTGCGACTGCACCTTGAATATTGTGTACAATTCTGGTGGCTGTATCTTAAAAAGGATATAGCAAATTAGAAAAAGTACAGAGGAGAGCCACCAAAACGGTAAAGGGGGTGTAAGGATACCCCTATGGGGTATGATTTAAAAGGCTAGGGCTCTTTGACTTGGAAAAGAGGCGGCTTAGGGAAGATATGATAGAGGTCTATAAATTAATTAATGGAGTGGAACGGGTAAATGTAAATTGATTGTTTACTCCTTCAAATAGTAGAAAGACTAGGGGGCACACAATAAGGCTACAATGTAAGAGAAAATATTTTTTCACTCAATGCGTAATCAAACTCTGGAATTTATTACCGGAGAATGTAGTAAAAGCTGTCAGTGTAGCTAGGTTTAAAAAAGCTTTGGACAAGTTACTGGAGGAAAGGTCCATAAACCATTATGAAAGAGGACCGGGGAAATCCACTGTGTGCTTTTTTGGGAACCTGACAGGTACTTGTGACCTGGATTGGCCACTGTTGGAAACAGGATACTGGGCTTGATGGACCTTGGTCTGACCCAGTATGGCATTTCTTATGTTCTTATATTATTTCAGTCTTTGGTTTCTGCTTTCTTCTGTCTTCTCTTAACTCATTTACTAGGTTCTCTGGCCCACCGGCCACTTCTCTCCCCTCCTGTTTCCATTTCCTTATATCTCTGACATTTATCTTTTCCCTTCAGCTATCTTCCATTTATTTTTTTCTCTCTATCAACTTAGATTTCACTCCACTTCCTTACCATCCAATCCTTGTTACTGTATTTACCACTTTTTAACCCTTAAATAGTTCTCTCATTCCCCATCTCGCTCTCCTTCCCCAAAATCTTATTTCCCCATCTTTAACTAACTGTCCCAGTGCATCCCTCTCTGTCTTTTCCTCTGTGTCCAGCATCTCCCCTCTGCTTCTCCTCACATCCCATGTCCAGCATTTCACAGTTTCCTCTCCTTCTCCCTCTCCCCATCTAGTATTTCTCCTAACTCTCCACCCCATGCCCAACATCTCCTCTCTCACTCTCCCTTCCCATGTCCACAATCTCTCCTCTCTTCCCACCCCGCCCCTTGCCCACCATTTCTCCTCTATCTCTCTCTCTCTCTCAAACCTTCCTCCTGTGCCAACATCTTTCCTCTCTTCTGACCCACGTCAAGCATTTCTCCTCTCTCATTCTCCCCCTCCCCAATGACCAGCATCTCTTCTTTCTCATCCCGCCCAATATTCAGAATTTCTCCTCTCTCTCTTCCTCCTTGTGTCCCTTTCTTCCATACCTCCCCCCCCCCCATACCTAGCATCTGCCCTCCATCCCCCCGCCACCATCTGCCCTTTTCCTCCTTACCTCATGACCAGCATCTGCACTCCACCTCCCTGTGGCTTCCATCTGCCATCACTCCCCTATCTCTCCCTATGGTCAGCATTTGCCCTCCACTTCTCTGTGGCTACCATCTAACCTATTTCTCCTTATGTCCAGCATCTGCTGTCTGTCTCTTTGTGGCCACCATCTGCTGCCTGACCACTGACCCCATGATCAGCATCTGTACCCCTGTTCCCTTCTTCCCATGGCCAGAATTTGTCCCTGACTTCTAAGACTATTTGTCTTCAATGCCCCCTGTCCCGGTGTCCAGCATCTGCTATCGACTCCTGTGTGCCCCTCCCCCCTCCGGTATCCAGGCTGGTCCACCCCCTCCCTGCCTCCCTCCCTGCAGCTGCTGCCTTTCATGATGTCCGCAATGGCTTAGAAACCCCCCCCCCTCCTCAAAAGCACGGGTCTTTACAACTCCAGCACACTTGAAAGCTCCAGCCAGTCCTGCCCCCCTCTGACGCAAAAGCATGCATCAGAAGCGGGTGGAGCAGCAGGACCTTGCAAATGTGAAGACTCCATGCCCTGTTTACTTTTTACCTGCAAGGTTCCCATGGCACTGGCTTCCATGGGAGTTTGCCTTTGAAAATCAGCTTACAGGTAGCTGAAAATAGTCATTTTATTCTTTAGGAAAAACATTCAAATAAATTAACTCAACACACATCAAAGATTTCTATTTGCATCTTTGCCTACGCAAAAACAAAACTCCAGTATGGCGCTTTGCTGGGCAGTTATATACAAGTTTCCACCTTTTGGCCTACATATTTTGGGTTAAGTTTAAAAAGATATTAATTTTTTATTGTAAAACATTACATCTTTCTCTAAATAAATTAATCTTAAAACCCAATTCCTGTTCAAGTCAAAAGCATAATGCCCTTCTACCAGACATATTTTGTCTACCATCTTGAGTTCTTGGGTGAGCTTCATTGAGGGATTAATTCCTTTGGCCACTAAAGACTTGGATTGATCTTTCTCCTTAGGGTTGAGGAGATAATATGTAAAAACTGATAGGGTTAAACAGTCTAATTACATATCTACAATTCATAGTGATGCTGTTCTAATTACTTTTTCTCTTGCAAAATCAATAAAAAGGCACCAATGAAAACTGCGAACCATCTGCAGCAAACACTAAAAAGAAAGAGCAATTCTGAGATAGATGATCTGATGTCACCCATATAGTGCTACTTCTAGGTCACTAAGGAGATGTGAGCCCTGGAACATGCATGATAAAGGCCTGGGAGATGTAGGAGCTTAGCCCAAGGGGAAGTTCCTTATTTATGTAGAAAGTTTTGTATACCACCTTATCCTTCAATCAAAGTGGTCACAACACAATTGGGACTACATTTAGCACAAGGGGATATGAGACACATACACTAATACTTACAGGGAACATGGGCAATGGAGGGTTAAGTGGCTTGCCCAAGACCACAAGGAGCACCTGTGGGACTAGAAACCCCAGTCCTTCTGGCCCAAGGTTGCTGTCCTCTAGTGGGATTTGAACCACTAACCCTCTGGCCTGTGGTACCTTGCCTCAACCACTAGGCCACTCCTCCCTTAGTGGGAGCATAGATACCTAGACCTTTTGGTGGGAAAGTATGTTTGTGAGTCCTTTGTTAAAGAAGACTGATCACCTCTTTGGCATCAGAGGAAAAGAGACTTTGGGCGGCTGATCAAAGAAGAGAGTGGTGAACTCCACCCTTTCTCTGTGAAACTGCCATGAATATGCAGAAGGTAAAAACCTAAGTCACCTATCAGGACCTGGAGCTTCTGATACGAAGGGGCAGTTTAATCTTCAGCAGTTTAGTGTTCGCCCCAATTAAAATGTTCCAATGGCTTTGGACCGTGCTGTGGCAGTGTCTGCAGGGGCAGAGTGCTGAAGGGACTGCAACCCAGAGGTGGAACTGCCAGCAGCTGGAGTGCCACACTTGCTGAAGGGGAACCGTGGTAAAGTGGTGGCATGGTGATGGGTCCCTTGCTGGCTTTCTCTTCTCCCTCAGTGAATGGTGATACTGTAGAGGGTCAGGAAGTTGGAGGTGTCTGAACATTGTTGAGGGAAGAGTGAGATGCTCGCTGATGGTGGAGGTACGTTTAGACCTGTTGCTATTACTCTAGATGTGCTATGGGAATCTGTTAGGAGTATGGACTTGTCCCTGAAGGAAAAGAGTGAGAAAATCTTTGAGAAAGTAAGCTGTGTTGTGGAGGCTATGGGGTCCAGGGAGCCGCACTGAAGAGCCAGGAGAGCCAGCTTGACCAGTTGGAACAACAGGCCAAGGGTATTGGCTCTGGGGGGTAATTGGTTGTTAACATTTCCTTATTTTTTGTTGTGTCTCTAAATGTCAATAATTATTCCTTTTCTATGAATAAACAATTCATAGATTTTATGTCTGCTAAAAGAGTGAGGTTTCTGGATTGCAGGATCCAAGGCAGCATGGGTTTACCAGAGGCAGGTCTTGTCAGACAAATCTTATTGATTTCTTTGACCAGGGAATTTGACCATGGGAGAGCCCTAGATATGGTGTACTTAGATTTCAGTAAAGCTTTTGACACGGTTCCACACAGATGACTTCTAAACAAACTGAGCACCCTTGGGATGAACCCTAAAGTTACTGATTCTGTTAGAAAATGGTGAGTGGGAGGCGGCAAAAGGTACAGGCAAATGGAGCTCACTCTTAGGAGAAGGAGGTTACCAGTGGTGTGCTGTCGGGATCTGCCCTTGGTCCGATTCTTTTTAACATTTTGTTAGTGATATAGCGGAAGGGCTGTTGGGTAAGGTTTTCCTGTTTGCAAATGATATCAAAATCTGCACTAGAATAGACAACATGAGGAGGGATCTAGCTAAGCTTGGTCTAGAATTTGGCAGCAGAATTTAAAGCTAAAAAATATAAGGTCATGCATTTAGGCTGCAAAAATCCAAGTGAGTGGTACAGTGTAGGGGTGAAATACTTCTCTCCACAAAAGAAGAGCGGGTTCTGGGTTTGATTGTGTTGGACGATCTTAAAATAACTAAACAGGTAGAAAAAGCAATGGTGAAAGCCAGAATGATGCTTGGGTATATAGGGAGAGGAATGGCCAGCAGAAAAAAGGAGGTGATAGTGCCTCTGTATAAGTTTCTGGTGTGACCTCATTTGAAGTATTGTATGCAATTCTGTGGCCACACCTTCAAAAGGATATAAATAGGTTGGAGTCTGTGCAGACAGTGACTACTAAAATAGAGGTTTTTGTTATGAGCAAATGAGGACAGACTTAAAGAACTTAATATGTACTGTATACTGCAGAGGAAAGGTGGGATAGATGAGATATGATAGAGATTTATTTACAAAAATTCCAAGCATCAATACTTGTATGGAAAAAGGCACTCTAGGTTACAAAAACAAGGAAAATATTTATATACTGCCTTTCTCTTGGTCAAAGTGGTTACAATTGGGGGATATGAGACATATACACTAATACTTACAGGGAACATGGGCAATGGAGGGTTAAGTGGCTTGCCCAAGACCACAAGGACACCTGTGGGACTGGAAACCCCAGTCCTTCTGGCCCAAGGTTGCTGTCCTCCAGCAAGACTTGAACCTCTGACCCGAAGTACCTTGCCCCAATCACTAGGCCAATCCTCCACCAATAGAGGAACAGGAAAAATAAAAATTCACTAGAATACCCACTAGCCGCACTCGCATTGGTCTGGGATGACTGAGCGTTGGATTGAACCTGTACAGTTAAACTATTCATCTGCTGCACCAATACTGTAGCCAAAGAGGAAATCACCATCCAAATGGACTCCAAAGTAAACATAGTAGGATGCTCCAAAGTTAAAAAATAGTTGACACCGAAGTAGACTCAGCAGCTACAGAGGAAACTTGCTGAGCCTCAGCCTGGGCTTGCCCCTGTGTACCTCCTTCCACTTCCATAGGATGAGGGTGAAAGAGGATAGACTTAGAAGTAACATGCGGAAATATTTCTTTATGGAAAGAGTGGTAGATGTGTCGAATAGTCTCCCAGTTGAGGTGATAGAGACGAGGGCAGTATCTGAATTCAAAAAAGCATGGGACAAACACATAGGATCTCTTAAAGTAAAAAGAGCACTGCTGTAGTTGATATGGAAGGAAAGACTAAATAGGCCATGTGGTCTTTTTCTGCCATCATGTTTCTAAGATGACAAGTTGAAAATGACTGATGTCTCATAACTTGTGTGTTTTGGCTGCCATTGCTATTTTGCAGTCTTGATTATTTTGTTTTCTATTTCCTGATTTCTATTTTTTCCTTTTTTTGGCCCTTAATATTGGGGTCAAAACTGTAATTATTTATTTATTTAGACAGATTTGTATACCCCCTTATCCTTCATTCAAAGTGGTCACATCACAATTGGAGGGTTACATTTAACGTGAGGGTACTTAACAACATTATACAGTGAATTTGTGTGTTTAGTTGGGATGAGTGGGTATCTAGTTGGCGGAGGCAGTTGCATTATCGTTCGTGTAGGGACTGTTGTCTGTCTGCTCGGTTTCTGTAAATAGCAGGGTTTTAAGGGCCTTGCAGAAGTCTATGATGTCATTTAATGCCCTCCAGCTCGTTGGGAGGGAATTCCAAAGTATACTTGTATACCACCTTATCCTTCAATCAAAGTGTTCACATCACAATTGGAGGATTACATTTAACATGAGGGTATTTAACAACATTTAGACATCATAATTGGAGGGTTACATTTAACGTGAGGGTACCTAATAACATTATACAGTGAATTTGTGTGTTTAGTTGGGATGAGTGGGTATCTAGTTGGTGGAGGCAGTTGCATTATCGTTCATGTAGGGACTGTTGTCTGTCTGCTCATAGGTTTCTGTAAATAGCAGAGTTTTAAGGGCCTTGCAGAAGTCTATGATGTCATTTAATGCCCTCCAGCTCGTTGGGAGGGAGTTCCAAAGTGTGGGCACCAGTAGTGAAGGAGCTCTTCTTGAAGTTGTTTGGTTAGTCTTGTGATATCCTGCAGGTGTATCGATCATATACTCATTATTGGTCCTTCTTGGTCTATTGCTGATATCCCTTATTATGATATCTTGGAGTGCATCTGCCGAGAGATGGTGGATGATTTTAAAGATGATCAGGATTGTTTTAAATTTTGCTCTGGTCATCATTGGAAGCCAGTGCAGTTGCTGTAAGACGGGGATGATATGCTCAGTTCTTGGGGTGTCTGATGCGTGCTACAGTATTTTGCACCATTTGGAGTGGGTGTAAGGTCTGATGAGGGAGGCCTTGATATAACGAGTTTCCGTAATCAAACAGAGGTGTGATGAGTGCTTGGCACACTGTACGAAAGTGGTCCTGGCGGAGTAGTGGCTTGATTTTTCTTATAGTCCTCAAACATTGATAGGCCTTGTTTGCGGTTTTGGTGATGTGGGATTTCTGTCCATTTTGATGCCCAGGTACTTAACTTCATCTTTGACTACTATGAGTTTGCCTAGAATTCTGATAGTTTGTGGTGGATTGAAGGTAGGGCTCCTGGTGACGAACATTGCCTCAGTTTTATCATAGTTGACCGTCAGGTTATTGGCTGTGAGCCAGGTATTCATGTCTTCAAGGCATATGATCATTGTTGTGGTGTTAAGTGCTAGTAGGTTGATTGGGGCATACACCATGATGTCGTCAGCATAGAGATGATAGTGGAGTTTGTGGCGTTTGATGATATTGCATATGGGTTGGATGTAAATATTGAAGAGCATTGATGACAGAGCTGAGCCTTGTGGTATTCCTTGCGTGACGGGGAACTGCAATGATTTCTTTTGGGCACATTTGACTTCTTGTGTTCGATCTTTCAAGTAGGAAGTAAACCACTTCAGAGTATTCTTGCGTAGTCCTATCTGTTGCAGGCATTGTAATAACCTGGCATGGGACATTGTGTCAAAGGCTGCTGAGATATCCATGAATACTAGCAGGAATTCATTCTTTATGTTATCTATGCCTCTTAGGAGATTGTCAAAGAGGGAAGTGAGTAGTGTTTCCACACCGTGCTGGGGTTTAAAGCCATGCTGATGGATGTCCAGTGGGGCATTCATGTCAATATGGTCCTGAAGTTGACATTGCACTATCTTTTCGACGATTTTTGCAAGGAATGGTAGACTGGAGATGGGGGCGGTATGATTTTGGTTGAGAGGGGCTTACATTGTTGCTTTTAAGTATCGGTCCTATCATGGCATGCTTCAGGGATTGCAGCACGTGTCCTTGTTGGAGTGATTCTTTGACGATTTTGTGAATGTAATGGGAGAGCTGGCTTCTTGTGGCTTTGAGTCTTGCTACTGGGTATGGGTCTAACGGTGAGGTTGTTGTGTTGAGTCCATTTAGTATGTCCTCTACTTGATGTGTTGATGGTATGCTGAAGTCCTCCCAGGTTTGATGTTGTTCTTTCATTTCATGGTCATCTGTCTGTGATGTGATAGAGCATGTATGGATGGTGTTTTTCGATTTCATGTAATCCGCAAATTCCTGTGGGTCAAGATGGTGGGTACAGTGCTGTGTGGTGTCTTTAGTAAGCTTTTGGAAAATGCTAAAGAGTTCTCTCGGTCTGTTGACAGATTTCATGATTAGGTTGGTATGGTGCTGTTGTTTACCTTCATTTATCAGGTTGTTATATTCCATTTGCTTGGCTCTGTATTGAGTCAGGGAGTTATGTGACTTGTTCCGCCTCCATTTTCTCTCCAGTCTTCGGAGAGTGCGTTTTGCATCTCTGATATCACTTGCGTACCAGGGGACGTTGGACCTCCTATGTGCTTGTGGTTCTGTACTCGTAGGGGCTGATGCTGCATTAGATATTATGGAGCTCCATTTCTCTATGCTTAGGTCAAGGGTGTCACATTCCTGCTGGAGTTGTGGAATGATTTTGTCTATGAATGAGTCTTTGTTGAAGGCTCTGAAACATCTGGCTATGCTCTCATATTCCTTGTGTTGGGTGGGGTTTTTCAGGGTTAAGGTGAAGTCAATTACATGATGATCTGACCAAGGGACCGGCGTGATTGTCGGTGTTATGGCCTTGCCCCGTTCCACCAAGTGCATTGGAATAAAGACCATATCCGGAGTTGTACCATGCTGGTGCGTTGGGGCGTTGATGTCTGGCAATATTTTAGTGACTCCATGGCTTTTAGGAATGCTGTAGTTTCCTTGGTGGGTGCAGAGGTTAGGTTGTAGTCTCCTAATACAATGAGTGGTTTATGTTTTCTGTTGTGTGTACATATTGCTTCAAGTACCATGGAGAGATGTTCAGTTGTGGTTCCAGGAGGCCTGTAGGTGATTGAGACACTTAGGTACTTGTTAGCTATGGTGATTGTGTTGGATTCAATTGTATTAGTGGTGGAGATTGTTTTAAATCTGTATTCCTTTCTGGCCAGCATTAGCACACCTCCTCCTCTTTTTTGTGCTCTGATGCAGTTGAATGCTGAGTAGCCTGCTGGGGTTACTTGATTTAGTATTATCTGGTCTGAGTCATCTAGCCAGGTCTCTGTGATGCAGATTTATATCTAGTTTTTTGTCGAGGATGAGGTTGAGGATAGTATTCGGTTTGTTCCTGATTGATCTTGCATTTATTACAGCACACCCGATGTTAGCAGCTATTATTGGGTTGGTGTGTACACTATTTGTGAGATGAGTGGGTGTAGTACATGTGGTATTATGCGGTTTGTAAACTGCAGGCTTGGTATGCTGGTGTTCTTTAGAGAGGGATGAGTCTGGCATCCATACAGGTTGGGTGGTATGAAGATGGAGCAAGGGGATTTGCTCATTGGGTCCGATGCCCAGCGTGCATGGTGTGAAGGTGTGGAGGAGTGTAAGGCAGGCAATGAGGTAGTGGGGAGTGGAGTGCATTTTTGCAATTTACTGACCTGGTTTCGGCTTGAATTGTGGCTCAGTGGTGGTATGTGTCTGATCCTTCTCTTGTATCTCTAAACTTGCCTGCTCTCTTTGTTCGGTCTCTCCTCCTTTCTTGTGGCTTTAATCTGGTGATGGGGCCTATACATATGCACTATGTTATTTACAAACAGTGAGGTAGCAAACAAGCAATGAGGTAGCAATGGGGTCCAGAGGCTATGCAGCATGTGCTTTCTTTAAAGCAATGAGGTATTAGTGAAGTAACAAAGAGTTAGTAGTGGAATCTATAGGTTATGCAGCACATGTTATCTACAGCAGGCTATGCAGTATATGTTATCTACAACACATATTATCTGCAGCAGACTTTGCTGCATATGTTGTCACAGCATATTTTATATTTACAACAGGGTTGTTGTGTCCGATGGAGGGTCTGTTGCTGCAGTCGCTGATGGCGGGTGAAAATAACGCTGAGAGGAGGTGGAGGAGGTCTAATAGATTATTATTAGCTTTGTAACTTTTCCTCAGTGGTATTTCTATATTTCCTCTTATTCAAGTATTTTCTTGGAGGTAAATTGTAAGAATTCATAAAAAAAGAAAAAAATAAGTTTCTTGGGGAGCCCTCTGCAGCAGAGGTCTGAGCACATGATATGATGTCAGTTAAGAAGCATAGAAGGCTAGTGTCCTGCCAACAAGGAGACTTCTGCTACTATCTATCTACCTGTCATCAGGTACAATAAGAGATATCCATCAGAGAGGGACTCTGTTTCTAAAAAAGCTGGCCCTAAAACATGTCTTACCTACTAGGATCAGATCAATTGGTCTGCAGGCAAACGAAAGCAACTTAGAGGAGGAAGCAGTTAAGGTGAAAAACCTACAGAGAGAGTGGGAGTAGAGACAGTAGAAATTTCCTGCATTACAGGGGAAGGACCTCAACTAAGCTAATCCAGCCAGAAGCCTTTGGGAAACCAAATATGTAGGGTTCAGGGGAGTTTCAAGATGGTGGATCTAAGGCACAGTGCTCAGCATCACTTGTGTTATGGGCAAGAGGAAGGTGAAGTCGGGCAAGAAATTCTCCTGTGGAGGCATCTCTTTCCCCTGAATTTCAGAGTCCCCTGAAGCCGCCAACAGTGTTTAACGCTCTGGAACACTGTCGGGTGACTGACCCACTGATGAGTGCAGGTGCAGCACCTGAAGGGGAGCAGACACCAGGAGCTGGCGTATGTGTTAAGCTTTCCCCTATGGTGACTATCAGCTATGTGTGCTCAGGCGCAGGGTTCAGGTGCTGAGGCGGCTGGAGACACTAACCAGCGGCAGCGGATTGCCTTATGCTTATTCTCAAGATTTTCCTGGACTCAGCTCTCAGTCATTGGCTTCCTTTTCCCTGACCTGACCAGATGCTTTTACTTTGGAAACCATTTGGTCTGCTATGTCGAATTTGGGGAAGCGCTCATTCCACAAATGCAAGTACTGACAGCTCATCTGCAAACTAATATGTTTGTTATATCTAAAAATATCCAGCAGTCTCTTCCAGAGGTGGAATCTAGGTTTCTTCTAGTAGAGGGTTCCTGTAAAGTTCTTATTAAGGACATAACTTTGATGAAATCCAAGACCGGACATTTGGAAAACTGCCCTGTCTGTCAATTTGAGACCGATTAACTTCTCTAAGTTACTGTTAATCTTTTCTAGAGATATGCTTCAGAGCTCCTTGGTTGAAATTTTGGGAATGCCTCCGGAGTCACATCCACCATTGGCTCATTCATATTATTTGCCTCCTGCTAAGGAAGACTCTGGTGGAGGCCAAAGAATTAGGCTGCAGCAAATGGATGTGTTAAGGGCACATAAAGGTGCTGCCTGCCGACCTCGCTGCACTTGCAGGGCTGCTGTGCGTACTGTGAGAAATGGGGGCAGCATGGGGATGGAGAGTAGATGAGACAGACCCCAGGAAGTATAGGGTCAATTCCAGTGACAGCCCTGTACATCCGGGGATCGCCGGTGGGGGTGGGGGGTGGGGGGGATGCCCGGCTTATTCCACTTCCAAGGTGGAATAAGAGCAGAGTGCCCCTCCGATCCTGGCTGGCAACCCCTCCCGGGAGCCCAGCAGCCCCCCCCCCCACTGGAGCAATGGGACATTCATGGTGAGTCCCCACCGCCCAATTTGGGCTCCAGTGGCCTCTGTTGGGGTCAGGCGGTGGGGAATTGGGGATCACAAAGTAGGCAGGATCTGCCATGGGGAAGACATCCCCGCGGAGATGCAGGGACATGCTGGGCCATCCCAGGACCCGATCCTGCACCCATGGGGTCATCTTGTTCCCGTGGTGCAGAATCAGGTCCTAATGGACCCATCCTGCCTGGGGGCACCCAGACGGCCTGGGCATGCACCTTCGGGGATTGGGCGCCACATGTCTCTGCTATTTTGAAGACGTCTGATGCTGCCTCTGTTGATTGTTATATTTGCTTTTTGTCTGACCACAAGTGGATGTTAAAGATGTTCTACAAGAAAAGGTATATTCCCTTTAAAGGCTTTACTGTCTGAATTTTTCCTGTTCTGGCCAGGGAGACTCAGAGGAGAAGGAGAGAGTTCCTCCTGAGGCGGGGAGTTTTGCAGCTTGGAGGCTTATTTTTTCTCAAGTTCCCTTGTAAATGTCTTGTGAAGTTTTAGTCTGTTAGTTATTTTTTTTTAATCTTCCCAGCATCTTTCCTTCATTAATGCACATAGGAAATTAAGCTCTCATATATTTAAATATTTGATCTCCACCTTTTTTTTCGTTCTGATCTTTTATTTCCTGCTTAGCTGTTTTTATTGCAAACCACCCTGATTCCCTGCAGTGGTGATAGAGGAAGTCCGAAGCTTTGGCTGTATGTGGAGGCACATCCAGATACACCCTTCCTTCATTCTAGGTATTTCAGAAACAGTTCTACATTTAGCACAGCCCTTTCGAAAATACTGCCAGAACTGTAAATATCCAACCTTGATATCTCAAGTTCAATCTCCACGTTCTTTTTAAAATATTCAGGGCTCGTGCTAGGGTTTCTGGCACCCCCCTGCAACCTACAATTCGGTGTCCTCCTTCCTCATTAGCTCATGACCCATTGCTACACCCACAATGCTGTTTGTGATAATACCTTAGTTTTTCATGTTTCTTTTAGTTTTTGCCATTTAATTTTTCTCATTTTTTACATTTTTAATTTCCACATTTTTTATTTTTCAGCCTTTTGGTGCCCCTCCTCCAAATTGTCACCCCCCTCCCCCCCCCATCATGCTTACCTTGCTAACGGTGTTGTACTGGCCTGATATGCCTTCACATGTCCACCAACCACTAAATTAAACCAGTGCCCACATAAAATCTTATCAGTTAATTGCTAATTAATAAATTATAAATACATCTATTTCTACTTATCTGCATCCAAAAAATCCTCACTCCTCTGGTGATCTATCACACTATGGTCCAGTAGCTCCCTAACATCTTCCTTTAGTGTCAGGAAGAATGATGCTGAAGTAAGAAATTATAAGGCTGCTGGACCACAGTATGATATAGCCAGAAGGTGAAGGATTTTTTGGATGCATGGGAGCGCAGGGTTTGGGCATCATGCTAAAACGTAGTGGGACATATTGGAGAGTGCTGGTCAATAGCTACCTCATTGTTTTGTCCAACAAAGCTTTTGGGTTTTTTTGGAGAGATTATTACACTATAGGATATATAGAACACACTATGGGAAATGTAGTGAGTGGCAACTGGGCGGAATGGGAGCATTCCTGAGATATCACAACTAGTCTGGGCATTGGTAGCCTTCCCTAACAAGCCACATGAATGCGACTAACGCCACCTCAATAAGCTGCGTTAGCTGCACCTGCGGCCATTTTGCTGCGGTGAAGGCTGGTAACTGAAGAGGGTGGATGTACCCACACCCCCCCAGTTAGCTCGCAGCCCCGCGCTGCTAACATGGCCCGCACATGCGTTACCAGCACAGAGCTTAGTAAATATGTCTCTTTGTAACAACCACTTACTTTGTGCAGCCAAAATGGGCATAATTCGGCAGTTTCACAATAGTAATCCTACCCGCTTCTGATCGCTGGAAGGAGCGGGCTACAAATGCTTGCTAAATAAATAAAAATAAAATAAGTTGCATCAGTTTTAAAAGGGAAAGTGAATACATATTTCCTGTTTGAAATATATCTTGCCACAAATACCTGTGCATAATTACATCATAAATTTCTCTGCTGGCTGTGAGGAAAAGGAAGTGTGAAATAAATTATGAACAGAATTTTACCCAGGTTGAGAGTAATTTTATAACACGGTGGCTAGGTCAATGGGGCAGGAAGATGCCTATTTTACTCCTATTGTAGGAAGACACATAGACACCTATGGGGCATGTTTACTAAAGTGCGCTACCTGAGGAGAGCGGGGTTTATGCACATTTTTGACTCCGCACTACAAAATTGCACAGGGCCCTGTGCTAAAAAACCTGCACTACCTAGGCATCTGGGCAGCCCCTGGGCAGGGAGTGAATATTCCCTCCGCAGTTCCACTAGTGCAGGCCTTCAAAGCCCACGCTGCCGGCGCTTGGCAGGAAGCAACTACCGTCAGCATAATGTGTGGCGGTAGCTGCTTCCTGCCAATGCAGCAACGCGGTGAGCCATGCTAAATTCAGGGCGATGGCTGTCCCCGCCCCCTTGCATCTACCGCTAGTAATACAGCCCAAACCCATGCTACTCAGGTGGGGCTTAGTAAACCTCCTCCTGTGAGTCTTTCAAAAATAGTAACACAGATCCTGAAGAAACTGCACCTAGTTTGAAGGTACAGATATTACGCTTGCTTGAGAGCAAGTTTAAATGATAGTGTGTACTGTACACACATATGCACACATATTATACAATAGGTACCCATATTGCAGCTCCATCCATGCACTTCCCAAACGTCTCCCCTGAGCACACCTACTCTACAAGTATGTGCCTTCTTGCACTGTGCACATTTTGAGGTGTGAACTAATTTTATAAGAGGCAATTTCCATGTATTTATCAGTGTTCTACATGCTGGGAAGATTTATAAAAATTACCCCTTTAAATTAGTCTGGGCAATTTTATAACCAAATTTTATAACCAGCTATTTCCATGCATTAGCCACTCTTTTACTGTATGCCTATAAGTGTCTTTGAAAATTATCCCTTCACCAGACAAATTTGGTTAGCCAGAGAGAGAGTGTTAATTTTTAGCATGCTGGATTTAACCAGTGAACTTCTAAAGTTAGGGACCCTTCTACTAAACTTCTTTAATGATTATTGGAGTTTTTGGTGTGTGTACACAGTCCACAGCAAGCGTTACTGTGCACTAAGAGCAGCCAGCGTGCTAAAAATCCCATGCTAACTGCTCTCCGCACAACAGGATGGGGTTGGGGTGGAGAGAGGTCATGTTGGCCTGTGACAGCTGGTGTGTGGGATGATACCGCATGCTAGCTGTCACGACTGCCCATAGTACAACTGCATTTAACACCACCTCAGGAGGTGGCATAAAGTGCAGCCACACTACAGTCCTGTGGCGTGATTGCTTCCCATACAAAAGCAAAACAAAAAAAACACAGGCATGCCGCACTGTCATCCTCCCTCCTCCTCCAAGACTCGATCCCAACTCTAACAATGAGCTCCTCAATCTGACCCCCTTTGATACAGCCTTCCACGGATCAAATCCTGCTCTTCAAAGCCCAAGTCCTGGCCCTCTCCCCACCCACCCCTGAGTCCCCACCCAGCTCTTACCTGGGGCTCCCTGGGTGGTCTAAGTGGGTATGGGATAGGAGCATTCTCGAGCTAAGGCAGGCAATGTGGCTCCCATGTGCACCCTGTGTGCTAAATGCAGGGTCAATGCCAGGCACCCCCCTCCCCCTCCTTACATTTATTATACTACACAGGCTTCACACTTACCACACCTTAACTTTGCCATTTAAGGTGCTGTAAGAGCAAACACCCTTCCTTGGTAAAAGGGCCCCTAAGCCAGTAAATATCTTGACAATCCACCCTAGTGCCCTCAGTTTCTACACTGTTTCTAATGAAGGAGAAAGGTGGTGCTACTTTCCCTGCAACAGTTTGCCTTAGCTGCTATAATTTTGAATCTTTCTTGAATAGAAACACAATAACCTTTTCTTGCCAAGGTCTCACTTTTGGCAACCACCGTGTAGTCTGTTTTCCAGAATTGTTACTGTGATGGCTGACCAGGAACGCAGGTGGCTTTCAAAGAGGTTCTACAAACAAACATGTACCATGGTTCTTCTGTACAACAGAGTTCTTCAGAACAAACTGAAATCTTGCCACTTCTTGAAACAAATCTTATATAATATTTATTGTATGGAAGATTTTCTTATGTAATCAAATATTGCTATGAACCAGAGCAATTCCAAAAATGTTTCAGTAGTAGGACCCAGTGAATAAAAATACTCAGAGGTCGGTTTACTAAGCTGAGTTTGGCTTTTGCAGCTAACATGGCGTGTTACTACTAATAGTACCGCAATAGCTGCAAAAGCTGTGCATTATCTATTGGGGGTGTGCACAGCATTTCCCCAGCAGATGACGCATCAAAAATGCAGAGAATACAGTATAACAGCAACACAGATGCAGCTACTGGCAATGTTAGTATTGCTTCTCTTTTTCTCTCTGTCCTATCATTTATTGTAGTTCCTTTTCCTTTCTGTATTGTAAACCGCCTTGATGTAACAAAGGTGTGGTATATCAAGTGCTAAAAAGCATAAAAATAAGCATACACATACCCGCGATGTCTGCAAAACATGTCGTTACTATGCTCTGTTGATGCTCGTGGTAACTGCGCATTGCAAACAGGCCCACTTTCTGTCTACACCCTACCCCCTCATGCAGCTAATGCGCAATCTGCAAATAGCGCAGAAAATTGCTGCGCTATCTGTGTTTACCTCACGTTAGCTATTAACGCAACACACTTGGCAAAGGCTATATGCGCATTAACCGCTAATGTGGTTAGTAAACCCACCTCTCAGTATATTTATGGAATCCCCTCACCACCCCTAAGATACCTCATTTCAAAGGCAATACATAAAGCTCCCCGAGATAACACCTCCCCCATGTCCAGAGATCACTCAGCCTGTTTTACTTTATCAAGGAAATGATGAAGACAAGAAACAATTCTCTGAATTTCATAACTCACAATCAAATCAGCATAATGAGTGGAGGAGTGGCCTAGTGGTTGGGGCAAGGTACTTCAGGCCAGAAGGTCAGGGGTTCAAATCCCACTAGAGGACAGCAGCCTTGGGCCGGAAGGACTGGAGTTTCTAGTCCCACAGGTGCTCCTTGTGGTCTTGGGCAAGCCACTTAACCCTCCATAGCCCATGTTCCCTGTAAAATAGTTATCTCCAAGTTATAATGCCCTGTTCAATGTAATTTCAGTTTGTTCAATGTAAACTGCACTGATGCAGAAAAGCACAGTATATAAGAGAATATAAATAAAATGTGGTTTTCTATTGCACATGACTAGGGTTCCAATCTAAAGGACTTGGAGACATACATCTAACCTTCTGGGGAGGAAAGGAGGATAAGTGAACAAAGTACTGGATAAAAGTTATTGTTTTCTGTTTTCCTTCTATGGCTAATTTCTCTTTCAGCAGTTGAAATGCTGCCCTTTCCGAAAACATAAAGTTTGGATTAAAAGAAAATATTCAGATGAAACCAAAGGTAGAGTGAAAACGAAAACAAAACCGCAAACCTGAGGGTGGTGACAGCAGCAGCCCTTCCTGACCTTTTTCACATGTTTTGCTTTCCCACAGATAGAAGGGGCCGAAAGTAAACAGCAGCAGAGCTCATCACAGTCCTCTCCCGGGATCCAGCCTTAGCCTTCGCTTCATTATAAAATGTGAAAAGCATGTTCTGACAGTACAAGGGAAGGTCGATCCGGAGCTGAATCAGAAAAGAAGGATACAGACAAAGAAGAGACATAGATACGGAAGGTAGGAGTTGTGTGCTTAGGACCTGACGTGAGTTCTTAGGAGTAAAAGATCTGAGGGCCTGCAGAGCAGAGCTGAATAACTGCTTTTTTGCCAGCAGCTGCCCACTGGCTTTCTTGCAGCCATGTCATTAAGGAGCATTGTAGGAACACCAGGAACCGGATTTGTTGGTGCTTAGGATCCCTCCCAGTGTGGAAGAGGTGGCTGGTGATTTCCACTCCAGAATAATCTCGCGACAACTGTTATGTGAGGAAAAAGACAGGGCTGCCTTTTTTTTACACACAAGTGAAGACAGGAGATAGCAAACCTGCCTTGGGAATCTCTCCAACAGTTCCTGGTATGTCACAAGCTTTGTATCAAATCATCTCCTCATTCTAATTGTTTTTGGGGCTTTGCAATTTGACACTAGTATATGAAGATATTGTATGTTATGGTGGTAGTTCAGCTGCTTTGTAGTTTTTGTATTATAAGGGGGAAAGTGGGAAATAAATGACTTGAAATCAATTATTTTACACTTTTTCCTTATTACATAAATCAAGTTCAAAAAGCAAAGAAAGCTTGTTCTAAAGTTGATGTTCATGTTCCCTTTTAAAAGTTTTAGAATGATAATTAAATTTTCAACAAGCAGGGCTGATGCAAGAGTATTGTTTGTCCATTGTATGAAGCCCACTCCTTTCCAGTAGTAGCTCAAAGCAAGTTACATTCAGGTGAATTTTCAGCCTTCTGCCCCTCCTGACCCCAACTCTGATTTACCTATTAGCAGCAGCTCCAACACCTACCACTTGCGATGTCAACTGTGGAGTAGCACTTCCTCATTTAATACTGATGACTTCCACACAGCATCCCTCTTCTTGCCACCCCACTCTTTTCCCAGCATCACCCTCTCTCTCTCCCCTGCCCAGAGGCCAGTGGTGTAAATGCTGCCCAAGCAACCTCGGCTATTCAGGAGGACCCCCAAGGAAGAAGGGCCGCCACTTGCAGCTGCTCCTGGATTTTCTACAATAGACTGTCTCCACTCTGAGTCCCTTTCAAAATAGTTCCTTGGGGGCCCATAATTGGAGCTTTTGCACTGCTAACGGCATGCTCCTTTTCACTTTAACCTCCGTCCCTGCAAGACATCTCCCTCTGCCTCTCTCTCTCCTCAGTCTCACTGTTCTCAGCCCAGCACTACTGTTGTGTCCACCCAGAAACTGTCCCCATCTATCCATTAAGATCTGCCCCACCTCTCCATCTCCCTTGTTAGCTACCCCTGCTTTTCTTCACGCCCTCCTATTCCCCCATCATCCTCCACCTCTCCTTCACTTTCCCTTCCAGTATTTGACCCCTCTGTATCTTTCTGCGCAGTGGCTCCCAACCTCTCTTCCTGGTCTTTAGTGTTGGTACTCTGAGCACATTCTAAATGCGTGCTTGCAAGCCAGTACGTCTTGATGCTAATCTCGTGCTTCGTGATATTAGCATCGAGTTCAGTTGGCAGGGCGTCGACCCAGGTGCTGGTTGTTCTGACTTGCTGGCTGGCCTGCTCTGCAGAATCTTCAGCTGGTGGGTCCTGGGGATCCCTGCCAACCATGCCAGTCCACTTCACCAGCTCCACTACCCGCCAGTCACACAGCAGGATCATCGCCAGCCATGCTGCTTCTGCCTGAAAATTTGTAGGTTGCTTTCCCTATTTTTGCCACTCCCAAAACAGTCTACGTGACCATCTAGTTTGCCTAATTGTAGCCCTCACCCTGCCTGTGTAGTGACTCCCAGTCTTCACTGTGGGCACCGTGAGCACATTGTAAACATGCTGGCCTGTGTGCATGCACTGTGGGCACTGTGGGCACTGAAAACCTGGAAGAGCAGTCAAGAGTTGTGGCACTTGCTGTGGGTCCTGGAGATCCCCACCAGCCATGTCATTCCATCTGGCCAACTTCAATACCTCTTTGGCTGGCAAGGCCAGGGATACTCAGCTAACCATGTTTTTTCAGTCTTCAAGTTTGTAACAATTTGCCCCCCGCCCCGCAATCAGGTGTTCTACGCAACTGCCTACTTCACATAATGATAATGCTGGCTCTATCAACAAGACTGTAATTGGATGGTAATTTGGAAAGAGCATTTTTTAATGATATGCACATGTGTGTTATAATTGTTCTGTGTATGGATGTGCCTGTCTGTGTATGTGCGTGTATGTGTACAGTATGTAATTGCCTGGATGACTGTGGGGCTTGACACCAGGCTCCTGACCCCTAAGGCCATGTGGGGTCGGTGCATGGTGGCAGAGAGAGCTAAATCTCAAAGCTGTACCTTCCGTGGGATGCTCTCTTCCTCCTCTGACTGCATCAGCTCATTCACTCCTCAGGACACTACAAAGACCATGGTCCATGTCAGTCTGAATAAAACACAATTTATTTCTGTGATTTCTTCAGATTTCTTGGACAAGGGCAACACTCAAAACAAAATCTTCTATCAAAACACTGTAGGGTAGTCTGAATCTTCTGACTGTGGGTTATGACCAACTCTTTATCTCCTCTTTCCTTCCCCCTGGTGTCTAGAAGATACAGTACTCTTCTCCTCTGTTCCTTCTTAGGCTGTGCAGGACATAGGCCATCTGTCTCATTCTTGCTCACCAAGCATTCTGTGTAGGCCTACCACTCTACCTGAATTCTTAATTATTTTATGCTGCTCTATCATTTCAGTCAAAGCAGTTTACATTGTAACTTAAACTTGGCAATTAACATTAAACAGGGACATTGATAACTTAGATTGTTCTTGAGGCAATGGGGAGTTAAGTGACTTGCCCAAGGCCACAAGGTGCACTAATGGGAATCAAACCCCAGTCTTATAGCTCCTAAGCCAGTGCTCTAACCATTAGGTTACTCCTCCATTCTGCTAGCTGCTCCCTTATTATCCAAATCAGACACTCAGATATTCTCAAGCCATTTTTTTGGCATCTTCTCCATCATCAAAATTCTGGCTAGAGCCATCTTAGAAAGCAGTCTGTGCTTATTTAGCTCTATCACTATTGCCTAATGGTTGGGCCAGCCTTGCATGCATATTTTTGCTTTCTCTACCTGCCCTTCACTAATCACAGCCACCTCCCTGTGATGCCAGAGTCACAGACAAACAGACAAAGCAAAATCATAAAATGTGCTAGAAAGCTTTCCAGTTTTATAGCTTTTTAGTTTGGTCTGTTTATTAACCCTGCATAATTCCAGTCTTTGCCTCAGATTTTCATAAGCTTCTCTTTTATTGCTGTGAGATTGACTTGGGAGTTCTTTGGATCAGAAATCACTGTCTCAGAACAACCATTGTGACCGTATGACTGACAGTGTGTTAACCAATAATGCCTCCTTGCTATTGAACTAATTACTACTGCTAATAGTAATCTCTCTTATAATAATAGACTCCTGTTGGAAGCGCTGTATATCTGACTGCTGTTTTATATGCTAGAGGTTGTTGGTCCATCAGTAATAAAAAAAAAAGTGGGTAGTTTTGTTATAGGACGCATAAGTCAAGCTGAGCACACAAAAGAGAGGTTCTGGAAATATGAAGCATTGTTTTGTAAAAGGTATAGCAAGAGCCACACAGTGTGGTCCAGTGCAAGGATGTGAGGCATCCTAGGTGAACCTCGTTCTTAAAACTCCCCGTTGACATAGCTGCTGCCGCTGCCCCTCTCCGGGATGCGCAGCTGCGGCGATACTTTTAAAATAATGCCTCAGCACTAACCTTCACCTCTGGCGCTGTGGTGTTGTCCGTGCTTCTGCCCTCCTCTGATTCCACTTCCTGTTTGCATAGGGGCAAAAGACAAGCCAGCCCTAGGGAGAATGGAGGAGTAGATCCTGCACAGAAAAGCCCCTGTCATAAACAGGGGCAAAAAATGCAATGTGTGCCTTCGAGTCAGTCCTGACTCCTGGCGACCCAGAAGCTCCTGGGTTTTCTTGGCAGTGTGACCGGAAGTAGATTGCCAGGCCTTTCTTCTGAGGCAATGGAGGGTTAAGTGACTTGCCCAAGGCCACAAGGAATGCTAGTGGGAATTGAACCCTGGTTGCTTTGTTACCAAGCCAGTGTTCTAACCACTAGGCTACTAGGTTAAAATTTCCATTGGTCTGCACTGCAATGCAGTCTGAGGAAAGAAGAGTTCCCCTTTCCCCCGGAGGACCTGAGCCGGGTACAGGAAATGCCCCACTGACACTCTTCTGACATCAGAAGAGCAGGAGACAACCCCCCTCCTGACAGGAGAGGAAAAATGATGTTACAGTCCGGAAGACCAAGGAGAAAAGGGGACGAAGTTTTCGGTGCTGGAGAGTTAATCTCAGGAGCAAAAGATAGCAGGGATTAAGGTTACTGGAGTTTTTGGAGGGAGGGAGGAGGTGGCTAATTCCAGGATTGCACTATAGGGGGTGGGGGAGGGAAAAGGAGTCATTCTGTTCCCCTCATCTATCTGATGACAGCAGCAATATCACGTCCAAGTAAACAAATCATCAAAGAAATAGAAGCAGTGATGCGTTTCCCCACTTTACTAAGCTTAATATAAAAACTACAGGTGTAAATTCCTAAAATGGACATATTCCAATCATTTATATTGAAAGTAATTTTTTTTTCTATTTCATCATCTCACTTCCAGTATCTGGTTTCTGCTTTTGTCCATCTGTCTTCTCTTAATGCTGTTCCCATGGTGACCTGTCCATTTGTTATTTCTTTTCTCACCTCCTGTCTTTCTTCCTCTCCTACATCCATCTCTGACATTGATCTTTCAGCTTTCATCCATTTATTTTTCTGCTTCTCTGTCCATTCTGATTTCACCTCTCCTCCTCCATCAGTCCTCAGTTTCTCCCTTTTTCACTGCATCTACATACAGTTTATATCTCCCTCGCCCCATTCCCCATCTTTCTCCCCCCTTCCCCACCCTCTCACTAACTCCCTCTTTTCCCCATACCCCTTCTTCATGCTCCATGTCCAACATTTTCCTTTCTCTTTCCTTCTCCCTATCTAGTATTTCACCTTCTCTTCCCTTCCCCATCCTTCCAGCCCAGCATTTCTCCTTATCCCCTCCTCCAATGGTCTAGCATCTTCCCTTCCTTGCTACCTCCCAGGTTTCCATCAACCCTCTTTCCTATCATTATCCACTCCCACGTATCCAGCATCTCCTCATCCAGGTGTCCAGCATCTCCTGTCTTCCTCTCTCCCTCTCAGCATGGCCCCTGTCTCCAGCTCATTCCATGTTCACTTTATCTGTCTTCCACCTCCCCCCCCCCCCCCCCGTGGCCTCTCTCAATGTCTGTGGCAGCGGTGGACTGTAAAGTAAACCAGGCCATGAAAGAATTTTCTTAAAAACTAGGAAGCAATCTAAAAAAATCTAGGAGCCAGCCACCGAAACCTAGATCAGAGTGCACACCTCTGCCTCTTCAAAAATGTGTATCACAGTTATTTTTTAGTTTTTAGGACCAGCCATCACCCAGTGTCTCTCTCTGTCTCTCTCTCATAGCCCCACCCAATCATCACCCATTTTCTCTCTCATAACCACAGCCAGCCACCATCCAGTGGGTGTCTCTCTGTTTCACAGCCCCACCCAGCTATCACCCATTCTCTCTCTCTCTCTCATTCCCCACACCCACAGACATCCTCAATTTTCGGGATTATCCCCAATTTCAGGGCTCTGTCCCTAACTCAGACTGCTTTGGCAGCTTCCTGTCCCCGATTCCAGTAGTGGGGACAGAAGTGCAATACTAAGTCTGTGGAGGCAGCGTCACCCTCCCATCTCCGGCACAGACAGCCCAGTGAGCCCCACCTTGTCTCATTTGCAGATTCACTAGCAAGATCCATAAATGCTGTTGTCCCAGGCTTTTCTAACACAGTCTTTCTGGACTAGGGTTGACAACTTTTGGAAAAAGAAAACCCACCACATGCCTTGCCTGTGCTCCACTGGTGCCCCACCGCTTGCCCCACCCTTCAAAATAACGGCAGTGATGGCAGGAGTGCAAGCTTCAGCACCTGCTGGCCACATCAGTGTGGCGGAGAAGGTGGGGAGCACAAGAGGTTCCACTATTCAACACCCACTGAATCACAGTCCTCTCCTCAGTCCTCCAACAAACACATTCTCCCTCATACTATATTAAATCCAAACATATATTCTGTATCCACAGAACCCTTCCCCCAGGTCCTCCATCAAAAACGAGTGCAGAGCAGAGCTAGGACATTTCCCCCATAATATTATCTGAGTAACAGCAACACAAACCCTCTCAGTACCAGACGTATTGTGAAGTCATGCAAAACTCTACGAAAAGTCACTCAGGACCTAGAGCAAATCTATCATGCCAGCACTAGCTTCCAAACCTCACACATCAAGGTCTAGAAAAAGGCAGCACATTAAACATTGCAGTGAGCACTAGAACATCAATACACCTACTGGGAAAACCGAACAAGCCAGATTAGTATGGACCACTACATAGAAAATCCAAGCTAACAGAATACTTGGCCTCAGTCAGATATGCTGAATAAAGGCAAACCCGTCACTGAGTACAGAATGAGTGACTACAAGCTGAAAATAGAAATATGTAGACAAAATTAAACCAAACTCCTAGCTGCATGAGTGTAACACCAGAGAAATAGAAAAAGATGCATTTCCTTCTGTACTGTGTAAGATATAAAGACCTCAGATGTTAGGGCCTGCATTTGGAGGGGGGGGGGGGGGAGAGGAGGGAGTGCAACCAGATCAACTGCACTGGGCACAACAGCAATGGGCGATCGTGGATACTAATACCGGTTGGGTCATACCTCTGGCTGGCTGACAGGTACTGTTGTGACCAATGGCATGCAGTGACATTTACAATAAGGGATTCAGTAAATGTGCCACATAACAAAAAAGGCTCAGCAGTCCCAACACCACACCTCCCACTCCAACAAAAACACCAACCATACACCTTCCCAGTCTTCTTTTCCCCTGCACACTGTATCCAACAGCTTCCTTCTCTCATTCCCCTTGCTCTTCTCTCTACTTTTATCTTCTATCCCTTCACCCCACATTCTACTCTCCCTTATCCTGCTGTCCCCTTACCTCCTTTCTCTTACACCCACTCTCTCAACCCCCTACTACTTTCTCTTCTCCTCCTTTTGCCATGTCCATCTCTTCCTGACTGCACTACATACTCCCCTCTGTCCCATCTCTTCGCTCTTCTCTTCTTGTGCCTTGAACTTTCTTCATTCTGCCCACCTGTTCTGACCTACTCTTTTCCCCTCCTATTACACCAAATCATCTTTATCCACCCTATCCACTTCTCTTCCTCTCTTGCCGGCCCAACTGTCTTTCTCTCCATCTTCCAGAAAGTCCCCCCATTTTCTCTCCATCCCCCTCTCTCAAACCCTTTCCCCTGGCACACACATACCCATAGCTCTCTCTCAACCCTCCAAGAAACATCCATAGCTTTCTTTCAAAATCCCTTCCTCCACACACACACCCTCCCTCCTGCCTTCCCCCTCCAGCTCAGTCTCAAAAACCCTTAGTAGCACTCTCACCCCAGCTCAGCACTTAGACTAACATAACTCTCTCTCAACAACCCCCTTACCTCTCTTTCTGAATCCTCCTATAGACCTTCCCATTCTCAACTCCCCTCCTCCCCAGCAGACATGCATTAAGCTCTCTCTACTCCTGCTGCATACAACCCCCTCCCTTCGGGTTTCCTCGGCCCTCTCGTGTTTTGTCCACTTTCTCCTCTTCCACTTCCCTGGCGCAGATAAGTACAAGCAGAAGAGGAGCAAAGTAGTTGCGCAATGGGCCACATCTTCCTTCTTTGCGGCCTGGCCCTGACTGAGGAGCACAGTGGTTGTGTGTCCCTGACTGCTGAGTTTTAATTGCATGGGACACCGTAGAGCCGAGCTGGTTCAAACTCAGCAGTCAGTGCCGGCCCGCAGAGGAGAAAGTCACGACCCGATGCACAACCGATGTGCTCCTCCTCTGCTGCTCTTCAAATCATTAAAAAAACAGCTTTCCCACTGCCAAATTTACGGCTCTGCCAACTTCTGGCCTGGCCATATAAAAACTAGCCAGGCCAGCTGAAAACTGGCCAGTTGGCAACCCTAGAAAATATCCACATGATTACTTTTTACCCCCTCTAAAGAGCAGTGCAGTTTTAATTGGCCAAAAGTAATTCTGCTCATTCCCATAATTTAAACACTTATTAGATTGCCCCCTAGAAAAAAATGTGGTTTTATTTATTCTTGTTTACTAAACATGATGTCAGTTATTAACAATCAAGTTAGAAAGGTTCTAGCTATCTAATCAGTTATTTTAATAATCTACCTTTTATTACCTAAATATACAGAGACCACCAGTTTACCCTGTTTGTAAAGGTTCTCGTACACTAAGGACACAGAATCCTCTTAGTGAAACTCTAGATAGATATATAGACAGACAAATGATACCAGCAGTAGGCCTGCAGTACTTTCTTTCACACTGTTCACCCTGGAGAGTTTGATGGTTTCCAGAGACCATGCTAAAGGAAATCTCAGTCTGCCTCTAATTCTGCCAAATGACTCTTTGAAAGCGGGACCAGTCCCTGAAGGGAAGGCACCATCCCTCAGCTCGTTGCCTCAGAATTGGTTAAATGCTGCAGCTTTTTGCTTTCAACGAGAGTCTCGGAGCCCGGGCTGCAGATCGCCATGGTGACCGGCGTTCCGCCCTTTCACCCCATGATGTTGTGGGCAGCAGGGGCGGCCCAAGGGGGGTGCGGGGCCATGTGCGGAGACTCGGTGCGGGGCCTCATTTGCATAAATATTTGCATAATGTTACCAAACACTGACTTTTAGTAAACATGCCTCTTAATGAGTGTATGGATAAAGAAAGACTAAAAGATTTCTACATTACTATAATCCAGTGCCAACTGCCAGGCACATTAGGAACTACTACAAACACTGCCCATTTAGAACCCATAGCAAACCCGCCGTATCATAACAGCACTACCAGGACTCACAAAGCACAAGACCCTACCTATCAAAAGGCAACACTACAAATATTAAACCAATACATTTCAGAGAACAACAATACATGACCTACTGGGGAAAGAGAACAAGTGGCAATGTCAAATAGGAATTACATAAACAGAATACCTCAGCTCAGTTACACGTGCAGAACATAGACCGTCACCAAACAAGAAATCACAATGTAGAAACAGGAAGACAATAATTAAACTGGGAACCCCAAAAGCCCAACAAAACTGTAGAAATAAAACGATAAATTAATTTCCTCTTGTACTAAACAAAGCGCAGACATTAATGATGCACATTTCCCAGAGCTGGCATATTTCAGTTAATAAATTCAATAAAGAGATATTTTTCTACCTTTTGTGCATTTTTTTTCAATTGCAATTGCTCCAGCCACTTTCTTCTGGTTTCTTCGTGTCTTCTGCTAACTCTCCATCGTCTGCTGTCCATTTGTCCTTTCTTCACTCTTCTAGTTTTTTTCCATTCTCTCTCTACATCTGCTTTAAACATACTAATCTCTCTCCTTTTGCTCTTTCCTCATTCCTATTTCATCCACTCAAATTTTACCCCACCATCCTCAATCCCCACTTACTCTCCCAATATCCGGCCAATTGTAGATTTGTCTTCCCTCCCACACAAAATATTTTTTCCCTCACCATTTCACTCTCCCAACTCCATCCCATTCTAATCCTCCCCCAACATCAGCTCCCTTCTAGTTCCAGCCCCACCCAGCTTCCGCTCCCTTCTAGTCCTCGCATCAGCCCATTTCCAGTCCTAGCTCCCCCATCCGAGTCCCTCCATCATCTCATTTCCAATCCCAGTCCCCCATAAGCCCATTTCTAGTCCTATCCTAGCCCCACCATCAGCACCATTTCCAGTCCTAGCTCCCCCATCCGAGTCCCTCCATCAGCTCATTTCCAATCCCAGCCCCCCCAACAGCCCATTTCCAGTCCTATCCTAGCCCTCCATCAGTCCATTTCCTGTCCTAGCCCCCCCCCTCACAGCCCATTTCCAGTCCTAGCTCCTTCCCCTCACAGCCCATTTCCATTCCAAGCCCCCCTCTCCATCAGCTATTTGTAGTTCAAGCCTTCCTTCCACTCAGCCCATTTCCATTCCAAGCCCCCGTCCCCGTCAGCTATTTGCAGTTCAAACCCTCCTTCCACTCAGCCCATTTACAGTCCTAGCCACCCCCCCAGCCCATTATTACCAGTCCTAGCCCCCCATAGCCCATTACCAGTCCTAAGCCCCCCATAACCCATTACCAGTTCTAAGCCCTCCATCAGCCCACTTCCAGTCCTAAGCCCCCCATCACCCCATTTTCAGTCTTAGCCCCACATAGCCCATTACCAGTCCTAACCCCCATCAGCCCATTTCAAGTCCTAGCTCCCCCATCCGAGTCCCTCCATCAGCTCATTTCCAATCCCAGCCCCCATCAGCCCATTTCTAATCCCAGCCCCCCATCAGCCCATGTCAAATCCTAGCTTCCCTCCACTCAGCCCATTTCCAATCCAAGCCCCCCCATGAGCTTTCCCATGGGATTTCCCATCAGCCCTGACGGGATTAACAGAGCCGCGAGAGGTCAGAGAAGCTCTCGCGGCTCTGAAAGCCCACGCATTGCGAAGGACTCCGGAGCTGATGGTGAAGGGAGGCTCTGCCGGGCAGGCGGAGCCCCGCGGCGGGACATTTGTTTCTGCTGCTGCCACGGTGGCAGCGGCAGCAGCAGCCGGTTTTTTTTTTAAAGTCTGCTTTTGCTAATGTAGAATGTTTTTTGCACGGGGCCCCCTGAAACGCGGGGCCCTGTGCAAAAAACATTCTTGCTCAATGGACGGGCCGGCCCTGGTGGGCAGGCAGACAGAAATGACGTGACCAGCTCATGAATAGATGGAGGCGGAAGCAGAGGAGCTGCTGGGCCAAGTCCGGCGGCAAACATACAGCAATGGCTGCAGCTGCCAAACTTCTTAAAGGACTAACACAGTGGTTTTGCTGCATGAGCTGATGGAGGGAGGAAGCCGGGCAGTAGAGTACACAGACATGAACCTCCTGTGCCATGCACAGCAGCTGTGTGAGCCTGACTGCTGAGTCTGAATCGCATGGGACGCTGTAGAGCTCCACTGGTTCAAACTCAGCAGTCAGTGCCGGGCCACAAAGAAGGAAGATGCATCCCGATGAGCAAGCACTGTGCTCCTCCTCAGCTGCCCCTCAAGTCACAAAAGAAACAGGTTTTCCATTGCTGGTTTTACGGCTCTGCCGGCCGCCGGACTGGCCATATAAAAACCAGCCAGGCTGGCAGAAAACTGGCTAGTTGGCAACCCTACTCGACTGTTCCTGCTGTACGCAGCTCCTGAGGTCTTCACTCTCTCCCTCCCTGAACTGCAGCAGATCTAGTTCAGAAGTTTCCCTTCCTGTGCTATCTCTTTCCATTTCCTGTCCCACAGCACTCTGGTGTTACCTTCTTGCTGCAGATTCCTGCTCTCTTGGACTCTGGCAGCCACCCCTTTGGAGCTGTTTTTTCTTTTGTCTTCCTTGGGTGTTTTCCGGAGGATGAAGTCCTGTCTGTCTCCTCTACACTGGTTACTGAAAAAAATATCTTTGGGGGAGGGGGATATTCAAAGCGATTAACCTGGTTACCAGACCTGCTAACCGGGTTAATGCCCTTGTCTGGAATATTCAGTGGCACCAACATGGTTAGAGCTGCTAAATATCCGCAGGTGCCGACGCTGCATGACCACAGGGGCGACAGCCAATGATAACTATTCAGCGGCAATATTCAGCCGATGCCCTGTTAGTGACACACGGAGAAAGAAAGATGTAGTAAAGGCTGGCCTAACTTTCACCGCAGAAACTAACTAGGCGGTGGCTGAGTATTGCCGCTGCCCTGTCAGCTTCCCAGCAATCCGGGCAACCTGCACATTTAATGCCAGGCACAGATATAGCCCCGGCATTGAGTATCTAGGTTTAGGGTTCAGCGGTGGCAGCTATTTTAGCAACACTAACTGCCACCGCAGCCGAATACAGTACTCTTGTTTTCTTTTGTCTCTTCCTTTGTTTCTCTGCTCTCTTGGCTTTCCTTCTCTTCTCTTCTGAAGAGGGAGGGGTGAGGAGCTCTTTTTCACCCTCTAGCACTCCTCCTCCTTTTTCACAAGCTTTTTTCTTAGAGCACATGGATCCCTTTTAGGGTTACCACATATCCTCAATTTCCGGGGATTGTCCCTGATTTCAGGGCTCTGTCCCTGACTCTTACTGCTTTGGCAGCCTCCTGTCCCTGATTCCAGTAGTGGACATAGAGGTGCAATGCCAGGTCTGCGGTGGCAGCATCACCCTCAGCGGTGGCAGCATCACCCTCCCATCACCGACACAGTCGGCACAGTGAGCACCCTCCTCCCCCATAGCCATCACCCGATCTCTCTCTCCCTCTTGCCCTTGCACCCCCCCCCCCTGCAGCTATCACTGATCAGTTCTTTTCCAGCGGCATGGCGGACAGGAAGTTAAAACATCATGGAGCTTTGAAGCCCACGTACCCGCTGCACATCTGACATGCAGCACATTCATGAGCCCCAAAGCTCCATGCTGATTGCTAGAGGTGCTTCAGTCTTCCAACCTGATCGGCTTCAAAGCTCCGTGCTGTTTAACTACCTGTCTGCTGAGCCGCTGGGAAAGAACTGATTGGTGATGGGTGCAGGTGGGGTACAAGGGCAAGAGGGAGAGAGATCTTGTGATGGCTGCAGGGGGACAAGGACAGAAACATTGTGTGGTAGCTTTAGGGGGACAGTAAGAGAGCGAGAGGCATCAGGTGGAGATACTGGACCACTTCAGGGGGAGAGGATGGAGAAGGGGAAGGGGATAGAAAGCTGATGGATTAGGGGGGGTCTATGGTGGGGGAAAGGGCTGGGGAATTGTAAGAAAAAAGTATGAGATGCTGGACTTTGGGGGTAAAGCAGAAGAGTGAAGGGATTGGGAGATGCTGAATTGGAGTGGTTAGAGAGGGAGGGGAGCAATAGTGGGCATGATGGAACTATGTGAGAGAGGTGCAACACAACAAAAGCAGATATCACGTTGAATGTAGAAACCAGTCCAAAACGTGATTAAATGTGGAAAGAAAGAGCCTTTATTAACCAATTGACAACCCGACACAGGCCGTGTTTCGCTATCCTTCGTCAGGGGTTTCTCAAACAAATTCTAAAAACATAAATACATAAACACTTAAAACAGTGTAAAAAAAAGAGCACTTAAAACCATATATAATCAAATAAAAAAATAATTTTAAAAATTATTAAAAATGTCATCAATAAATAGAATAAATGAAAATCAATGAATCTTTGGAACACAATATTGATGTATTCAACTGTGTAAAAGCCCAACTAAAAAATGCCAACATACTGATAAATACATAGAAGAATACAAAACCACAAAGAAAAGGATGTGACACATAAACTGTAAATACCTCTGCTAAAGAACAGAAGACCAAAGGGTCTTGTGTCTCGTAGTGGTCTATTACGAGTCTGTACACTAAAAATATAAATAAAATAGGTACAATTAATATACATCAATACATGAATATCAAGCATCATTGCATGTATAAATAATGCATAAGTGAGCAACATGAGAAAGTGGAAAAAACAAAAACATGATTTTTATCTGTAAAGTAACTAAGAAACCATAGATGATAGGAGTGAGTCAGTAAGAGAGAGAATGATTATGTCTAAACAATGGCAACGATTGTACCATAAAAAATACAAAGGGGTTAATTATATCATGTATGTCTGCCTAAAAGGATCATATATACACAAAACCCAGTAAGGGATGAACAAATTAAAAACATAAAAAATAACAAACATTGTATCTAAGGTTACAATAAAAGGTATGAATAATCAAATGTCAATAAAAACATGTAGCATATCCGATTCATGAAATTATCATTAATGTCTGGAAACTATGCATCTATATAATCTACTCGCAAGAGACATATAAGGAGGAGGAAGTATGAGGAAATCCTTTATTCGGCTAATATTATAAATATGGGATATTTACAAAGGAAAATCAACAGTGTAGACGCCGCTATGGGCTGTGTAAAAAATGCTGAAATGCATAAACACTGCTTTAAAGAGAAAAATTAAGTGAATAGAAGTGTCTGAAAAAGTGCATCCAAAACTTTAAAAACAGTTACCTTTACGCCGCTTGCCCGGCTGTCAAAAGTAAAATTTTGCAGCTGACAGAACGCCCACACATGCGTGTTTAAGAGAAGGCAGGGGGCGGAGTAAATACCGCGGGAACCTGATAGATGAAAAAAATGAATGAAAAAAGAAAAGCAGTGTAGATACAGCTATTGAGATGGAGTGTCTCTATTAAAACCTTCAGATAAAAAATAAAAATACATGCAATAAGCAAGTAGATTATATAGATGCATAGTTTCCAGACATTAACGATCATTTCATGAACTGGATATGCTACATGTTTTTATTGTGAAACGGCATTGATTATTCATACCTTTTATTGTAACCTTAGATACAATGTTTTTTATTTTTTATGTTTTTAATTTGTTCATCCCTTACTGGGTTTTGTGTATACATGATCCTTTTAGGCAGACATACATGATATAATTAACCCCTTTGTATTTTCTATGGTACAATCGTTGCCATTGTTTAAACATAATCATGTCCTCTCTTACTGACTCACTCCTATCATCTACTGTTTCCTAGTTACTTTACAGATAAAATTCATGTTTTTGTTTTTTCCACTTTCTCATGTTGCTCATTTATACATTATTTATGCATGCAATGATGCTTGATATTCATGTATTGATATATATTAACTGTACCTATTTTATTTATATTTTCTTTATAGTGTACAGACTCTTAATAGATCACTACGAGACACAAGACCCTTTGGTCTTCTGTTCTTTAGCAGAGGTATTTACAGTTTATGTGTCACATCCTTTTCTTTGTGGTTTTGTATTTTTCTATGTATATATCAGTATGTTGGCATTTTTTAGTTGGGCTTTTACACAGTTGAATACTTCAATATTGTGTTCCAAAGATTGTGATAAGGAAGCTTATCATAGCTCAGGAAGGGGCTATAGAAAAGGTGAAGTGTCTCTGAACAAGCAACCTGTCAGTGCTGGTAGAAATGAGAAAACAGAATTTTGCCATAAAAGACTACCAGTCCCAGAATGCACCAGGTTTCCAACAGCCATGAGAGGAGCTGAAGTGAGAAAACGTGTGTTCAATCAAAAGGGCTATGAGGTAATCCCCAAGCACTCATTGCAAAGGGCAGGGCTTGATTCAGCACAGCTGCGCTGTGCTAGGATGGAACACTCATCTCAAAGGGTAAGGCCTGATTCAGCACAGCTGCCCTGTGTTAGGGAGGAGCACTCATCTAGGCAGAATAAGAGTAGAGTTTATTCTACAGATGACCATCTTCCTGATCACCTTGGATATCCAGAGAATTGTCCTCAGTATCCTGAGAATCAGCTTGAGTTTGATCATCAGTTTCATCTGAAGGATCATCAGAAGCAGAAGCCAAACCGGACGGACAGAGAGGGAAAGAGACCCTTTGGAAGAAGGAAGAGAAAAGCCTTTGAGAGGTCTAGAAGAGTCCAAAGCAGTACGTATACTGGGAGGTATTCCAAGGGCCAGCATACACCATTGGACTGGAGAAAGCCAGAGGAATGGTGCTGCAGAGCTAGGAATCACCAGAGGCTACCTGTGAGGGAGACGGCTGCACGTGGAAGGGACCCTAAGACCTGTGCCAGAAGGTATGTGAAGAGAGATCCAGTGTCCAGGGATCTGGATTGGAAGGCTGGACATAAGAACTGGACTACATACTGGCCAGGCTATATAGAGAGGAACTCTAGCAGCAATGGAAGCTCAGGTATGAACACTGATCTATGCCCTAGCTATAACCTTGAAAGACAGCAGGGAAACAAGTATTCTCCTGAAAATGCTCCATTGAGAGATTCATCTGTGCCAATCCATGATATTGAACCGATGCTTGTTGAAGATGGGGGAATGATTGCAGATGAAGGATGTGTTTATATGGACTGTTCTCTATCTAAACTCCGTTGGTAACTTTCTGTTATAAAGTACAGCAACCATCACAAAGAAATACAAATTTGTTCTTTAATCTACTCAGAAAAGCTCCTGAAGCAGGATTTGACCCACACAGTGGAAGGCAAGCCAGCTAAGGGGTTTCAGCTGGTGACTGCTAGCAATTAAGCCTTACCTAATTGCTTGTGAGCTAGGAGAGAATCACTTCTGTATCTATGTGGGAAGTAATCAGAAGTTAACCTGAAAAGAACAGTTTGTTTCTTGCTTTGTGGCTTTTCATTTGTTGTTTTCCTGATTTTGACTTTGTTTTTCCAAGTTAACACTGAAAGCAAGTTACCTAATTTATGTGCTACCAAGCATATCTGTGTTGGGAGAAATAACCCCATAAATAAATATCTTATTGGCTTTACCTAAGAGCACAACTAAATTATTGTCAGCAGCTGTGTCTGGTGTGAATGAACTACATTGCCCACAATACCTTGCAAATCATATAGATATATGCACTTGACAAGACTGTGAAGATTCTCACCCAGGCAGCCGTCTGACAAGATTCATTGATTTTCATTTATTCTATTTATTGACATTTTTAATAATTTTTTTAATTATTTTTTATTTGATTATATATGGTTTTAAGAGCTCTGTTTTTTTACGTTGTTTTAAGTGTTTATGTATTTATGCTTTTAGAATTTGTTTGACAAACCCCTGACGAAGGTTAGCGAAACACGGCCTGTGTCTGGTTGTCAATTCGTTAATAAAGGCTCTGTCTTTCCACATTTAATCACATTTTGGACTATGTGAGAGAGGCCATGGGAAGTGACAAGGGGATGAATGAGAGGAAGATGATGATTACAGAGGGTTGAAATGTTGTAATGGAGAGCATGTAAAAGAGAGGGGAATAAGAGACTAGCAATGGAGTGAGATGAGAAATGGGGGAGCTGGGCTGGAGGTTAGAAGAGTAGAGGGAAAATTGTTAAGTGAAATGTTAAAAGGGGATTGAGGACAGAGGGTTGAAATTGAGTGGATGAATGAGTAAAGAAAGAAATGGAGAAAAAAACAAAAAGTGAAAAATCAGTATGTCAGAGAAGGATGTAGACAGAAATTTTAAAACATTTGGAGGAGAAGCAAGGACAAAATGGACAGCAGACAATGAAGAGTTAGCAAAGGACATGAAGAATGCAGAAGAGAGAGATTGAGGCAATTGTGACTGATAAATAATGCCCAAACAACAAAAGGTAGAAAAAAAGTATTTTATTTTGAATGTATTAACTGGAATGTGTCAGCTATGGGAAATCAGCTCTGATGTCCTTGCGCTTTGTTCAGTATAAGAGGAAATTAATTTTACAGTTTAATTTTTTTCAGTGTTGTGATGCATTCAAAGTTTGGCTTTTGAGGTTCCCAGTTCCGTTATTGTCTTCATATTTCTAAATTGTGATCCCTTGTTTTGTATTTGGTGACGGTCTGTCTGTTTTGTGTATGACAGAACTGTGCTATTCTGTTTGTCTAGTTTCTGTGTAGTAGACCACTTGTTCTCTTTTCTTGTAAGAGATGTAGTAGTTTAATATCTGTAGTGCTACCTTTTGATAAATAGGGTTAGGTGCTGTGTGAGTCCTGGTAATGCTATTGTGATATGGCAGGTTTGCTATGGGTTCTAAATGAGCAGGGATTTTTAGTAATGCACCTGGCAGCTGGCACTGGAGAATAGTAATGCAGAAATATGGTAGCCTTCCTTTATCCTTACTGTACATGCAAATGATTTTCAGACACTCATTAAGAGGCATGTTTATTAAAGGTCAATGCGCTTTCAGAAATTTGAATGTGTGCTACACCCATTTATGTCTATGGGTACAGTGGCACTTAACACACATTGATGTTTAGTATATACGTCCCTAAGTCATTGTTAGGACAAAAAAGAGGCTTGTGAAGGACTCCATTCAAAGCAGCTTAAAATTTTAGATAGGCAGCATATACATTTTAAAATAAAATAAATTAGATTTATAGAATGAGTCCCAGTGGATATGCAAATATTTATGGAAATTAGTCTTCGCACGTGGCCCTGCAACACCTTTGGGCCACCCTTTCATACCTCCATATCAGGGGTATGGTCAATAGGGATGTGCATTTGTGTGAAACGTCATAGGAAATATCAACACAATTTCTATTTTGTTTCCTATCATTTTTAATCTGAACATGACAGTAAAACACATCTGAAATTCATTCCCCCCCTCCGAACATGACAATAAAAAATCCAAGTTACCACAGTTATTGATTTGTGCGGTAAACTGAAGCTGAAAACCAAACCATTCTGGCAGTTTGCAGACCTGCAAGTGACCTCCGTATTGCTCTGCGGGATATTCGACGGCACTACTGTGCTTAATGCCACTGACTATCCCTGAGGTCGGCCCCTAAGGGCCCTCACAGATAACATCTAGGGATAACCAGCCAGTGGCGATATTCATCCTCTAGCCTGTTATCCTACAGCAGCAGATGACAGGCAATCGAAAGGCTTGCCTAACTTTAGCCACTGTAGCTAACCAGCCAGTGGCGATATTCATCCTCTAGCCCGTTATCCTACAGCAGCAGATGACAGGCAATCAAAAGGCTTGCCTAACTTTAGCCACTGTAGCTAACCAGCCAGTGGCTGGATGTTGCCGCTAGTTGGTTGGCTAATACACTATCCTGCCAACCTGGACATTCAGTGCTGGTGGATGGATACAGCCCCAGAATTGAATATCCATGTTCAAGGTTCAGTGGCTTTATTAGTGCTAGCCACCACTGCTGAATATCACCCCCCCCCCCCCATGATTTTACTGTTGCTTAGTAGCTACCCCTTTTTGATGGCTATTTTCACCAGACATCTAAATTCAGGTTCCTAAAAAGCGAGTAGTTATGTAGATAGAATTATGGCAAGAAAAAAAATCTAGTTAGTTACCTTGGATTGTTTTTTAGTGCTAGGCAGTTGATTTAGGTGCTTAAATCTAAGTTAATGAATTGTAGGCAATAAAATTTAAATGAATATTTAACCAAAAATGTATGCATTTAATTTTGGCAGAAAAGTTTCCTAAATTTAGGAACTTAAGTGAATCGCTGAGCCTGTCTGAAAAACTGACCCTTATATTTCTAGCAACTCACATGCTAAAACTATTTGTATTGCAAGTTTTTGTGCATAGACTCCAAAGTAAGAAAAGTATTGTTATCTAAACATATTTAATGTATTGTATACCTGTTCTGTGTATTATTTGTACCTGTTCAATATATTGAGTAGTTCTTATGTAAACCGCGTTGATCTTAAAAAACGTGATATATAAAACCAAATGAATAAATAAATTCTTATTTTGATTTTAAAAAAAGGTTTGGACAAGTTCCTGGAGGAAAGGTCCATAAACCATTATTAAAGGGGACCCGGGAAATCCACTGCTTGCCCCAATACAAGCATTGTGGAACCTGTGTCTTTTGGGGAAACTGCTAGGTACTTGTGACCTAGATTGGCCACTGTTGGGAACAGGATACTGGGCTTGATGGACCTTGGTCTAACCCAGCATGGCATATCTTATCTTCTTATGATTTACTGTATATTCCACTAGTATACCAATATCATGTTGTTTGTGGGCTTATAACTCAACCTGAAGACTACTAGGATGTTGAGAGTGGGCTGCCTGGTCAGCCCAGGGTCTTCAATGGAATAAAAGCAGAATATAGAGATGTGTCAGACACTGATCATTCATTTTAGCTCTGATTATTCTGTCTTGATCATTTTCAGTAAAATGTATTCTTTTTACAGCAATCATTATTAGCATGTTATACATCTCAGACTATCTTTATAAGATCTCACAGATTTCTCTCAGAGACAAAGGAACAATTCTTACTTAAGGCACATTTTGCTTCATTGAAGAACATTTTCGTCCAATCTCCCTAATATTCTTCTGAGAGGCATCCAATGTTCTTTAATGCACTGTAAACTGTAACACTGGTGTCAAACTTTAACCCAAGAGGAAAGCAACAAAGCCTTACTAAGACATGAAGAGATACCTAAGCCCTTTGGGCAAGCTGCTAAATCTTTCTGGTATTACATGTTAAGCCTTGGTTGGGAATTACTTTTCAAAAGGCCTTACTCATAACTTTCACTTCCTGGAGTGCTTTTGTAGGAAGCTTAGAGAAAGTGACTGGTGTTGTTTTAATCCTTCGCGTTGTACAGATTAAAGTAATACTCGGCAAGCTTTAATTGTATTTGCGCTCAAATAATTACAAGGTATGTTTAAACTGTTAGCTCAAAATGACATCTAAAGCTTCACTCTTACAATTTCAGCAAATTATACACCAAGCCTTGAACTGTAACAGTTTTCAGCTGAAGAAATATTTCCTATATAGCTTTACTATTGCTATCAGATGGTGTCACCTATTTCATGCTAGCAATGAATAAACTGCATGAATTCAAACTGTTCTGTTCCTGTTTAAATTTGACATTTGATCCAAGGAATTTTGTTGCTATAGAGAAGTATTTTTAAATTAAATTCTTCACTGCTTTCAACTGCAGAAATGAAGCATGAATATATCTTTCAAAAATAAATATCCACCCTTTAAAACACTATGGGGTAGATTCTGAGCAGTGTTTAGTGGGGATGGATGTCCAGTTTGGACGTCCATCCCTGCTAAATGTTTGGGTGGAGATTCCACCCACAGAGCTCCCTGCACGTACAGCAGAGATATGCAGAGAGCTCTGTACGGGGGTGGGAGGGAGCTGGCTGAGGGAGGCGCAAGGCGGGCCGGGGGCGTGATACCTATCCCAGAAGTACAAGGCCGATTCCAAGGTTGGCCCTGTACATCCAGGATTGGCCATTTAAACAGGGGAAATTCTATCTCGGAGGTGAAATAAGTCCTCCTGGATGTCGGGGGCTGCCAGAACCAGGGCGTGGAGAACAGGGAGTGGGTGTAGGGGCTGTAGGGGTGCACTGCAGTCTGACCCTGGCCATGGAAGGCCAGATCAGGGGTCAGGCTATGGGGAAAACAGAGTCTGCTGTTGCCGCCGGGAACGTGGCTCCTGCATGGAGCGCAGTGCAATGGCAACATGAGGCCATGGCACTGTGGCTCCAATCAGGGGCCAGGCTGAGCTAGCTGGGGATGTGGCTGGACATCTGGGGTACCTGAATCGGGGCACGTCTCAGATGTCCAGCCACTATGCCACGATTCTGCTCCCACAGGGCCTTCTAGCCCCGATGGGAGCAAAATTGGGTGCATCCACAGCACGTCTGAATGTCTGGATGTCCAGACAGTCCAGGGACACACAATTCAGAATTGGCCTCCACTTATTTGAAGTTATCTAGCAGGGGAAATAGGGGTAAGGATAATCTAGCCCCTGAATGGTCAGTATACTGTATTATTAATTTGCATATTTACTAATAATGGGGCATGTTTACTAAGGGGTGAGCCACTAGCGCAGGGCTCATGCTCAGCCTGCACTAGTAAATGGAGACATGCCCAGCATGATGGCAAGTTAATAGAATGGGTACTGCACCATCCTCGCCCATTGCCTTTGGTGCCATCAGCATGGATGCACGTAACAGCATCCACTGAGGTGACAGTAAGTGCACCCATGCTAACTGCCACATCGACAAGTAGTAGACACCAATAACACCCACGTTTCATTCCAATCTACACTGTTCGGGTAGCATTGAATTTTTTATTTTATTTTTAATATTTATGTGTTTTACAATTACATCCAAGCATACGTAATAAACTTATGAGGAAAAAGAGAGGGTCAGTCAGAAAAAATACAAATTATAAAGAAAAACACCATCACAAGACAAGTTACAATGTAGATAGTTCATGACAACGACCCTCTACACGAGCCCACTATGATGGAGAGAGCGCCAAGGAAAAAATCTAATATAAACCCATATTTAGATGAAATGCACTGTTAGGCTTCAGACTAGAATACTCATTATCTAGCAGCAGCAGTGGCTATATCTGTAGCGGTGGCTCTCTGGGCACAAAGAAATGCCAACAGCTGAGCAGGGTCAAAAAAGATATTGGAAAAAGACTACAACTTGACAGTACATTTACAAGAGAATTTTAAGTAAAATTGACACCCCCCCCCCCCCAGCTGCTGGACCTCCGGACACAGGAGCAGAAATTCACTTCTCCTTTTCTTAGTCTCCCGACTCAAAACTGACCTGAACATGAAGACCTCTAAACATAATTGTATGTTTCCGAAAAAGCATTTTCAAAAACCAGTCCTATTTTGAGACAACATAAATGTTACCAAGAGAGTGGCTTGAGTGCAGGCTTCCTCTCCGGACACCTCTAAAAAACCAAGACATCCAGTGTGTCTGCCTACTGGACCCCTGGGATAACCCCAGAACCCGAAGACCTCCGTCTAGTTGGTATATAATATAGTTTAGATAAAGGAGGAGGAACCCCAATACCTGAATCAAATAACATTTAAACATCTCTTTAGCATTAACATGCAATGACTTGTGAGTCTCAAATTTTGATAATGGGAAAAGTTCTCCAAATATTCTAGATGAGCCTTAATAGCCAAAGAGTCCTTACAGAAAGTGTCCGCAGAATCCTCCAACTGGCCTACTCTCTCCTGCATTGAAGAGAAAGACCCCACAGACCCAGCAACATCTTCAGCATGCTGTTGCATAGAATTCACATTAGACTGCACCTGGACTGCCAAAGTCTGTACCTGCATAACAAGTGACTCTCCAAGTTGCTGAATGGCTGACCAAATCATCTCCAGTGTAAATTCAGCTGGACGCTAGAGGCAGAAAGCTGGAGAACTAGCCCCTGTGCCAGAAACCAACTCCGAGGCCAAGGAAGACATTACCATTGAAGCCATCACCATTGGGCTCTCCAAACCACTGACTGAACTGGCATGCGCAGGTCCGATGGAGCGCTGACCTGGAAGGACTTCACCAGATCTCCGCAACTGCCCTGAGGACTGCCCTCCAAGAGCCAACTGCTCACCACTCCCGAAGCCAGCAGCTCCTGACCCTCAGGGGAGAAAGGCTCTACAACAAAAACCTTGTCTGCATGATGCTGCTCCAAAGACTGGCTATCAAACCCCGAACTGCTAGACGAGCTCCAAAATGCAGGTACGTGGGGATTTAGTGGCCAGTGTTAAAGCAGCCTGCTGTAGTGGAAGAAGTAGAAAGGGATCCAAAGGTCCTGTAGAGGCAACAGAAGAGGGAGCAGAGGGGGCTCCAGAGGGCCTTTTGTCTTCCCTAGCTTTCCTCTTCCCTATGACAAAAAAGTTGCTACACCTCCAACTTCTGCCATCTTGAAAAAGCATGGGGGAGCTAGTTTTTCCCTTGGAGTGGTGGTTTGCTGTTGGTGGTGTACCAGACAGCTGAAGCCACCAATCAGCAGTGCGGAGGGCCTTCAAACAGCAGCCACCAAAGCAGAACGTGGTCAACGGGCACATGACTGCGGGAGCATTCGAAAGGGGTTCATGGGTAAGAGGAAGAAACGTCTAACTTTGGCACTTGAGAAGAAAGTGGTAACTGTGGTTGGTCCTATGGATCGCCACAACTTCCTCTACACCTGTGGTGAGCCCTAGTGTTTGTTTGGGCTCTTCTCCACTGAGGGATGTTTCTACCTCATCCAGCCATCACAGTGTCGAAAAGCAGGGGATACTGCATGCCACATTGGGGGTAAAAGGCCCAGTGGTTCAGATCCCTGACTCTCCTAGTGCTGTTCAGCAGCTTGACCTTACAGATGGTGGAGATAGCACTGAGGTTCCTATTCCAAAAGAAGTACTTTTTGTTTCTTCTTCAGACTCAGTTACTACCCCTTCAGGAGAAGTTTCATTGAGAGACATTTGTTGGCCATTAATTGTCTGGAGATGTCCTTTGGATCCTCTTTTAAGGAGCTATCAGACTTTACTATGGACACTGTTTGCTAACTGAACAAGATAGGCACATCTCTCTTTCAAATAATCATGTTGCTAAGATTTATGTTTCTTATTCTATGTTACAAAATGCTTATGGTTCTTTTGTGAAAGATGGTCTGGTCATTCACCCGCGCCTTGACATGCTTGAGAATGCCCAGCGTTCGCATAATTTACAATTCCTGAACTTCCCCTGTACACACTACCTCTCTCTGATGATTCTTAAACACTTCAAAGAGGTTTTGGGGTTGCCTTCGGCGGAAGAGTTAGGAATCATGAATATATTTTATACTCCCCAGAGAAAAATAAGTTCTGATATGATGGAGCTTGCAGGTCCAAATCAATTATCTTTGATAGAACCAGATATTTATGCATTTTTGGAGGATTCTACAGACAATATTTCCACCTGGGCCACTTTAATTGTTACTTTTGGATCGTTAGTTGATCATAATTTAATTTGAAACTGTTTTTTTCAGCAAAAGAAGCAATTATTTGGTGGCCAGAAAATCAATGTATTCTCTTATGTTTCTAGGGTTACTCAATTGAGAAGATGGTCGTTCCTAGTGTTGAAACCTTCGGTTTTGGCACTGGCGCAACCTTCTTTCTCAAATTTCCTTGTAAATGTCATATCTTTTCAGGGTATTCAGTATGGGCCTGATTCTGATCCTGACATCCGTATCCTTTGTACGTCTGGGCTGAGCCAGACATACAAAGGAGATCGCGATTCTGATCATGCAGGGCACGTCTAGCCCTGTGGGTTCAGAATCGCGAACAGGCCTGTATGTGCAGGCCGGGACTGCGATTCAGTCCCAGCCTATACATACAGCTATAGCCCGGCTAACTCAGCCAGGGCTTTTAAATGGAGCTGTGGCGCCATGGTGTCCTGTTGCCATGGCACCGTGGCTCCATTTAAAAGCCGCGATGCCGGCCACTGCTAAAAAAGTTCATTCCGACAGCCTGACCCCCGATCTGGCCTCCTAAGGCCAGGGTCAGGCTGCGAAGTATTAACTTTGCCCCCCCCCCAGTCCCTTTCGCACCCCGAGTCTGCCAAAACAAAACGTCCAGAGAAGTTATTCCACCCTGGACATCAGAATTGGCCCTGTACATCCAGGGCCGGTGACCGTCCACTGCCTGCCCACTCTCCGCCCCCAGACCACCTCTTCCCCACCCCTGACTAACTTCCCCATACAACCGGCGAGGAAATTAGTCGGGGCATGCAGCCGGCATGAATAGCGGGGATGGACGTCCATTCCCGCTATTCGTGCCTCAGAAGAACCCCCTATATTTTTCTGGAGGTTTCACAATTAGAAATTGTTTTGAGGGATAAGCAGCTGGGTCCGGCATAAGGTGGGTTTCTTCTCTTTTTCTTTTATTTAGATCTCAATTATGGTAATCTTTCTCTGTTTTTGGCTAGCTAACTACTGTAAGGTAACTTAGGGGGAGGATACCGGCTTTCTTGACATGGGCTTGGATTATGGATTGGTTTTTTTTGGTTATTAATGGGATGTTTTCTCCCTTGGGGGTCAGCTGTATGAGTTTTTAATTTCTTGTATACATGAGCATTGTAAAATGTTATCAAAGATCTAAAAAAAACCCCCAAAAGCATGTAATTTTTAGCACGGACACATTTTCAGCGAGAGGTACTTTTTACAATGCCACACTTGGCACATGTTGAACCCTGTGCTACCTGGTAGCGCACTGTACTAAGCATGTCTCAATGCATTTTAATGCATATTAGCATGTTTGACAAGTAGGCCCCATTGTTCACCATGAGAATGCAGTGACTGGTTGAATTAGCTCAGACAGGATCCCCAGGCAAAGCAGAGCTTATATCTGAGGTAGGAAGAAAGGAGACATAGCACATGTAAGGATAAGGACAGATGTAGAAGAAGAAAGGAGGTTTTAAGAGCGGTGATATTCAAATGCCCTTATACAGTCAGCGATGGCTGCTGTATACATAAGGTTTTTTTTGTAAAAAGAAATGCACGGTATTCTATAGATAAATTTTGGCCATATAGTTCGCTATGAGGGAGTTTTTATACAGGGAGCGCAGTAGAGTACATGTGAGAAATGCATGCAAGTCCATATTTTCAAGGACTTACATGTGTGACTGGGCACTTCCATGCATGCTTGCAGAATAGTGATCATGATAACCGCAAGTGTAAGAGCCCTAGGAGCATGCATGGGGAGTGCTTAGGTAGAAGGTAGGCACGGTCTCCACTGATGCATTTAAATTATAACATACTATAGAAACATAGAAACATAGAAACATGACGACAGAAAAAGACCACAAGGCCCATCTAGTCTGTCCTTCCATAACAACAACTACAACAGTCCACTTTTTACCTTTAGAGATCCTCTGTGTTGGTCCCATGCTTTTTTGAATTCAGTTACTGTCCTCATCTCCACCACCTCCACTGGGAGACTATTCCACGGATCCACTACTCTTTCCGTAAAGAAATATTTCCGCATATCACTCCTGAATCAATCTCCCTTCACCCTCATCCCATGTCCCCTCGTAGCAGAACTTGCTTTCAATTGAAAGAGGCTCTCTCCCTGAACATTTATGCCATGGAGGTATTTAAACATCTCAATCATATCACCTCTATCCCGCCTTTCCTCTAAGGTGTACATATTAAGATCCTTAAGTCTGTCCTCATATGCTTTATAATGAAGCCCATTAATCATTTTAGTAGCAACCCTCTGCACCGACTCCATCCTGTTCACATCCTTTTGAAGGTGCGGTCTCCAGAATTGCACACCATACTCCAAATGAGGTCGCACCAAAGACTTATACAGAGGCATTATCACCTCCTTTTTTTCTGCTAGCCATTCCTCTCCGTATGCACCCAAGCATCCTTCTAGCTTTTGCCGTCACCTTTTCTACCTGTTTAGCTACTTTAAGATCATCAGACACAACCACGCCTAGGTCCCGCTCTTCTTTAGTGGACAAAAGTACTTCACCTCCTATACTGTATTGCTCCCTTGGATTGCTGCAGCCCAAATGCATGACCTTACATTTTTTAACATTAAATCCCAGCTGCAATATTCTAGACCATTCTTCAAGCTTAGCTAGATCCCTCCTCATGTTATCTACACCTTCCTGGGTGTCTACTCTATTGCAGATTTTGGTATCATCCGCATGACTATGACTTATGTGCATCAGATCACTGATCTAGGTGCAGCACGTTGCATCTGCTCTTGGGCCTCGGTTCCACGTCCCTTTATACAATAAGACCGAACTGAGCATGTGTTACATTGCCTGTGCAGGAATATACTAAATTACCTTCCACATGGGTAAAACTTATCTGTAGCCTTGGGGCTGGGCAAAATGTTATATAATGTGGCGAAATTCAATCACTATCCATATAACTGTTCAACTCTGAATGCAGAAATAACTTGGGGGTTGGGGGGGAGGGGTTTGATATTCAGTGGCAGCAGCCAGTGCTGTTAATGTTGCTGGCCATTGTCAGTGTAATTTAAAACCAGGTATTCAGTGCTGGGCCATACCTGATGATCGGCAGTGAATATTTGGTTTGTCCAGATAGCGATTCTGCTCTCCAGTCACCAATAATATTCAGCCGCTAGCTGGATTGCAAAAGTGCCTAAAGTCAGGACGGCCTTTCCCCTGCGCTAGCTTTAGATGGGTTAACTAGCCAGTTAGATGCTCAGCATTGCTGCTGCTCCACCCCCAGAATCCCCATCACCAACCGGGGCATTTTACCAGCTTAGGAGGGAATATTCGATGGCAACGACCATGGTAGTGTTACTGACTATCCCAGTGACTACATTTTAACCAATTAGGAAGTCTGCTAACCACCTAAAACATTTTGGGACCGATCTTCAGCAATAGCGGCTTGCACTGCTAAAGTGGCTATTCGCTGCTGCTGGACTCAGCCTCGGCATTGAATATCTGAGTTGCCTGGATTGTCATGATGCTCACTGGGCAGCAGTAATATTCAGCTGCTGCCTGGTTAGCTTCAGCAGCGAAAGTTAGGCCAGCCTTTACTGCGTCTGACTTTCTCCACTTTAGTGGCATAGGGAGGAGTAGCCTAGTGGTTGGGGCAAGGTACTTCAGGCCAGAAGGTCGGGGGTTCAAATCCCACCTTGGGCCGGAAGGACTGGGGTTTCTAGTCCCACAGATGCTCCTTGTGGTCTTGGGCAAGCCACTTAACCCTCCATTGCCCATGTTCCCTGTAAGTATTAGTGTATGTGTCTCATATCCCCACGTGTTAAATGTATCCCCCAATTGTGTTGAGACCACTTTGATTGAAGGATAAGGCGGTATACAAAATTAAATAAATAAATAAACTATGTTAGTGACACTGAATATTCCAGCTAGGGGGATTAACACAGTTAGCAAGTCCGCTTAGAACAGCCCTACTAGAGCACACTAAAAAGAGGTTAATTGTTTTTTCTCTTAAAGGACAGCTGAGTAACTGGCAGGGATTTAGGTAGGTCTCTCTCTTTTACTTCAATAGGTACCGAAGTTCCTACAACTGAACAATGGCTGGGAAAAATCATATTGCCAAAGCTGTTGCCCCTGCTACAGCTTCTGCCTCTGTCCAGACAGAGATCCCAATGCCTGTTGAAGCTCTGGTTCCATGTGTAAGATGCCTGCATGCTGAAGTTGTCAGAAAACAAGTGGAGGAGCTGAGAGAAGAGGTGGCGAGGCTGAGGAGCATTCAAGACAGTGAGAAGTACATTGATGAGATGCTTCTTGAAATATCCAAGTTCTCCAGCAGAGGTGAAGATGGACGCCTACAAAATGACAAAAGTTTGACATAAGTCACCAGGGTCTGCAGAATTACCAATCCAACTCCTCCAGCCCTTGAACTGAAGAACCAATATGCAGCACTGGAAGTGGAAGAGGTGAATGCATCCCAGGAAAGGGAGGAACCATAGCTCGAGCACCACAAAGTTGCAGAATCAGTCACTACGAAGTGAAGGGTAGTGGTGGTTGGTGACTCCATTCTGAGGGGTACTGAGGCATCCATCTGCAGACCAGACTTGATGTCCAGAGAGGTATGCTGTCTGCCAGGTGCCAAAATCCAAGATGTTACAGAGAGTTTACCAAGACTCATCAAGTCTACTGACTATTACCTGATGCTCATCCATATTGGCACAAATGATACTGCCAGGTATCCCTCTGAATGTATCAAAAATGACTTCATGGCTCTGGGGCAGAGGGTGAAGCAGACAAGTGTGCAGGTGGTATTCAATCCTCCCTGTTGAGAGTAAAGGCCAAGGCAGAAAAGCTTGCATCCTGGAGATTAATGCATGGCTGCATGGATGGTGTCATTGAGAGCAATTTGTTTTCCTGAACTATGGGATGATGTTCCAAGAGCTGCAGAGCAGAGATGGCATCCATCTGTCCAAGAAGGGTCGATATGTCTTCAGTAGCAGACTGGCTAACCTACTGAAGAGGGCTTTAAATTAGATTTGTTGGGGATGGGTGATGAAAGCCCCTAGGTAAGTGAAACAATAAAAACCTCTATAGCAATGGGTAAAAGGGGCAACATCTGGAAAGCGGTGTGTATAAATGCCCATAGCATGGGAACTAAGATCCCAGATGTTGAGTGGAAGAGGCCGACTTGGATTTAGTGGTGGTTACAGAAACATGGTTCACAGACAACTATGACTAGGATATAATTGTTGTTAAGTGTTGTTGAATAGCTGTCGACTCCTGGAGACCCTCTGGATAGTTGACCTAAACTTTGTTCGGTCTTCAGCCAAGCGGCTCATTGTTGATAGCATGGAGTCCATAGATGCTGTTATTGTATCGATCCATCTCATTGCCGGCCTTCCTCTTTTACGGTGACTTCTTCCTTGCCAAGAATTATGTCTTTCTCCAATGATCTCTCTCTTCACATGATATGTCCAAAGTATGAAAGTCAAAGTCTTCTCATCTGAGCTTCTAAGGAAAGCTTAGGTTTGATCTTCTCTAGTACTGACTGGTTTGTTCTTCAGGCAGTCCACAGTATACACTGTATTTGTCACCAGCACCATAATTCAAAGGCATCAATTTTCTTCCTGCCTATCTTTTTCGCTGTACAACTGTCACATCCATATGACGTTATTGAAAATACCATGGCCTGGACAAGTCAAATCTTTGTATGGAGAGAGACATCTCTGCTCTTGAGGATCTTGTCTAGGTCCTTCATAGCCATTCTACCAAGAGCAATACATCGTCTGATTTCTTAACTGCTAGTACTTTTTTTACTGATTGTTGATCCAAGTAAGTTAAAGCTGTCAACTATTTCAATTTCTTCTCCATCAATGATGAACTTATTGATTTTGCCAGTTATGAGGATCTTTGCCTTTTTAACGTTAAAGGGCAGACCCATTTTAAGACTATTTTCCTTGATCTTGAGAAGTAAATGTTTCAAATCGTCTTCACTTTCAGCCAGTAATGTGGTATCATCAGCATAGCGAAGGTTGTTGATAAGTCTTTCACCAATCTTCACACCTTGGTTGTATTCATACAGCCCTGCTTCTTTGATGATTTGTTCTGCATATAAATTAAAGAGCTAGGGAGAAAGTATGCAGCCTTGTCGTACACCTTTGCTGATTTCAAATCATTCTGTTTCTCCTAGTTCCGTTTGAACTGTTGCTTCTTGATCAATGTAAAGGTTGTGCAAGAGAACGATCAGGTATTCTGTTCTACCCAGACTTCTTAATGTGGCCTGGAGTCAAAAGTCTTGCTGTAGTCAATAAAACACATATGGATATCTGTTTGGTATTCTTTTGTCTTTTCAAAGATCCATCTCACATCTGCGATAATGTCTCTTGTTCCTCGCCATTTCCTGAACCCTACTTGCTCTTCAGGCAGTTCTCGTTGCAGGTATGGTTGTAGTCTCTGCTGAATGATCTTGAGTAGAATCTTGCTGGCATGTGGGATCAGAGCGATTGTGCCATAATTTCCACAGTCAGTCAGGTCAACTTTCTTCAGTATTGGTATAAACATAGATCTTTTCCAGTCAGTTGGCCATGAATTTGTCTTCAAATTTCCTAACAGAGCCTTGTAAGTATAGTAACAGCTTCATCCAATTGTTGTAATACTTCAATGGGAATGCCATCAATGCCCGGTGCTTTGCTCTTTGATAAGGCTTTCAATGCTGCTTTGACTTCTTCTTTCATCACCAATGGTTTCTCATCATAAGGTACAGGTTGAAACAGCTGTTGGTCCACTTGATCTTTATGGTATAATGACTCTGTATATTCTTTCCACCTTTTCTTGATCTTCTCAGCATCATTCAACATGGATCCTTGAACATCTTATAGCATTCCAATTTGAGGCTGGAATTTTTTCTTTAACTCTCGTAGCTTTAGAAAAAACTATCTTGTTTTTCCTCTAATAGCTTCCGATTCTATCTCCTTGCATGGGATATAATTATACTAAGCTATACTTTACTCAGGAAGGATAGGGGAGGAAAAAGGGGGGAGGAGTGGCACTATAAGTAAAACATATTAAAGCTTTAGAATTACAGGGCTTTAAAGTGAGAGAGGAGGCACTGTGAGTTAAACTAGAAAGAGGAAAAGGGAAATCCATTTGCATTGGTGTGATATACAGACCCCCCCTCACAGGGAGAAGAAGTGGATGGAGCTTTAATAGAAGACATACGCAACATTTCTAGGAAAGGAGAACTGCTTCTGATGCAAAAAAATGCAATGTATGCCTTTGAGTCAGTGCTGACCCAGAGGCTCCTGGGATTTCTTGGCAGTGTGACTGGAAGTAGATTGCCAGGCCTTTCTTTGGAGGCAATGGAGGGTTAAGTGACTTGCCCAAAGCCACAAGGAGTGTTAGTGGGAATTGAATCCTGGTTACTTGGTTACCAATACAGTGTTCTAACCACTAGGCTACTCCTCCACCTGGTGCTATTGATAGGTGATTTTAATATGCCAGATGTTGATTGGCACATCCCTGCTGCTGTGCCATCTAGAAGTAAGGGGATCCTGGATTCTCTACAGGGAGAACTGTTTAGGCAACTGGTAACAGAATCCACATATGAAGGGCCATACTGTACTTGGTGCTTACCAATGGTGAAAGTGTTTCTGATGTTATAGTGGGAGATCATCTTGCATCCAGTGATCACCAGATGGTGTGGTTGAGTATTAGGATTAGGGCTGATAAAATCCATTCAAAATCAAGGGTCTTAGACTTTTGGAAAACTAACTTTGCCAAGATGGGCTATTACCTCAAGAAGTCATTAGCAGGATGGGAACAGCTGAGAGATGTAGAAAAACAATGGACAAAACTGAAAGAGGATATTTTAAGGGCAACCAATCTTTTTGTTAGAAAGGTAAATAAAAGGAAAAGGAAAAGGAGGCTGCTATGGTTCTCAAAAGAAGTAGCTGAAAGGTGAAGAAAAAGGGGGAGGCCTTTAGGAACTACAAGAGATCACAGAGAGAGGAAGACAGGCATCTATGTTTGGAAAAACTTAGAGAAGCTAGGAAAATAGTCAGGAAAGCAAAGATACAAAAAGAAGAAGAAATAGCCAATACAATAAAATGGAGGGATAAGACATTTTTCAGATATGTCAGTAAGAGGAAGAAGGGCAAAAGGGTTTCAGACTTAAGGGTGAAAGGGAGGAATACATAGAAGCTGATAAGGATAAAGCAGAAATGCTTAATAAGTATTTCTGTTCTGTGTTCACAGTTGAAGGGCCAGGAGCAAGACCTCAGAAAACACCCACAAATAGGAACTGAAGTGACGGGAATCTCAAATGATTTCCAGAAGACCGTTTATGAGGAATTAGCTAAACTAAAATTAGACAAAGCAGTGGGACCAGATGGTACACATCTGAGAATATTGAAGGAACTTGGGGACGTTCTAGCAGTTTCCACTGACTGACCTTTTCAATGCCTCTTTGGAGTCGGGAGTGGTGCCAGAGGACTGGAGAGAGGCACACATGGTCCCTTTACACAAAAGCGGAAGTAGGGATGTGGTTGAAAACTACAGGCCAGTTAGTTTAACTTCGGTGGTGAGTAAATTATTGGAAACGCTGCTGAAAGAGAAAATAGTGAGGTTTCTGGAGTCCAGCGGATTACAGGATCCGAGGCAGCATGGATTCTCCACAGGCAGGTCTTGTCAGACAAATTTGATTGATTTCTTTGATTGGGTGACTAGGGAGTTGGACCGAGTGAGAGTTCTAGATGTAGTGTATTTGGATTTCAGTAAAGCATTTGACAGCATTCTTCATAAGAGACTTATAAACAAACTGAGCACCCTAGGGATGGACCCTAAAGTTGCTAATTGGGTTATAAATTGGTTGAGTGGGAGACGACAAAGAGTACAGGTAAAAAGAGCTCACTCTGAGAAGAAGGTTACCAGTGGTGTGCCACAGGGATTTGTCCTTGGTCCGATTCTTTTTAACATCTTTGTTAATGAAATTGCGGAAGGGCTGTTGGGTAAGGTTTGCCTCTTTGCAGATGATATCAAAATCTGCAATAGAGTAGATAACATGAGGAGGGATTTAGCTAAGTTTGAAGAATGGTTGAGAATTTGGCAGCTGAGATTTAATGCTAAAAAATGCAGGGTCATGCATTTGGGCTGCAATAATCCAAAGGAGTGGTGTAGTGTAGGGGTGACGTACTTCTGTCTACAAAAGAAGAGCAGGACCTGGACGTGATTGTGTCTGATGATCTGAAAGTAGCTAAAGAGGTAGAAAATGAGATGGCAAAAGCTAGAAGGATGCTTGGTTGCATCGGGAGAGGAACGGTCAGCAGTATAAAGGAGGTGATAGTGCCTCTGTATAACTCTTTGGTGTAACCTCAGTTGGAGTAATGTGTGCAATTCTGGAGTCCACACCTTCAAAAGGATATAAACAGGTTGGAATTGATGTAGAGGGTGGCTACTAAAATGGTTAGTCTTCTTCGTTATAAAACATATGAGGATAGACCTAAGGGGCCAGATTTTGAGCTGAGCAGTGCTATGCACTGCGTTGGCGCATAGCCTGCCCCCTCCCACCTAACCTGGATTTTCCATACCGGGGTCATATACGGCCCCATCATCGAAAATCCAGGTGTCGCTGCACAGCCAGGAAGCCACAGGAGCTACCCGTGTAGCACCGATTTTCGATGCTACATTGTTAGCCCCAGCACCTTAAAGATAGGTGAGGTTTTCCTATACATATCTTTAAGGCATAGTATCGGAAATCGGTGCTACACGGGTAGTGCCAAGGCCCGCTTCCGCTCTGCCCCCGAATACCCCCAACACACCCCGATGCTAAGCAAATAGCATCTGGACGTTTTAGGGACATATCCAGGATTTTTGAAGGGCACTACCCGTGTAGTCTGCATGTCCAGGTCTGCAAAATGTCAAAACTGTACATGTAAATACCGACGCTTACTCATGCGCGTTAGGAAATGTTGGCCCTTGCTGCGTTTCCTCCATTGATATTTCCCATGTGTACATTTGTAAAACGGCACCACCTGCTGAGCGTGGATGGCCATCCCCAGGCATTCCTGCACTTCCTTCTATGCTTTAAAACACACGTCCATTTTGAAGGGCACAATTATGTTGATTTTATACCAGCTTTCCACATGCAGAGCCGTCTTCTAAAATTGGCATAGATTTGCAGACAGTTTTACTTGGATGTCACTGCAACCACATAAAATTTGCCTTCACCCTAATGGACCTTTATCTTTATGTTTCTTAAAGCAGAGATTGCTAATGGAAAAATGTGATAGCTTCCAACCCAAGAAAAGGAAACACACTTTTTTTAAAGCATTCAAGCAGGCTTATTCAAACTAATAAAGTCTAAATACATTTATAGGACATTGCAGTCCTGTTCCATGCAAATAGCACATTTATCGATTGTCTATTGCCTGAAAACTGAGCAAATGACCTTAGACAACCACTGTACAGATGCAAAATGGAGAGGGGAATAAGCGTTAATGAAATTAACAGCTACATCGTGGTTACATTTTATCTTTAAACATGTCCAGAATCAGTTTCAACACAAACAGCTCTTTACTAAAGATCTATTGTGGAATTCTGTGGGGTTCTGGATTGCCCCTGCTGTCCCGTTTGTGCTTTTACTTTTTGTGGAGGGAGTGTCCCTTCCCTAACTCGCCCACTTGCGACCCTAACGTGGGTTGCACAGTCAGCACAGGAATTGTCCATTGCAAAGTGTTATGGCCCCATGCTAGCTGGCAACACCTGTCGCAGTGCACCTTCTATGCACATCAGAGCACACACTGCCAGCGTGTGCCCTTTAGTAAAAGACCCTTAAGTTTCAATTTTTCAATTGATATTTCAAAATGGAAGAGTCATATTATACTTACTCTAGTTTTATTGCATCAAATAATTTTTCTGCTTCTTACTTCAGTCAAAATATTGTTATAGACTAGTATTTTCTTCATACTACTTCATAGTCCTGTTGTATTAGTTTTGAGTGAGCAGAGTAGCCTCAAAATCTGGTACCGTTACCCTTCCCTTGCTGATGCCTTCAATGATTACAACGTATTCACCAGCCTCCCTGGGCCTCCATCACTGCTAACACATTTACGCAGTGGCAGTTACTTAGGTACCTGAATACAGCCATTTTGAGCCACCGTTTTCTCTCTGGTCTCTTACTTTCAAAGCCAGCAAGAAGCAGAAAGAAGGAAGGCTGTAGCTTAACAGAGATTGTGAGCATGCCACCGCCCACAATCTGCTCCATGTCTGTGCCGCATGCATCCATGGAATGCGATCAGAAGCAGCAGGCCATGTGTGCTGAAGGACACGGCCTGCCACGGGGAAGAAAGCAGAGGCAGAAAGCCACCATCTTTTGAAATACTGCTGCTGCCACCGCACCCCCCCATTGAATCTGCTGCAACGGGGGGGGGGGGGGGGCAGCGACATGGCTTGGCAGGGGGCATGGCTGGGGTTTCTGCCTAAGGTGCCAGAAACACTTGGGCCAGCCCTGGCCCCATGGCAGTGAAGAACTAGGGGAGTGAGGGTTGCAGGAGTGTAAACTGGGAGAGTGCTGTCGAAGACGGGTGAAAACAAAGCTTGATTTTGCTGCCTCTCAATGGCTTGCCATCTAGGCCATAAATGTCATGAGAAGAAACCTTATAATGCATACAAAGACAACTCAAGTTTGGAGAAAGGGGTTGTCACTGAGCTAGAAGGCTAGTCCCCACACTTCTCATTCTTTTTCATCTCATCCAGAGCCACTTCAACCCCTTATGGGGCCCTGGGCAAACATTTATGAATGCCCCTCCTCCATTCATAGCCCCCCTGTTGCCACTGCTGCTGCCGCTATCCGGGACATATAGCAGTGGCAATACATTTTAAAAAGGTGCTACTGCACCAGAGTTATCTTCCTGTCCAGTGTCACAGTGCAGTTTGAGCTTCCTCCCCCCTCCAATTCCACTTCCTGTTAAAGAGGAATCAGGAGAGATCAGCAGCATGAACAGCACCGCAGTGCCAGAAGAGAAGATAACTGCGCTGCCGCAATGATTTTTTAAATATATTGTCACCGCTGCACGTCCCAGAGAGGGGTGGCAATGGCAGCAATGGGTATAGGGGCAGAAGCAGGGTGGCGCTAGGAATGAGGTTTGCCTAGGGCATCTCATACCCTTGTACCAGTCCTGAACAGGGCTGCTTTTTCCTTTGGGCATCAGGGCAGCTGGGTTTCTGGTAAAAGCGGCCCTGATCTCATCTATTTTGTTCCTCACAACGCTTCTGCCTCCCATCTCATTCCCCCATCATCCTTTATCCTACCCTCCTTTCCTATCCCTTAGCTTCTACCTCCTGTGTAACCCCTTTTCTCTAGTCTCTCCAAGATGTCCACTACTCCTCTGGCTCTCTCCTTTTCTTCCTCATTCTACGCTATTCATCTCCCTTTCGTTTTCAGCCCCATTTGTCATTTCCCCTCCCTCCCTCTTCTATTCCTTCAAGTGAGGGCAAGGCCTTCTCAGTTCTTAAAGCCTGGTCCTCCAGACAGTGGGAAAGAGACACACAAGACACAGAGATTCAAAATTAATCTAAAAGCTTTTAGAGGAAACAACCAGTGGCTATGAATGAGCATAGCTTCTGGCTGGCTGGTTCAGAGGCCCCTTCCTCACAAGCTTGCTTTTTAATGGGTTCTTTGAGGAAGTAACATAATCATAATCATAAGATGCCACAAGATGTCACCAGAGCAAAGGAATTGCTTACATACATTATTTTCTTAACTATCATGAAATTTACTTAGACTAAAAGGTTCAAAAAATTATGCTGAGCCAGCATCAACTTATAGTTACAGTTGTCAATGACCTATAGTTACATTTATGCTAAGCCAGCAATGTTCTATAGCTCTCTTAGAGTGATCACATAGTTCTTATGACTATGGGCTAGGTTCCGGTTTGCATTTAGCAGGGATTGCCATCTAGTTCGGACATCCATCTCCACTAAACACCAGGGTGCCACTAAAGCTGACAGAGCTCCCCCGACTTACAAGCAAGATGTGCAGGGAGCTCTGTTTGTGGGCGGGAGGGGGCGGGCCGGAAGAGGAGTGAGGGCGGACAGTGGGTGGGAACCTGACCCCAGATGAACAGGGTCGATTCTGAGGTCAGCCCTGTACATCCAGGGTCAGCCATTTGCAAGGGGGACTTATTCCATGTCAGAGGTGGAATAAGTCCCCTTGGACAGCAGGACATGCAGTAGCCAGGGCCGCAGGGGGCACAGAGGGTTTCCTGCAGCCCAACCCTGGCCATAGCAGGCTCGATAGGGGGTCGGGCTGTGGGGAAAGCAAATTTTCAGGGTCTGCCGGGCATCATGGTTCCTGCATGAAGCCACAATGCCATGGCAACATGACGCCATGGCTCCGCGGCTCCATACAGGAGCCTGGCTGGGCTAACCAGGGAAGTGCCTGGACGTCCGGGTGACTGAATTGGGGTACATTCTGGATGTCCAGGTCCTATGCCACGATTCTGATCCCGCAGGCATGTCTAGCCCTCGAGGGATCAGAATCGGGTGCACCAGGGCACATCCTGAGTCTGGACACACGGACAGGCGGGAGGATGCCCAGAACAGAATTGGTCTCTATGGGCCCAATTTTTAAAATGGAGTTACACAGTTCACAGCTCCTGTAAACCATGTAACTACCTTAGACGGGAATATTCAACAGCACCTACACAGGTTGTGCCGTTGAATATTCCCGGCTATGTCCCCTAGGCACCCAGATGCTATTTGGTTAGCATCGGGGCATGTTGGGGGAGGTCTGAGGCATGGCGAAGAGGAGCTAGTGAATGGCTCTAACCATGCAGCAGCGATATTGGAAGCTGCACGATTAGTGATCGGCACCTCAAAGATAGTTGAGGAAAACCCTCGCCTATCTTTAAGGCACTGAAGCTAACCGGGCAGCATCCAATAACGCTGCTGTATGGTTAGCTTTGGTGGCTTCTGGTATCGCCATGACATTGAATATCCAGTTTAGAGGTTGGTGATGAGGGCTATGTGCCTGTTGGCGCATAGCCCTTCCAAACTATAGACAACTAAATATCTGGCCCTATATGTCTATCTTTATTAATATGGACTGTCTCCAAAGTTCATCTGGTCTGCACATATTAGAGGCCTGTGTCGAGAAAGTCATAGGCCTCTCCAATTACACCTTTGAGATTTTGGTATTCTTCTATCTGTCCATCATCACACTGACCCCATCAATTAGGCCCCCCTGAGATTTTGAAAATTATTCTGAACGCCACCCATCCCAGAACAATCCTGCAAAAATGCATAAATGGACATCACACTTGTAAGTATTAAATTTTGTTTTGCATGCACACACATAATGATGCAATTTCCAAAAGTCATTCATCTACTGTAAGAAAATGGCTATTTCTCAAAGTAAATGGGCTATTAGAAAAACACTCACCCTCCCCGCAGGTAAAAGCATGTGTTCATGAGTCTTTGAGTTAATGTAGGTGTCAGGATCTATTGCTTTGCTTTGACTGCAACTGTTCTTTGATGCCCCCCCTCCCCACCCCAAAACTGACACCCTAAGCTATTGCCTAGTTTGTCTAATGGTTAAGAAAGCTCTTGTGCCATTTTATATTACCTTTAAGGTTGCTGCAGTTAGGAAGTGGAGCAAAAAGAAAAAAAAACATATGGGGATTCCATAGAATAAAGGTAAAACATAGCTGAAGAAATGCTACAGTTTGTTTTCACAGCTTCTTTCAAATGACTGAAGCCGGCAGGGGAGAGAAGAAAATCAGTCCTTAAAAGAGTAGTTACAATTTTTTTTCAATGCACTTTCTTTCTTCCTAAGTCCAAAGCTGAAAGTATGTAATTGGGATGCTATCAGAGACGTAAGTTCAAATGTGGCCAAGTTACTAAAAAATCCACGAAGCATGGAAACCCATGAATAAAGAGACAAACAGCCCAATTCCATTCCAGATGTAGAGCCCCTCTGTATGTCCGGTCTGAGCCAGACGTACAGAGGGGATCGCGATTCTGATCCCGAGGGGCACTTCTAGCCCTGCGGGATCAGAATCGCGATCAGTCATGTACGTGCAGGCCAGGACCGTGATTCAGTCTGGCCTGCACATACATGCACAGCCTGACTAACTCAGTCAGGGCTTTTAAATGGAGCTGCGGTGCCATGGCGTCATGATGACATGGCACCGCGGCTCCATTTAAAAGCCACGATGCCGGCCGCCTGAAAAAGGGGTTTATTCCCCACAGCCCAACCTCCGATTTTGCCTTCTAAGGCCAGGGTCAGGCTGCGGAGAATGTCCCCTGGCCAATGTTCCCTCTAATTTTCTGTAGGCTGTGAGGACCGACATTAGAATTGGCCCTGTACGTGCAGGGGCAGCGACCACCCACTGCCTGCCCTGATTCCGCCTCCAGGCCGCCCATTCCCTGCCCCCGTCTAAATTCCCCGCACAACTGGCCGGGAAGTTAGTCAGAGGCAGGAGTCGGGACGAATAGCGGGGATGGACATCCCGTTCTGATGTCCATCTCCGCTATTCATGGCTCAGAATGACCCCGATAGTGAACAACAGTAACTGATGTGGATGTTTGTACACCAGGAAGATGCAAAGATAAAGCAATTAAAGAGAGGAAGAGAAGCTATGCTATCTGCATTTATTTGGGACGGGAACGTCTATGGGCAGCAAAAAGCAACAGCTGTAGCAACAGCATGACAACAGGCCATTTCCTAAGAGCCACACAAACTCACAGAACTGACAATGCTTTACATATTAACACAGTAGATGTCAGCAGATAAAGACTGAAGTGGTCCATCTAGTCAACCCAGCAAGGTGGTTGGGTTTGTAACATCCACTCTAGGTAGGTTGCCCTCTCCCTATGCTATTGTTTAGAGTTGTAACTGCTGCTCTGTGGAGGTTACCTCACTGTCTCATTAAAAATGCAAGATTCACCTCATTCCCATTTTGAGTTGAAGCACCCCATGCTTGACTTCCATCAAAAAGGAGTGGGATGAATACAGATGACCCCTTAATGACAAGAGAACAGAAACCAAGCATGGGGTGCTTTAGCTGAAAACATCAGTGAAATGATGTTTTGGCACTTTTAAGAAGAGGCAATAGCGCCTCTTCTAAGAAGAGCTGAAAGAGGTGACCAGGGCCGATACACCCTAGTCGACCCTTCAGCCTTGTGCCCCTTGCAATTAACTTTTGGACTCCTAGCACCCCCCCACCAAGATTTTGTTAATTAAATTCAGTCATAATCATCTCAGTGCCATCTCTCCCAATACTGAACTTTGCTCTGCAAATATGTACATAACAAAAAGGAAATTTCCCATGGCCACTTAAAAGGGTAAATGGACAATTTACACTTTGCCCGTTTTTCCTTTAGATAAAAGTAAGCACTGACGAGTCTTTGAATTTATGTGACTGTCAGGACCTATTGTTCTGATTTTACTCTAGCTGATCTTTGCTGCCCCAAAGAAACTGCTGCCCTAGGCCTAGTCTGCCCTAGTCTGCGTAGTGGTTGTGTAGCAGCAGATAAGCATGCAATAAATAAAACCAGGAGTCGTTTCAATGATCCAAGCCAGTTTAATGTGCACATGGCTCAAGCAATAATCAAATTCAAAATGGCTGAGCAATGGTTTCTAGCAAAACAACAGCTTTTATAGCTTTCTTGTCCATTCTAAGCATAGGCAAACTTTTCATTGGTCCCAGTACCCCTCTCACCCATCTATTGGTCCCGGTACTGATATGGCTACCCAATCGGGACCCTGGTCTGGGCTCAGCACCTGGTTGCCCCCCTTCTAGTCCCAATTACAATGGTCAGTGTCTCTAACTTGTTACATCTCTCCTCCAAGGTCGCTTAGCTTGTTAAAACATATGGGAAGCAGGGCACTGTAACCTTGCTTTTTGCAGAGTTAATTAATTCCATAGAAGCATAGCACACCTTATCAGTACCAATTAAACTTGTTTTTCTATATTTTCTAAGTTTCGTTTCTGCTTAGCTATGTTCAGTTAAACTGAGTTAAGTTTCAATTCTATGGTGTCATCATTCAGGGGGGTTTTCATTCCTCTGGGCCTAACTACAGGCTTCAGTTACAGGTCAAGCTGCTTAGGCCTGTCTGCTTAGTTCAATTAGCATGGATCATAGGCCGTCGCCTACCACAGTTGGGCCAGCCCTCGGGGTAACCTGCACTGAGTAGTAGTGACAAGCCTAACCATCTTAGTGGGCAGACTAGATGGGTTATTTCAGTCTGCCATCAACTACTATGCTACTATATCAAACATTGTTGCTTCTGTGAAACTGTGGGGCTGTGAGGAATTGCCCTGATGTACTGTGGCTCCTGCTGCTGCTTTTTGTTGCTCCTAGAAGTTCCTGGCCGGTCATATGGTAACCCCACTCCGTCAGTCCTTGTTTGAGCCTATGTGATGTATAGACTTGTAGTTCTAAGAGGAGAATTAAGAAGGCTATTCAGTAACAAGCATAACCCTAATGTGGGTAATAAGTGCATTATTTAATCAGCAAATCTCATTGGATAGAATGGTGCCTTTGTTAAATGATGCATGCATTAACCTGCATTCATGATGACATGAGTTACTAACCATTCATGAACTGGGACTCCAAATGTGCACTAAAGGGACAATTTTATAAGGAACCATGTAAAGTTATCTGCCATCTACTTGTATGCATTAAACCATGTATTTTCAGTGATTTATTTGCATCATTGGATATACTTTGATCAGTATTCTATGAATACGTGCATTAGGCCGATGGTGTGTAATTTCACTGTGGGCATGCACACAGGCGCTAACTTTATAAAATACAGCCATGCAGCATGGGGTAGATTCTGTGAGCCGAACAGTAGAGTTGGACATCCAGGATGGATGTCCAACCCCCGTTCAGGCCCTGGATGTGATTCCCTGCACAGCGCTTCCCCCATGTATAGAGGGGGGAGCGCTGAACGGGTGATGGAGGGGGAGGGCCAGTGGCGGAGAGTGGGCAGAGCAGGGGCAGGCTGAAGCATACAGACTTACAGACCCTATTCCGATCAAGGCCCTGTACATCCAGCAGTAGAAAGATCAACGTGGGACTTATTCCACCTCAGAGCATTCCTGGCAGGTAGCCCCCCCCAGACCCATGGGGCAGTGGCAGGTGGGCTCCTGACACCGCCGGGGATCAGGCAGCAGGGGAAATCGATCTTTTCTGCTGTTGGGGATTGCGTTGCTTCTGCTGGGCGTCCCAGTGCCATGGTGATGGGATGCCAAGGCACCAGCACACAAGCAGGAACACTGAGTGAGGGAGACGGGTAGGCACTTGGACGTAAACTGGTGTGGAATGCAGCTCCCACGGTTGCAGAATCAGGTTTTTTTCGGGGCTGTATATTTTCTGCACGTCCGGATGGCCCAGATGTGCAGAGCTCAGAATCATCCTCCACATGTGTAGGATACACGGTCATTTATGCCAGCCATAGGCTGGTGTAAGTGATCATGCCTAGATTTGGCACACATTTCCCACTACTTACCCCCTTATTTAAAAAAAAAAATCCACGTATACTTGACTTTATAAAATATACCCGCTTGCCATGCGTGAAAACCCGTGTTAGCCTAGGCATTCTTTATTAAATTACCCTCCACACGAAATCAGTTTGGCTGATACAGATCTGTTTTTCCTAGAGAAATAAGAATTATATAATCATGTATGCAGTGAAATACAATCTGGATCAAATCAGCCTATCCTGAAAAATAATGTCTCCAGTTCTCTTTCGCTGCAAGAACTGATGGGGATAGGGAAAGGAAAAACGAGAGCAAAGGCATGACCAAGGAATTAAAAACTATCAAATGTAGAAACTGTGGATTCTATTGAAAACTATGCATTAGAATTTCAAAATGAAATTTAAAAATATGGCAGTTGCTAAAGGAAAACAAAGAGACAACCAGTAAGGTCATGAACCTACCAAAGGGGCTCTTTATAAGCTTTATTTATAATTTGGACATCTGAAAATGGACATTCAGACATGTAAATCACAGAGATGTCCCCTGACCCAATTTAGAAAGCCAGGTACATAGGCATCTCCAGTGTGAGTGCAGCCATAAGCATGGTAGTGCGGGGAAGGTGTGGCTCGGACGGTGCAATGGAGATGCACATCACATGGCATGAGCACGTTTGGCCCTGGCCGTTGACATGTCAAAGCCTATACTTGCGCCGAACCATGAAGAAGTGCTCGTTTCATGGCAACAACACTTGCAGAGGGAAGAGTGCAATGTGCACACACCGCCACAGTAAATGCATCCGGGCCAAAAACACCTGCTTATAAACTAACAGTCCCATCATTCTACTGCCTCACTGCCACACATCTGATGATCTGAATTGACTGGCTGGGACGTGCATGTAGCATAACATAGATACCCATGTTACCAAATACCCTGACTGCATTTTGGGGACGTCCACATTTTTTAAATAGACTGCAACTATGCACGTAACCGGCCTTGCAATCTATATGGGTGCGTTGCCAGAACGGGCTGCATGGACACATATTTTTGGGGTGAGTGACGGAGTGATTTCATAAGGTACGTACACGTGCCACCCTTCACTGCCAGGCCCTCCCCAGGCTATTTGGACATGGTGAAATGGACATCCCAGCTTCTACCGAGATGTCCCTTGTAAAATGCTGCTTCAAATGTTTACAGCTCTCTTTACATTTGAAATATTCGTCCCACTCTCAATTTAGAGAGGACATGAGTTTGCAGAGTTTATATGAGCTTCCATCCAATAAACTGTTCTAGGAATTAAGGTATTGAATAGATAAATTTCAAAATCAGTCTACTTCATCGGGTTCCACTGAAGCCTTTCACAAATGGCACAAAAACATAAGAGCATAAGAAATGCCACACTGGGTCAGACCAAGGTCCATCAAGCCCAGTATCCTGTTTCCAACAGCGGCCAATCCAGGTCACAAGTACCTGCTAGGTTCCCAAAAAGGTACACAATAAAATTATTCCTTAAGCTAATATTAAGGGTGGTGAATCAAATAATATCAGGCAAATAGACTCCATCTCATGGATCTACCACAATTAGAGGCTCATATCCATTGAAATCAGTTTCAGCCTCAGAATCAAAATCCTTCCTTTTGCTAGGCTCCTCATCACACATTCAGGGTAAGCTTATACAAAGCATATTTGCAATATAGCCTTGTACGAACAGTACATATTTTGCTTTTATGTACCAATATCAGGTATGAGTTGCTTTAAAAAAAAAAACCAATTACTTTCGTTCTTCCAGGAAAAGTTGCAATGGTTGTGTTTCTGAGGAACAGAGATGCAGTAAAGTGTGCCCAGGGCAAAGAGCCTGATGCCGGAGGGGTTGTTAAGCACGTTGAAAGGATCTGAAGAACCTCAGATTTCTGCTAACAATCTTGCTTCCTATGTAAAAGACTACTCAGCTTCCCTGCACTCACAGTAACACGGGCTGACTTTTATTGTGCTAATGCATCCATAGGTGTAAATTTGGTGACTCAGTCTGAAGAAACTAGGAGAAGATTCGATATGTTAATATTGGAAGAAAGGGGAATAAACAAAAATGAATTACAGTACTCTTCAAAATGCAGAATCCTGCCTCCTTCCCCCACAAGTGCCTTTTCCTTTCCTATGAATTCAGGATGTTGGATTTTTGCTTCCAAAAGTATTTAAGAACCTAATGGAAAGAACTGGTTTCTAAAAAAAATTAATGTACTGTTAATTCTGCTTTCTGACTTTCAAAGTGCGCAAACATACATCTGAGTTGGGATGGATGGATTTTATTCATTTCTACAAATTTATCATGTATTTTCTCTTTTTTTTCTTCTCTTTTATTACAATTTCACAAGAACAATTTTGTTAGAGAAAAAGACATTACAAATAGAATGAGTTAAGAGAAAAAAATAAAAGCAATAAAGTATTACTACCTACCCTAATAATAAAGATGCCTATAAGTCCACATGAAGGGAAACAGTCCACAATACAGAGGAAATAAACAAAGAGAAAGGACATTTGAAAGTGAGGCATGGCACTTAATTTTAATTCTGATTAATGTCCCATCACCCTTTGGGGTCCCCCCAGTGGTGTCACCTGAAGCAGCCCAGACTGCAAGAGATCTAGAAGTTATTTATTTATTTATTTTATTTATTTAGACAGTTTTGTATACCGCCTTATCCTTCAATCAAAGCGGTCACAACACAATTGGGGGATACATTTAACATGTGGGGATATGAGACACATACACTAATACTTACAGGGAACATGGGTAATGGAGGGTTAAGTGGCTTGCCCAAGACCACAAGGAGCATCTGTGGGACTAGAAACCCCAGTCCTTCCGGCCCAAGGTTGCTGTCCTCTAGTGGGATTTGAACCCCCGACCTTCCGGCCTGAAGTACCTTGCCCCAACCACTAGGCTACTCCTCCCTTATGAAAGTTATGAAAGCTGAAAGTTGTTGCAGCTTCAAAAATATATATAGCTGCCTCCCTTCCCCAGTTTAATCAGACATTTACAAGTAAAACAGAGAAAACATACCCCACCCAACTGGAAACAGCAGGTTTTAAGAATTGAAACTGTTTCCTTCTCTTCTGTGTTATCTAACACATGTCCGGAAACATCCTAACTCTGCAATCCATAAATCTGGGATTTTTATATCTAAAATACATTTTAAGTCTCTGTCCAGATCCATAACAAAAGTAACTAACAAAATGACAGCAAGTGGTGGTTCAGTTTCTAATCTTTCCAAAAAAGCTGGGAGATTCAAGTTGTCGGATGACATCAAAAGTGACTAGTCTTGCCAACCTAATGGTTTCATTTTGGCCATAGGATGATAAAAAGCTCTAGAGACCAGGGGAACAGTCTAGAGTAAACCTTAAAAACCTCAATAAGGAATCTCTTGAACAGCTCTAATGCAGAAATCATGATATCTTCAAGAAAGTTCAAAAAGTCTAAGATATGCCTCTTATGATCTGAGAAAACAGCTGGTGAGACTGGGAACCATCCATTTCGGTGAGATGCACATTGATAAGATGCTTCTTGAGGCATCCAAACTCTCCAATGGAGGTGAAAGTGGTATGCTACAGAGAGAAGAGAGTTGGACACGAGTCACCAAAGCCTGCACTATGCAATCCTAGAAGTTTAGGAGGTGAAAACATCCTAGAAACATAAAAACTGGACCTCAAGCACCCCAAAGCTACAGAATTGGTGACCAGAAAGAAGAGAAAGGTAGTTGTGGTTGATGATTCTCTTCTGAGGGATCCTGATATGTTCACTTGCCCACAAGACCTAATGTCCAGGGGTAGTATGCTGTCTGCCAGGTGCCAAAATACAAAATGTTATAAAGAGTTTGCTAAGACTTATCAAGCCTACAGACTATTATCTGAAGATGCTCATCCATGTCAGCACAAATGATACTGATAGGTATCCTCCAAGCATATCAAGGGTGACTTCATGGCTCTGGGAGAGATGGTGAAGCAGATAGGTATGCAGGTGGTGTTCTCTTCAATACTATCTGTTGAGGGTAAAGGCCGAGGCAGAGAAGTATCCTGAAGATGAATGTATGACTGTGTGGATGGTGTCATCAAGAGTGTTTTGGTTTCCTGGACTATGGGATGATTTTCCAAGGGCTGCTGAGCAAAGATGGTGAACACCTATCCAAAAAGGGTCAAAGTGTCTTCCACAGCAGACTGGCCTAACCTACTTAAGTGGGCTTTAAATTAGATTTGTTGGGGATGGGTGAAGAAAGCCCTCAGGTAAGTTAAAGCCCTCAAGTAAATAAAACATTAAGTATCTCTGTAGAAATGGGTGAAAGGAGCAAAATCTAGAAAGCAGTGTGCATTAATGCCTCTGGTATGGGAAATAGGATCCCAGATGTTGAGGTTTTAATGCAGTGGTTCTCAACCCAGTCCTCTGGGACCCCCAGGTCAGTCCATTTTTCAGGATATCACAATGAATATGCATGAGATAGATCTGCATGCACTGCTTCCATTGTATGCAGATCTATCTCATACATACTCGTTGTGGATATCCTGAAAACCTGACTGGCCTGTGGGCCCCAGAGGACTGGATTGACAATCACTGCTTTAATGGAAGAGGCTGACTTGGATTTAGTGGCATTATGGAAACATAGTTCATGAACAACCATGACTGGGATGTATTATACTGGGCTATATTTTATTCAGGAAGGACTGTAGGTCTGTACCTGGGGCCTGTTCTGAACCACTGTGGCTTGCTTAGACACCAAAAGCCTGAACCAAAGCCTGAACCCAAGATGGATTGCTGGTACAAGTAATTTCTGCTGTGTTCAAGCTTCAAATCTGCTGACTTCAAGCAATTGTCTGCCAAGTTTTATGTGCACATATAGCAAAGCTATTGTTCTCAGCTATAACTACGTGCAAGAGAACTCACTCCTGAGGCTGTCTCATCCAGAGGCTGTTCTACTACTCCTAACTTGGCCACTGTTGGAAACAGAATACTGGGTTTGATGCACCTTGGTCTGACCCAGTATGGCATATCTTATGATCTTATGTTCTTATCTTTCAACGAATCAGGTATTGGTAGTCATGTGGTCATATTCCAAACAAAGGTCCATGGTGAGAAAAGATGCTGGTATGCAGGTCATACATTGTTCCTCATTTTATCATAATCACCATTTTGAAAGTGTGGTAAAGTCAACCATTTTGAGCATGGGGGAGGTGAACAGCATAAGGAATTCACCTTAATCAAAGGGCCTCTGTTAGGTGTGCAGGGTCAAAAGGCCAGAGCCACAGTTCAAAGGCAGAAAAAACCAGCTGGAACAAGTTCCAGGAAATGCTTGACAGTGTAAGAGGGATAGATTGCAAGCAGGAGGACAAAAACCCTCACTCTAGTAACTGCACTGATTATTCTGATGTCAGAAGGCAGGGGGATTACAAACACCTGGGACAGAAAGAGGTGGGATTGGATCCCAGTGAGTATAAACCTTGGTTAAATTATGGAGAGAGTAGCAGGAGCAGGAGTAGGAGCAGTAGAAGGAGGAGTGATTGGAGAAGAAGCAGAGGAAGCAGAAGAGGACAGTCTTCAGAGCAGCAAGGACGATGGAATGCTGGAGAAGCCAGAGCAGGTGCTAACTTCTGGAGACAGGCTGAGCTACCCATTGCTGAGAAAGGTGATTTCCCTGAATCACGTTTGCAACAAAGGTGGGAGCCTGGAAGGAGAGAAGCTTTCAGACCACCAGAGAGGTTGTCAGCAGGGCACGCTAATGAAGTGGGTGAGTCAGAGCCTATGCAATTGGGAGAACCAGTGTCAGAGCTAGGGGCAGAAGAAGATATGTTGATGGATTGTTCTTTATGCCAATCTCTAGACTTGAAGGGTTGAAAAGAGCCAGCCTTGAAAGAACTGTTCCTCTTGCTGAAGTAACCTCAGAGTTAAGCAGTGAGAAAGTAAATTCCTGTGTGTTTTGGAAGGAGGAATTTACTGCAGCATAAGCTAGTGAAGTAAGGCTGTGATTCATGCTTCTGTGTCAGCTGTGTTGAAACTCTATTACGGAGAGAGAGTTAATTAGCTGCTAGAAGTGTTTGTGCTTTGCTCCTGTCTCACTTGAAAAAGCCTACTATAAGAGTTTGTGCTTTGCTCCTGTTTATAAGAAAAGCCTGCTATAAGAGTCTTGAGGACACTGTGAATGCTTATTTCATAACCTAAGTTTGGTTCTTCACCTGGAAGTGCAGCCTAGAGAAAATTATGGCTGAGGAGCTTCTGGGTCGCCAGGAGTCAGGACTGACTCGAAGGCACACATTGCATTTTGAAGATTAATTTGCCATAGAAGAAGTAAAGTTTGTTTTTCTATTGCTCTGTTTGACAAAGGACAATAAGAAAAGTGGCATCTTGTTGTATGTGAAAAGGCTAAGCTTCTGCAGTGAAGAGGACTTTAAAAGCCAATGCTGAGTTTTGTTTGTTTTGCCACCAACCTGCTGAACCTTAAGCAAAAATCCTATAATTTAAAATTCTGTAAATGGTACCAGGAACCTGAACTGTTCTATTGTGTTCAAAATAAATTCTTTTTCTGTCATAAGCCTTACCCTTGGTTTTTTTTTTTTTTTAATTCTTTATTTTCGTTTTATAACAACAAAGGAAAGGAAGACATACAGCTAAAAGACAGATACATAAAATGTGATACATACACCAAAGTAAACCCCTGCCACCCCCCTCCCCCCTGCTTCTTCTCTAGAAAACTAATCATTCCCGAAGCGGGCGTGTACTGACATTATTGTGTTACAAAACCTAACGGTGATCTGAAACATGATGAGTGCACATTAAACAGACATGTCGGAACAATGAGCAGAGTGTGCATAATCATTGAGCATCTGCCATTTAGACAAGCGAGAGTGAGTTTGGGTATGGGGAATAGCTCTCCGAGATATCTGCTCATATTTACTATATAAGCAGACGAGGTTCCACCATTCATTGACAGTAAGTCGAGAGCTATCCTTCCAATTCCTCGTGATTAAACATATGGCTATACCTAGCAGGAAATCAAGGAGAAAGCAACCCTTCTTAGGAAGAGAGGGGACCTCCGCCACAGAGCGGAGTCCCACAATCTTCCAAGAGAGAGGCTCGTGAAGATGTAAGATACATTGAATACAACCCCAGACCCGCCCCCAGTAAACCTGTAGTTGCGGACATTCATAAATAACATGAGCGAGGGTTCCCACAGCAGTATGGCAAGACCAACACTGGTCCCTAGCAGTTGTGTTCCATTTGGCTATTTTTTCTGGAGTATAAAAGCATCTATGTGCAAAAAAGAAGAGAGTTTGGGTAACTGAGGCAGACCGGGAAACCCGCACTACTTTGCTCCAGAAAACGCTCCATTGCACAGGGGTTAAAGTGGTTTGCAGTTCGCGCTCCCATGCTTGTTGGGCTCTAAAAGTGGCAGTATCTGTACCCTGACATAATAGTTTATACAAGTTAGAGGCTACCCCATGTGTACTACTAATAGAGTGAACTAGTTCTAATAGCCCGTCCTCAGTAGGGACAGAGGGCGGCATGATTTGAGCACTTTTGAGGCAGTGTTGAAGCTGCATCAATTGAAAGTAATGTTTCGCTGGTAACGCAAATTCCTTTTGTAACTCAGAAAAGGTTTTCCAACGAGCTGCAGAGAAGAGCTGTTGGGGTGTCCAGATCCCCCTAGAGTACCAGGGTTTCCATGCTATCGTTCTGTTAGAACTTGAATTCTGGGATTATTCCACAGCGGGAGTCCGTCCTGAGGACATACGTTTGGGCCCAGTGATAGAATGAGAGTGTTAAAGGCCGCAAGAGTATCGACAATCATTGGGGGATGGCGGGTGTCTACTTGATGGGACATACCGGGGAGATGGGTCAACGGAATTGGGCTACTAAGCTCCTCTTCTATATCAAGCCAAACTGGTCTGCTGTCTGTTGAGGCATCTAGCCATCGGGCACCTTGCTTAAGTAGGAATGCTTGATGGTATCTGAGAAAATCAGGAAATCTGGCACCCCCTAGCTCCTTCGCAGACTGTAGTTTTTGTTTAGCTATCCTTGGTGGTTTGCCCTGCCAGAGGTAGCGGACGAGAAGGCCCTCAATATCTTTGTAAGTGTGTAGCGGGAGTAAGCATGGCAGCATTTCTAAAATGTAATTCACTTTAGGGACTATCATCATTTTCACAGTTTCTAGGCGGCCCCACCATGTAAGGGATAAGGGAGACCAACGATTTGTGAGCTCACGGACTTTGGAGACTACCTCTTTGGCATTAAAACTGATAGTGTCTTCTAAAGGAGAACAGTAATGGACCCCAAGATATTTCACCATGCGGGATTGCCAAAGGAAAGGAAAGGCCTGCATGTCAGCCTCATGTACCCAGCGATTCAGTGGGAATGCTACAGATTTGGTCCAGTTAATTTTATAGCCCGATAATTGCGAGTATCCATCAATCAGATCCAAGACAGCTGGAACCGAATCAAGGGATACGAAAAGCATCAGGTCATCTGCATATGCAGAGAGTTTAATCTCTCTGTGACTGAAGGGGACACCTCGAATACGTGCGGACTGTCTAATAAGGAGGGCGAGGGGTTCAAGAGCTAGATCAAAGAGCATTGGTGATAGGGGGCAACCTTGACGCGTGCCTCTTTGGAGATTAAAAGGCTGAGACTTAATGGCATTTACACAAATACTGGCGACGGGTTGAGTATACATAACTTGGAGGTATCGGAGGAAGCCCTCCCCAAAGCCATACCATCGGAGAACTGCAAATAAGAAGGGCCATTCTAGGCGATCAAAGGCTTTTTCAGCATCTAGGGAAAGACCCACCCATGGGTGATCTAGATTGGCAGCACTGGATAGCACATGGCACAGGGTCCGAGCATTGTCAGCGGTGGATCGGCCGGGTATAAAACCGCATTGGTCGGGATGGATTAGGGTGGCCATCCTGTCAGATAGCCGGGTGGCCAAGATCGTTGCGAAGATCTTATAATCGGCATTAAGTAGGGAAATTGGACGGTAGTTGGCGGTTAGCAGCGGGTCTCTGCCTTCTTTCTCAAATACTACCACATTAGCTGCAGAAAAGGATCCCAAAGAGGATGTATCTACCGCAAGGGCAGTAAAATAGAGTTTTAAGTAGGGAACTAGATCTGCACTGAACGTTCTGTAGAATTCGGTCGGGAGACCATCAGGCCCTGCGGCTCGACCCGAGGCTGTTCGTGTTAGGGCAGATTGGATCTCTGAGGTAGAGAAGGGTTCATCCAGCGCATCCCTATCAGCTTCAGAGAGGGTCGGCCGCTGAATACCAGAAAGCAATCGCTCGAAGGTCTCTGAGGAGAACTCACATTCAAATTGATATAGGCGGGTATAGAAATCCCGAAAGAGTTCTACAATATCGGAGTCTTTGGTCAATATGCCCCCTCCCTGTGGGGCTCGAAGGGCCGCTACGCGTTTGGCTTCTTTTTGACCTTTCAAGGCGTTGGCTAAAAGTCGACCGGCTCGATTGTTTTCACGATAGTATGTTCCTCGTTGAAGCTCAATACTCTTAGAAGCTGCAGTTGAGAGGATTGCATTATATTGAAAACGGAGACGCTGTAAGCGAACTAAGACACATGGATCAGTACGTGAAGTTAAAACTCGTTCGCCTGCTTTGATTTGTTGGTCTAGTATGAGTAGCTGCTGTTTGCGTTGTTTTCCGCAGGCGGATTTGATAGCTAGTGATCGTTGCTCGAATGGCCGCTTTAAAACCCTCCCACCAAGCCCAATTCGCAGTATCCTGGGGTAAATTAAAATGGAATAATCCTGTATGGCTGCTCGAATTTCTAACTGGAACTCTGGCTGAGTTAACAGGGCTCTATCAAAGAACCAGGCCCCCAAATTCCCTTGGGGTGTAGTAGTGTGTAATTGAAAGGAAATAGCAGCATGATCTGAAATATATTGGGAGTGAATCTTTGCAGTGTCCGCCTGAGGAACTAACAGTTTTGATATTAGAAAGAAATCTATGCGAGACTGGGATTTGTGAGGGGAAGAGAAGAAGGTAAAGTCAAGCTCATTGGGGTGTAGTAACCTCCATAGATCAACTAAAGCAAGATCTTTGATCAAAGCGGTAAGCGTGGTGTGACTCTTGGGGGGACTACTTGTCCTAGGCGGTTGTTTGTCAATCAGAGGATCAAGAACTAAATTGAAATCCCCCCCTATTATCAATGAAGTATTAGCAGAGGCCTGCGCAACCTGAGCAATGGTAGCAAAAAAGGCAGGGTCATCCACATTAGGAGCATAAAGGCATATACATGTAACTTCAAGGCTACCTATCTTGAGGTGAACTCTGGACCATCTACCTGCTGTATCTGAGCTAGTCACAATAATAGTAGCATGCAGAGATTTCCTAACCAGTATGGCAACCCCACATTTCTTAGAAACGGCTGGGGAATAGGCGGCCACCATGTAAGGTTTAATATTGAGTTTAAGAGTTTCCTTCGAATTTAAATGCGTTTCTTGGAGGAAAATCAGGTCCGCAGCTTCATGACTTAGATAGCTTAGGATTTTCTTCCGTTTTATCGGATTATTGATTCCTTTTACGTTTAATGAGAAAATCTTACATGGTGCCATCAATCGGTAATAGACATTTTAGGTAAGGGCGCTTGAAAACATACAACATAATCAGAATCTGTGCAACAATGACATAATCACCGAGTATGCTGGCTAATACACCCCATATTGAAAAGAATGTACCAAAGTAACTTAGAGAAGAAGCAAAACCCCCAATGAATATGGCGACCATATGTCTGCGGGAGGAGGCCCTAGAGAGGAAGATAGAGACATGAAAAAAAAAGAAAAGAAACACCAGAGTCCATAATTAACACTGTCTCTGATACTCATCGAGGCTACTGTGGGTAGATGGAGTCGGGTCACAGATATCATCAAAATAAGGCAACAGACCGCCCTCGCCAGATTCTTTGCTGAGCCGTGGCAAATCCAATATGGCAGGTACAGCGGATATGAGAATACTTGCAGGAATATTCTGGAAGTCAGCGCATCAAGTCGGCTTCTTTAGAATCCAAAAACTCCGCTAGTAGATCAGGGTCCTCAAATGTTCTTGTCTGATTGTGAAGCGTGACTCGGAGCTTGGCCGGATACATCAGGCCATAGCGTGCTTGTAGTTGTTGAAGCCTCGGTCGGAATTCCAGAAAGCGCTTTCGGCGGTCGACCGTGGGTTTAGCCAAGTCAGGGTAGAAGGAGATCTTGTGGCTCTCAAACTCCATATGGCCCTTTGCCCGAGAGGCACTGAGAATTTGCTCCACATGTTGATATCTCAAAAGTCGAAAGATGATAGGCCGCGGGGTCTTCCTGTTGAGCGTTATGTTTGTGGGCACACGATGAGCGCGATCGATCTCCAATTCGTTGGTAAAAGTGATTTGGAGCAGGGAAGGGAGGATTTTACATAAAAACTCTTTCATGTCTCCCGATTCCGCTCCCTCCGGTATGCCCACGAGTCGTAGGTTGTTGCGGCGCGCTCTATTATTGCCATCTTCCACTTCTTTCTGCAAGGCCCGTACCTGACGTTCAACTTTGTCGAGTTTGGACAACCGGGCCGCATGGGAGTCTAATATGCTCTCCATTTTGTCCTGACGCGAAGAGAGCCCCTCTAGCCTGCCTTGCAGTACACCAAGATCTTCCTGCAGCGCTCGGAGCGCTTCACCGTTTGACTGCACGAGGTCCTTAACCCCTCTAATCTCTGCGAGGATTTCCTGCTGCATTTCGGGGCCCTCGCGCAAAGCCAGCCCCTTCTGCGGGGACGGGGGTTCAGTTTTGGAGCGTTTGCCGTGAGAAGCCGCTGGAGATCCAAATTCCAGGCGTGTGGGTTTGGTCCCCGCCATCTCACCAATGTGCCCCGGCAAGATCAGAGCAGAAGTTCAAGTATGTCCGGTGTTAATTCAGGATTCTGAGTAGGCCTCTCGGGAGCCTCAGCGTTATGCGACCATCCCGCTGGACATCAGGCTCCGTCCCTGCCTTACCCTTGGTTTAACACGACTACAATCCTTCTACTTAAAGCATAAATATAACAGCTGATAGAAGAAGGTTCTCAACCACCACGCCCTCAACAACTAGAAGACTAGTGGTTTTGGCGTTGGTGCTTGTGACAAAAGTTAAAAGGTAGTACTGTGGATTTCCTTAGCATCCCTCTTCCATTTATTAGATCAAATGCAATCATGCTATGATCACTATTGCCAAGTGGCCCCAACACCTTTATCTCTTGCACCAGATCTTGTGTTCCACTAAAGACTAGGTCCAAAATGGCTTCCCCTCTGATTGGTTCATAGACCAGCTGCTCCAAGAAGCAGTCATTTATTTCATTTAGAAATTATCTCTCTAGCATGTCCTGCCATGACACTGACCCAGTCAATACCGGGGTAATTGAAATCACCCATTAGTATTACTGTGCTGTTGCTTTTGTTAGCTTCCCTGATTTCTTTGAGCTTTTCTTCATCCATTTGTTCATTATGGCCAAGCGGTCGATAGTACACCCCCAATGCCATCATCTTCCCCTTTTTACTTGGGATTTCAATCCATAGAGATTCTACAGTGAATTTTGTTTTCTGCAAAACTTTAATCCTTTGTGACTCAATGCCCTCTCTGACAGAGAAACATAGAAACATAGAAATTGATGACAGAAAAAGACCACATTGCCTATCTAGTCTGTCCTTCCATATCAACAACTACAACAGTCCCCTTTTTACCTTTAGAGATCCTCTGTGTTTGTCTCATGCTTTTTTTGAATTCAGTTACTGTCATAGAGTGCAACCCCTCCACCAATTTGATCTGCTCTATCATTATGATATAGTTTGTACCCAAGTATCACAGAGTCCCACTGGTTGTCCTCCTTCCACCATGTCTCTGAGATGCCAATCATATCTAACTTCTCATTTAGTGCCACATATTCTAACTTTCCCATCTTAATTTTTAGACTTCTAGCATTTGCATACAAGCATTTTAGAGGCTGTATTTCATTGATATTAATCTGGCTATCAATAGACATGGGTAATTTAGAATCTTTAAGCTCTGTCTGCTCTGTACTCAAGGGCATTTGGACTACTTTTGACTTTATTGGAACCTCTTTGCTGATATGCCCTAACTTCAGTCTTTTGCTGCTATCCTTCAAGGATACATTGTTCCAAACCATACGCTCTTGGGCGACTGACAGCTCTCCCCTATTACCTAGTTTGAAAGCTGCTCTGTCTCCTTTTTAAAGGTTAATGACAGCAAACTGGTTCCATCCTGGTTAAGGTGGAGCGCATCAGGGGTGGCCCAAAGGGGGTGCAGGGCCATGTGCGGAGACTTGGTGCGGGGCCTCATTTTGTAAGGGACCTCATTTGCATAATGTTAACATGCACTAAATATTACTAAACATGCCTCTTAATGAGTGTCTGAATAAAGAAAGACTACCAGATTTCTACATTACTATACTCCAGTGCCAACCGCCAGGCACATTTGGAAGTACTACAAACACTGCTCATTTAGAACCCATAGCAAATCCACCATGTCATAACAGTGCTACCAGGACTCACAAAGCACCATACCCTACCTATCAAAATGCAACACTGCAAATATTAAACAAATACATCTCAGAGAATACCAATACATCTCCTACTGGGAAAAGAGAACAAGTGGCACTGTCAAATAGAAACTACATAAACAAAATACCTCAGCTCGGTTAAACATGCAGAATACAGACCATCACCAAACGAAGAACAAGGGATCACAATTTAGAAATAGGAAGACAATAATTAAACTGGGAATAAAGAGGCCGCAGGGCCCGTACCTGGCTGGCCGGATGTAACCGGGCCGGCGGCGCGTGGCATCCTCGGCGGGCCGCGGGGGCTGGAAGAATGCCGCAAGGACGGGCGGCATTTTTTAAAGCGATTGGCTCCCGCGGTTGAGTGGCAGCGGCGGGAGCCAATCGGAGTAGGCAAAGCGGTGGGGGTGGGGGGAGAGGTAGCATCGGGGACAGTTGCCGGGGCGCGCATTCGTGTATGCGGGCCCCGAGACAACGGACGATTCTCTGGAGGTGTTTTAGTGCTTCTTTCCTTACTTTGCAGGTTCAGAAGTGTTGGCAGCGGCGGCGGTCGTGCTCTGTTTGCGGGGGTTCCCAGTAGATCCGCGATTCCATTCCCACTGGCACTCCCGGTGACTTTGGGCAGGCTACTTTACCCTTCATTGCCTCGGCTGGCATTCTACACTTAAGGTACTGTGCAACAGCTGGTTCTTTCCTGTGCCGGTTCCAGAGCACTTGTTTCCTGTGGGGGATTTGTGAGTGATCGGGGTGCAGTGCTTTACAGCTGAGGATGCCTGCCCAGGCTGGCAAAAGTGGGGGGAATGGAGGGAAGAAGTCTGGGAGAGGTTCTAGGGGAATTGCTGGGGAAAATGTATGTGGGGGGGGGTAGGAGAGGCAGGCAGGGGAACAGTGAGGTTGGTGCGGCCTCTGGGGGGTCTCTGTGGGTGAGGGGGGTAGGCCGGGGAGAGCTCGGGGTCGGCGGGGTGCTGGAGTGGGTTCACCCTCTGAGAACAGAGAGATGGCAGGTGCTAATGTGTCTGCGGTGGCCGGGGGTGGAGGGGGGGCTGAGTCACCAGCTGGGATGATGCACCCCTGGGATATGGGAATGGCAGGGGGGCAAGGGCCACAGTCGTGGTGGAGTGGTGATGCGGCGGGGTACCTGGGGGGTGCTCCTTCCCCTTTTCTGGGGCGCTTTGGTCAGGGTGGGGGTGTTGGGGGGATTGGTCAAGGGGGGTCTCCTGCCACTAGTGGGGCAGCGGCCTGGGATTTTTGGAGGGGTGGGGGCCAAGGAACCTCCCGCGTGGATTGGCTGGGAGCTTGGGCACCATCATGGTCTGCGGGCCCCCTTCCCCCTTCCCTCTTCCCCTGTTTTCTCTTATGTTTCTCCACAGGCCTTGATGGCGTGGCATCCACCCGGTGGAATGTCGGTGGCCGGTCCTCGAGCGGCGGACAGTGAGGCGGGGATGGCTCCGGTGGCAGCGTGCAGCGAGCGTGCGGAAGACCCGCGAAACGTCCGGGCCCCGGAGATTGCCATGGAGCAGCTGGCAAGTGCAGCTGCAGTCAGTGATGCAGGGTTACCCACAGGTGAGTTGTCGGTTGGGGGAGGGGAGGGTGGGGCCCTGGGTGTCGGCGTCGGGGGTAAGGTCCAGAGGAAGCGTAAGCATGCTTGTCGGAGGTGTCATAGGGACGAATCGTCATCCTCGTTTTCAAGTGGATCGTCCTCAGACTCTTCAAGCGGGGATTCGTGGGATCGGTCGGGAGTTCCCGTGACTCCGGGGGCGGAGGGGCATGGGGCGGTACCGACCCTCGCGTCCTTTTCTGAGCTGTGGGAGGGGGTTCCATGGGCGTTGCGCGGAAAAATCCGGAAGAGAAAATATATTGATATCTTCCGCTTGTTGGAAGGGAGGCGGCGGTCGGGCGAGAGCCGTAAGAAGAGGAAAGAGGATGAAAAGGCAGGGAGGATCAAGCACGTTTCTCATACTGTTGTGAATTGGGCTAGGGCTTTTCTAAGATTAGCCAGCGTTTGGGGCCATGAGTATCCGGAGCAGTACGGGATGTTGCTCGCGTATGCAGATTCGATTTTGGAAGCCGCACAGATGCATGAAGGTTGGGCTTGGCTCAACTACGACGAAAAATTTCGGGACAAGATGGAAGAAAATAAGTTGTTGTCCTGGGGGAATCAAGACATTAGTTTGTGGCTAACTCAGATGACAGTGCGGTCCGGCGGAGCAGGTGGTTCCGTGGCTTTGAAAGTTGCAGGGGCCGGCGTGGCGGGCAGGGGGCGTTCCTTTCGTGATGGAGCGTCAGGAGCACCGAGGGCAAGTGGGGAGGGTGCCGGAGATCTCTGCTGCAGATGTAACAAGTCGTCGTGCCCCTTTCCCGACTGTAAATTTTGGCATGCCTGTTCCCTGTGTGGAGCGGGGCATTCGGCCCTCAAATGCACAAGGCGGGCCCCCACTTCCGCTTCGACTCCCAAGTAGTGTGGACGTGTGGAAGCGTGCTCCCACGCCGATTCGGCTTGAGGCGATGCTCCCGTGGCTCCAGCGTTATCCACGGCGCCGGATCCGGGAGATGCTTGGGCAGGGTTTTCGGGACGTTTTTCACATTCCCATGCTGGGCGAGGGACAGGGTCGGGGATTAGCTAATGCGGCTTCAGTGCGCCGATTGTCGCAGGTGGTCCGTGCTAAGTTGCAATCGGAGTGTGCCCTGGGCAGGGTGGCTGGTCCATTTTCCTGCCGGCCATTTCCAAATTTGGTTGTGTCTCCATTGGGTGTAGTGCCAAAGAAGGAACCAGGTAAATATCGGCTGATTCACAACTTGTCATTCCCGGCGGGATCGTCAGTTAATGATAGGATCCCCAAGCGCTGGTGTTCCGTGCGGTATGCATCCTTTGTTGCAGCAGTCGCTGTGGTGCGTCGTTGTGGTGCGGGGAGTTTGTTGGCCAAGGTTGACATCAAATCGGCTTTTCGGCTGTTGCCGGTTCACCCGTCGGCTTTTCCTCTACTGGGGTTTTATTTCGAGGGGGGATGGTACTTTGACAAATGTATGCCGATGGGTTGCTCGATTTCCTGCGCATACTTTGAGATGTTTAGCACCTTTTTGCATTGGGCGTTGACTAAAAGGGTGGGTTCCGCACATGTCGTGCACTATTTAGACGATTTCTTATTTGCCGGGGAGGCACACTCCGACCAGTGTAGGGTGCTGTTGGACGGGTTTATAGCCCTAGCCAGGGAGTGGGGAGTGCCGCTGGCAGAAGGAAAAACGGAGGGTCCGAGTACGTGCATAGCCTTTCTGGGGATACAGCTGGATACGGTGGCCATGGTGGCCCACTTGCCGGAGGCAAAGATCCTGCATTTGCGTTTGCTGGTCACCAATGCGCTGGGGGTGCGGAAGCTCACCTTACGGGAGTTGCAGGCCCTAGTCGGTTCCTTGAATTTTGCTTGTAGGGTCATACCGATGGGTAGGGTGTTTCTGAGGCAGCTGGCGGCAGCTACGGCGGGTGCAACGAAGTCATATCATCGCATTAGGGTGACTCAGAGTATCCGGGCTGATTTGGGGGTCTGGGACGTTTTCTTACAGGACTTTAACGGAACGTCCGTCTTGATGGAGGCCGCCGTTTCTTCTGAGGATTTACAGCTCTTTATGGACGCGGCGGGCAGTGGGGGATTGGGCATTTACTTTGGGGGGGCGTGGTGTGCGGCGGCTTGGCCTCAGTCCTGGCGGGAGGCTGGGCTTACGTCGAACATTATCTTTTTGGAGTTGTTCCCCATCTTGGTCGTCCTGGAGCTTTGGCCCGATCGGTTGCGTAATCGTAGGGTGGTGTGGTACTGTGACAATGCGGCAGTGGTCAGCGTGGTCAATCAGTATACGCCGCGTTGTTTGCTGGTCACATCTTTGATGCGGGCGGTAGTATTAGCTTGCTTGTGGTTGAATGTGGTGGTGAGGGCACGGCACATTCCTGGGTGCACTAACGGTATTGCCGATGCTCTTTCTCATTTTAAGTGGGAGCAGTTCCGGATTTTGGCGTCAGCAGCGGACAGCACCAGCGTGCAGGTCCCAGAGTTCTTATGGCAGCTTGGCCGGTGGAGATGCTAGCTCTGCTGCAGCGTTCGGTAGCCCCGGGAACTTGGAAGAAGTATCAGCGAGGATGCGACGACGTTGTCAGCTTTCTGGTGACTCGGGGATGGCGGGAGGGGCATGTCCCTGACCATTTATTGGCGGAATACGTAGTCGCAGCAAAGGCTATCAGGCGGTCTAGAGCGACGGTGCGGGCGAATTTACTGGGGTTTTCCTTTTTCGCTCGGGCTGTGGGCTGGGGTGGCATGGGTGGGGGGTGCCTGGCTCGGCAATTATTGCAAGGGTGGGGGCGTTCTCAGCCTCCCCAGACGGATGGTCGCAGGCCCATTACGCAGGGGCTGTTGGTTCGGATCTCCATGGCACTGCCGGGGGTTGCGTCGTCCAATTACAAAACGCGGCTTTTTCAGGCAGTTTTCAGCTTGGCCTTTTTCGGGGCTTTCCGAGTCGGTGAGCTAGTGGCGGATTCCCGCCGCTTGGCATGCAGATTGAATCGGCGGCACGTGTCTGTAGGGGACGCAGAGATGCGGGTGTGGCTTGCGCGGTCCAAAACGGATCAGCAGGGTCGCGGTCAGTGGGTGGTGTTGCGGGCTACTGGACATCCCCTCACTTGCCCGGCGTCCTTGATGCGGGAATACCTGAGTGTTCGTCCCGCTGGGGAGGGGAATGTTTTCTTGCAGGCGGATGCTAGCCCGTTGACTCGTTTTCAGTTCTCGGCCGTGCTGCGTTTGGCTCTCGAAAGGGTTGGGATGGACCCGGCGGTGTTTGCCCCTCATTCGTTCCGGATCGGGGTGGCTACCAGTGCTGCGGTGGCGGGTCTGCCTCAGGCGGAGATTCAGAGGATTGGCCGCTGGGCATTGCAGGCATTTCGGGGTTATGTGCGTTTGTGACTGGGATGTCGGGGTGTTGGGGGGGGGGTGCTAACTGTTGTTTTGTGTTTCAGGTGGGGGTCGGCGTCCTGGGACCGGTTGGATGGTCGGCCACTCCTTTGTCCATTGGGCGGAGCGAAGAGCGGTTGTGCGGCCGATGGGGCCCAATCTTGGCATGGACCCGAGTGAGCTGGTGATCCTATGGCTGGGCTTTCGATGACTGCGTTGGGTGCAGTTCTGCCTTTGCTGCGGCATCACAGGTGTTCCCAGGAGTGGCCAAAGTGGATGCTTATTCATCTGGGGGGCAATGATTTAAGTTCCTGGACCTGTAAGCAGCTGATCCGGGCTGCGAAGCATGATTTGCAGGAAGTATTGCTGATGTTTCCAGGGGTTCAGTTGTTCTGGTCTGATATCATTCCACGGCCTGCCGGTCGGGAGCAGCGACGGTGGTTTAGGGGATTGGTTAAGATCAATCGCCAGATTGGGCGTTGGGTGGCGGAGCATGGGGGATTTCAGATACAGCATCCCTGGGTTGAAGTTTCTTGTGCGGGTCTGTAACGGGAGGACGGGGTACATTTATCCCCTGTCGGTATGGATTTACTCCTTAATGATTGGCAGGAGGCCGTGGAAGGGGTGGTTTCCAGAAGGTACATCGGTCACAGCTTGGGGGGGGGGGGGCGGTTCAGGAGTTAGAGAGTGCCTGAACCGGTGGCGGGATCCCGGAGGTTTCCGGGGTCCGGAGCCATAGGTATTGGTTGGGCGGGGGTGGGGTACCCACGACCCGGATAATCCCGGTGAGGCTTTTGCTAGTAGTATGGCGAAGCCGGAGAAAGGGGTGGTAGGATGAGCAGTAGCCTCGCTGCAGTGGCGACAGCAATGACCTCACTTTGCTACCCACATGGCTGGTGAGTCATTACTGTTGGGCTGGAGGCGGAATGGTATTGTTTGGAATTGTTGTTGAAGTTTGTTAAGGTTAATAAAGCTGCGACCAGTGTTTTATGCCAATAATGGAGTTGTGTGATTTTATTGGGGCTTTTGGGGGGGGGGAGGGTGGGAGAGGGTGATGCACCGTGTCCGCCGTTCCACGGTTATAAAGAGGCCGCAGGGCCCGTACCTGGCTGGCCGGATGTAACCGGGCCGGCGGCGCGTGGCATCCTCGGCGGGCCGCGGGGGCCGGAAGAATGCCGCAAGGACGGGCAGCATTTTTTAAAGCGATTGGCTCCCGCGGTTGAGTGGCAGCGGCAGGAGCCAATCGGAGTAGGCAAAGCGGTGGGGGGGGGGTGGGGGGGAGAGGTAGCATCGGGGACAGTTGCCGGGGCATGCATTCGTGTATGCGGGCCCCGAGACAACGGACGTCCCACCCAACCACCCAAAAGGGTTCGGGGGGGGGGTGGGGGTTTGGGGTTGTTGCAGCGGGGGGGGGGGGGGCGGCGGGATCCCGGAGGTTTCCGGGGTCCGGAGCCATAGGTATTGGTTGGGCGGGGGTGGGGTAACCCCGACCCAGATAACCCCGGTGAGGCTTTTGCTAGTAGTATGGCGAAGCCGGAGAAAGGGGTGGTAGGATGAGCAGTAGCCTCGCTGCAGTGGCGACAGCGATGACCTCACTTTGCTACCCGCATGGCTGGTGAGTCATTACTGTTGGGCTGGAGGCGGAATGGTATTGTTTGGAATTGTTGTTGAAGTTTGTTAAGGTTAATAAAGCTGCGACCAGTGTTTTATACCAATAATGGAGTTGTGTGATTTTATTGGGGCTTTGGGGGGGGGGGAGGGTGGGAGAGGGTGATGCACCGTGTCCGCCGTGCCACGGTTATCCAAAAATCCAATCTTGGAATGTACAACAACACTGCTGAAATAAAACTATAAATTAATTTCCTGTTGTACTAAACAAAATGCAGACATTAAAGACACACATTTCTCAGAGCTGACATATTCCAGTTAATAAATTCAAAATAAAAAATAATTTTTCTGCCTTTTGTTGTTTGTGCATTTTATTTTTCATTTGCAATTGCTCCAGTCACTTTCTTCTGGTTTCTTCTTGTCTTCTGCTAACTCTCCATTGTCTGATGTCCATTTGTCCTTTCTTCTCTCTTCTAGTTTTTTTTTCCATTCTCTCTCTACATCTGCTTTAACATACTGATCTTTCTCCTTTTGCTCTTTCCTCTATCTCTTTCTTTATTCCTTTTTCATCCACTTAAATTTTACCCCTCCATCCTTAATCCACACTTACTCTCCCAATACCCAGCCAATCATAGATTTTTCTTCCCTCTCACACAAAATATTTTCCCCTCTCCATTTCACTCTCCCAGCCCCATCCCATTCTAGTCCTCCCCCAACATCAGCTCCCTTCTAGTTCCAGCTTCACCCAGCATCTGCTCCCTTCTAGTCCCTACATCAGCCCATTTCCATTCCTAGCCTCCCATCAGCCCATTTCCAGTCCTAGCTCCCCATCAGCCCTTTCCAGTCCTATCCTAGCCCCCCCATCAACCCATTTCCAATCCAAGCCCCCCATCAGCCCCTTTACAACCCTAGTCCCCCATCAGCCCATTTCCAGTCCTAGCTCCCCTTCACTCAGCCCATTTCCAGTTCTAGATCCCCGACTCAGCCAATTTCCAGTCGAAGCCCCCCACTCAGGCCATTTTCAATCCAAGCTCCCCTATGAGCCTATTTCCAGTCCTAGCCCCTCCATCAGTACATTTGCAATCAAGCCCCCCAACAGCCAATTTGCAATCCTAGCCCCCCATCAGCCCATTTCCCATCCCATCTTAGCCCTTCCATCAGCTATTACAAGTCCAAGCCCCCCCCCACTCAGTCCATTTCCAGTCCAAGCCCCCTCCCTATCAGCCAATTTCCAGTCCTAACTCCCCACCCCACTCAGTCAATTTCCAGTCCAAGCCCCCCCACTCAGCCCATTTCCATTCCAAGCTCCCCTCACTCAACCTATTTCCAGTCTAAGCCCCCACTCCCGAAGAGTCCCATAGCTGTCTAAAAAGCTTTAGAGGGAGCTGGAGAGGCCATGGCTCACTTCTAACAGCTGCTGAAGTGAAGAGCACCTTTTTTCTTCACTTCGGCAGCTGTACTGTAATTTACAATGCTGCTGTGCTGAGGTCAAAGGAGACTTCCTGTTTCCCGGCGCTCAGCGTGGCTGCGTTCTAAACTATAGTAGAGCTGCCGAATGAAGAAAAAAGAGGCTCTTCACTTCGGCAGCTGTTAGAGGTGAGCATGGGCCTCTCCAGCTTCCTCTAAAGCTGCCCTGCCTGCTGGTACTGAATGTGGGATGTTGCTGGCGCGGGGCCCCCTGAAGCGCGGAGCCCTGTGCAAACAACATTCTTGCACAATGGATGGGCTGGCTCTGGAGCCCATCCCTTCAGAAGAGCCCCTTCTTTCCCCTGAGTGTTCCCCAGTTCCTAACAAATCCAAAACCCTCTTCCTTGCATCATCATCTCATCCACGCATTGAGACTCCAGAGATCTGCCTGCCTTTTGGGTCCTGTACATGGAACGGGAAGCATTTCGGAGAATGCTACCTTGGAATTTCTGGATTTCAACTGCCTACCTAAAAGCCTAAATTTAGCCTCCAGAACCTCCCTACCACACTTTCCTATGTCATTGGTACCGACATGTACCAAGACAGCAGACTCCCCCCAGCACTATCTAAGACCTTGTCTAGGTGCTGCGTGAGTTTGTTACCTTCGCATCAGGCAGGCATGTTACCAGGCGATCCTCACGTCCACCAGTCACCCAGCTATCTACATGCCTAATGATCGAATCACCAACTATTAACAGCTGTCCCAACCCTTCCCTCATGGCCACATGGCCCTGGAGAAACCTCGGTGCGAGAGGGTTTTACATCACCTGGAGGACAGGTCCTAGCTACAGCATCACTTCCTGCCACACCAAGGTGAATCTCTTCTGTCACATGATCTCTCTCCTCCATTGCAACAGGGATACTGCCAGATTGGAGATGGGACTTCAGTACTATATCCCTGTAGATCTCGTCTATGTCTCTGTCTTCCTTATATCCTCCAAGTCTGTAACTCCAGCCTCCAGAGATCGGACTCATTCCCTGAGAGCAAAGAGCTCCTTGTACCTAGTGCACACGTAAGACCTCTCACCAAATGGGAGAAAATTATACAAGTGACACTCAATGCAAAAGACTGGAATGTCCCCATCTTGCTGCTGGACTGTTGTCTCACAGTACAGTATCTGAGACCAGGCAATCACAGGGCTGTGATGAGAAACTCAGGACAAAGAATTATACCCTGGGGACTATGCTGGACTGTTTCACATTTTAGTGGAACATTTTCACTCATTTTGGACTCACTTTCTACTTGCTGCCATGCTCTGCCATTTTGCAGTGTTCAGCCTTTTGCCATTGTCTGCACTTTATGTGCCCTCCTGTCTGCCTGTCTCCGACTGGAAAGTCAGACAGTGTGCAAGGCCAAGAACTAACCTTAGGAAGGAGTAACAAGACTCTCCCACAGACCTGACTCTGTGTTATTAAGTGGCTCCCCCGAGAAGTCAACATTGTACAGCTCAGCCAGCACTACAGGACCACATGCTTTTCCAGAGACCGCCTTGGACCCAGTCACAATTGTCTTCCTGGCAAAGCTAAGTTACTGGTCTTAATTCTCCTGGAGGTGGACCTAGTTAGACTGACAGTTGATTTTCTGTGATTTTCCCAGGTGCAGAGCAAACCTCTGACTTTGGTTGACTTTTCTAAAAGGAATTCTTTGTATTAAAGCTAATTAATCTGTGAACCCACTATTTTTTGTTGAATCAGTCAGGGCCTAGTAGCAGCAGTTTAAGTTTAAATATAAAACACAGAGGAGAACTTTCTGGTTACATTTCATACCCAGCAGAGAGCTTGTAGTTTAAATGTAATAGTCACTCAGGGCCTAGTAACAGCAAAGTACTTTTAGTTTAAATTTAAAACACAGAAGAGAGCTTTCTGGTTACATTTGGAACCCAGCAGAGAGCTTGTAGTCTAAATTTAATAGTCACTCAGGGCTTGGCATCAGCAAAGTACTTTTAGCTTAAATTTCAAACACAGAAGAGAGCTTGTAGTTTAAATTTCATAAGAAGTTAGAGCCTAGCAGCAGCTAAGAGCTATAATTTAAATCAAATCAGAATTTAGCTTACCTCAGCAGCACAAGACAGGGTACTATGTAGCAGCCCTCTTTTAATAAGTGTTATTTCCCTCCCTCCCCTGGGATAATCGTAGCTTTATAGGTACTTACACATCTTAAAAGACAGGAGGTGCTCTCAGGTGAAGCTCATTACCCAAATCAGTCATACACTAAGGACCTGAGATTAGTTAAGCTTCAGGTGACAAGGTATATTACACGTATTAGGTACAGTTTTATTAGTATAAATATCCATAGCAACCCTTAGTAAGTAAAGAACTTAGATCTAAACACAAACTTTATACTAAGATGCAGACAGCAGTCCAGCAGCGGGATGGGGGCTTTCCAGTCTTTTGCATTGAGTGTCACATGTATGATTTTCTCCCAGTTGGTGAGAGGTCTTACGTGTGCACTAGGTGCAAGGAGCTCTTTGCTCTCAGGGAACGAGTCCATTCTCTAGAGGCTAAAGTAGCAGACTTGGAAAGCATAAGACAGACAGAGAGGTACATAGATGAGACCTACAGGGATATAGTCCTGAAGTCCCACCTCCAGTCTGGCAGCATCCCTGTTGCCATGGAGGAGAGAGGTCATGTGACAGGAGAGCATCACCCTGGTGTGGCAGGAAGTGATCCTGTAACTAGGACCTGTCCTCCAGGTGATGTAAAACCCTCTCGCACCGAGGAAGTTTCTCCAGGGCCATGTGCCCATGAGGGAAGGGTTAGGACAGCCGTTATAGTTGGTGATTTGATAATTAGGCATGTAGATAGCTGGGTGGCTGGTGGACGTGAGGATCGCCTGGTAACATGCCTGCCTGGTGCGAAGGTAGCGGACCTCACGCGCCACCTAGATAAGGTCTTAGATAGTGCTGGGGAGGAGGCTGCTGTCTTGGTACATGTCGGTACCAATGACATAGGAAAATGTGGTAGGGAGGTTCTGGAGGCTAAATTTAGGCTTTTAGGTAGGAAGTTGAAATCCAGAACTTCCAGGGTAGCATTCTCCGAAATGCTTCCAGTTCCACGCGCAGGACCCAAAAGGCAGGCAGAGCTCCGGAGTCTCAATGCATGGATAAGACAATGGTGCAGAGATGAGGGTTTTGGATTTGTTAGGAACTGGGGAACATTCTGGGGAAAGGAGGGGCTCTTCCGAAGGGATGGGCTTCACCTTAACCAGGATGGAACCAGGCTGCTGGCATTAACCTTTAAAAAGGAGATAGAGCAGCTTTTAAACTAGATATTAGGGGAAAGCCGACAGTCGCCCAAGAGCGGATGGTTTGGAAGAATGTATCTTTGAAGGATACTACCAAAAGCAGAGAGGTTCCACAAAAGAGTGAAGTAGCCCAAATGCCCTCAAGTATGGAGCAGACTGAGCTTAAAGATCCCAAATTACCCATGTCTAACAATAGCCAAATTAATATGAGTAAAATACATTCTCTAAAATGCTTGTATGCAAATGCTAGAAGTCTAAAAAATAAGATGGGAGAGTTAGAATATATAGCACTAAATGAAAGGTTAGATATGATTGGAATATCAGAGACATGGTGGAAGGAGGACAACCAGTGGGACACTGTGATAACCTGGGTACAAACTATATCGTAATGATAGAGCTGATCAAATTGTAGGAGGGGTTGCTCTCTATGTTAGAGAGGGCATTGAGTCAGAAAGGATTAAAGTTTTGCAGGAAAGAAAATCTGCTGTAGAATCTATATGGATTGAAATTCCATGTAAAAGGGGGAAGGCAATGGCAGTGGGGGTGTACTATCGAGCGCCTTGCCAGAATGACCAAATGGATGATGAAATGCTCAAAGAAATCAAGGAAGCTAACAAAAGTTACAGTGCAGTAATAATAATGGGTGAGTTCAACTACCCCGGTATCGACTGGGTCAGTGTCACGTCAGGACATGCTAGGGAGATAAAGTTCCTAGTTGAAATAAATGACTGCTTCTTGGAGCAGCTGGTTCATGAACCGACCAGAGGGGAAGCCATATTAGACCTAGTCCTTAGTGGAACACCAGATCTAGTGCAAGAGATAAGGTTGTTGGGGCCACTTGACAATAGTGATCATAGCATGATCGCCTTTGATTTAATTAGTGGAGGAGGGATAGTAAGGAAATCCACAGTACTACCTTTTAACTTTCAAAAGGGAAACTATGATAAAATGAGGAAAACAGATAAGAAAAAACTAAAAGGAGCAGTTGCAAAGGTTAAAGACGTACATCAGGCTTGGCTGTTGTTGAAAAATACTATCTTGGAAGCCCAGACCAGCTGTATTCCATGCTTTAAGAAAAGTGGAAGGAAGTCCAAAAAACTGCCAGCATGGTTTAAAGGTGAGGTCAGAGAGGCTGTTGTTGCCAAAAAAGCATCTTTCAGGAAATGGAAAATAGAGGCAAACGACGAAACCTGGAAACAGCACATGCACTGGCAAGTCAAATGCAAGGCATTGATAAGGCAGGCAAAGGGAGAATTTGAGAAGAAGCTTGCTGCGGAAGCAAAAAAGCGAAGTAAAGACCTTTTCATGTACATTCGTAGCAAAAAACCTGTGAGAGTGTCAGTTGGTCCATTAGATGATAAAGGGGTTAAAGGAGCACTAAGAGGCGACAAGGCGATAGCGGAGAGATTGAATGAATTCTTTTCTTCAGTCTTTACTGAGGAAGATGTAGGGATGTTACCCATGACTGAAGTGGTATTTAAAGGTGCGGAAGAATTGAAGGAAATATCGATACATCGGGAAGATGTATTACAACTATTAGATAAACTGAAGAGTAGCAAATCACCTGGGCTGGATGGTATACATCCAAGGGTGTTGAAAGAACTGAAATACGAGATTGCAGACCTGCTATTAGTAATCTGTGAACAATCATTAAAATCATCTCTAATACCTGAAGATTGGAGGATCGCCAATGTAACACCAATTTTTAAAAAGGGTTCCAGGGGTGATCCGGGAAACTACAGACCGGTGAGCCTGACATCAGTACCAGGAAAAATGGTAGAAACCATCATAAAGAATAAAATTACTCAGCATGTAGATAGTCATGACCTAATGGGAGACAGCCAACATGGCTTTAGACAAGGAAGATCTTGTCTTACTAATCTGTTATGTTTTTTTGAAGGAGTGAATAATCAGGTGGACAAAGGTGAGTCAGTTGATATTGTGTATCTGGACTTTCAGAAAGCCTTTGACAAGGTCCCTCATCAGAGACTTTTGGCAAAACTAAAGAGTCATGGGATAGGAGGCAGTGTACTATTGTGGATCAGGAACTGGTTAAAAGATAGAAAGCAGAGGGTAGGGCTAAATGGCCAATTTTCCAAATGGAGAAAGGTGAATAGTGGTGTACCCCAGGGATCTGTGCTGGGTCCGCTGCTTTTTGACATATTCATAAATGACCTGGAAAGTGGAATAACGAGTGAGGTTATCAAATTTGCAGATGACACAAAACTATTTAAAGTTGTTAAAACCCAAGAGGATTATGGAAAATTGCAAGAGGATCTTGATAAATTGGAAGACTGGGCATCAAAATGGCAGAGGAAATTTAATGTGGACAAGTGCAAGGTTATGCACCTAGGGAAGAACAACCCAAACTATGGTTACACGATGCAAGGTTCCACATTAGGAACCAACACCCAGGAAAAAGATTTAGGCGTCATTGTGAATACCATTTTAAAACCCTCGGCCCAGTGTGCAGCGGCGGCCAAGAGAGCAAATAGAATGCTAGGTATGATAAGGAAAGGAATGGAAAATAAAACAAAAGATATTATAATGCCTCTATATCGTTCCATGGTGAGACCGCACCTTGAATATTGTGTGCAATTCTGGTCGCCTTATCTTAAAAAGGATATAGCGATTTTAGAAAAGGTTCAGAGAAGAGCCACCAAAATGGTAAAGGGGATGGAAGGGTACTCCTATGAAGAAAGGCTAAAAAGGTTGGGGCTCTTTAACCTGGAAAAGAGACGGCTGAGGGGAGATATGATAGAAGTCTATAAATGAATGAACGGAGTGGAATGGGTAAACGTAGATCGATTGTTTACCTTATCAGAATATAGAAAGACTAGGGGACATGCAATGAAGCTACAGGGTAAACTATTTAAGACTAATAAAAGAAAATATTTTTTCACTTAACGTGTAATCAAACTCTGGAATTTGTTACCGGAGGATGTAGTAAAGGCTGTTAGTGTAGCTGGGTTTAAAAAAGGTTTGGACAAGTTCCTGGAGGAAAGGTCCATAAACCATTATTAAGAAGGGAGCCAGGATATCAATGATTGAACCAATACAAGCATTGTGGAACCTGTGTCCCTTGGGGAAACTGCTAGGTACGTATGACCTAGATTGGCCACTGTTGGAAACAGAATACTGGGCTTGATGGACCTTGGTCTGACCCAGTATGGCATATCTTATGTTCTTATGATACTCAGTGATTCATTATCTCTGTAATTGTAATCATAGGGCTGCTTAACTTGCTACCTCATAATTCTAATTTATTCTATATTTACTTTATTTTTCTAACCAGAATAAAGTCTAATTAATATATATATACCAACTTGTCTCTTCCTCTCTTACATAGTTCATTGACAGTTAGACCCATAGAACTCCAAGCAAAAAGGGAAATAGCAATATCCCCTTGACAAATATATTTATTTGCTACTGATAATCCTTACAGGACAGGGTAGGAAGAAGGGGAGGAGGAGTGGCACATATGTAAAATAAAAATGGTGTGAAATATTTTTCTTGGTAGTTCTCAGGGTGTGGGAAGAACTGAGAACTTAATTTTCCAAGAGAGACGGGAGTGATAAGGATCATCAGTCTCCTACCAAGGGTGTGTAGGATTGATCTCTGTGCACATATTTGACAGATATGCGGGTGCCTCTACATTAGGTATATCTATGAAGTGTGACAAAAAAGAAACGAGACTGTGTCAGCCACGCCCATGACTCAATGCCAATTGGCTAACCGCTTATTTATTTATTTATCTATTTTCTTCTATACCGCCCCTTCCAGCGATCAAGGGCGGTTTACATGGAACATCTTAACAATTGTACACAATTGTATACATTTACATTGAACAATCGGATTCAACTATTTACATTGAACAATAAACTTCAACTTTATAAGATATTAATACAAACAACTGTTAAACTATTTACATTGGATATTTACAGTGGCTGTGTGTTGTGTGTAAGGCATGTGTAGTTAGGTATTGAATTTATTTCCTTTTATGTCGTATGTGGGAGTGTGTGGTGTGTAGGACAGATATATATTTTGGAATTTATTTTCTTTTATTACGTAAATCAGAAATGTGTGTGTGTGGGGGGGACAAACAGGGAGTTAGTTAATTTTGATTACGGGGGTTTGTGCATGTGAGTCCATGGTTGTTATGGAGGTGGCTTTGGGGGAATATGGGATTTCAAAAGTGTTCAGTAAATAGGTAAGTTTTTAGTTCTTTCCTGAACTGAGAGAGGTCTTTTATGATGCAAAGGTATATTGGGAGGTCGTTCCAGAGCGTAGGGGCAGTGAATGTGAATGCTCTGGAGCTAGTGGTTTTCTTAGTCTTCCTGAAAGCTTTTGGTATGATAAGGGAGTGGGCTGCGCTTTGTCTGTGTGATCTAGTTTCGGTTGGTGAATGCAGTAGTGTGGATAGGTGTGAGGGGGCTATGTTATTTATGAGTTTAAAGGTTGTTAGGATAATTTTGTATCTGATTCGGCTGTTTATTGGGAGCCAGTGTAATTCTAGCAGTATTGGGGTTACGTGGTCTGTTAGTCGAGCTTTAGCAATTACTTTTGCACATATGTTCTGAGCTCTTTGGAGAAGGTATGTGTTTTTTTGTGGGAGGCCTATTAAGAGACTATTGCAATAGTCAAAGTGGGGGGTGATTAGTGTACTCACTACAGATCTAGAATCTTGTGTTTTGAGGAATGGCCTTAGGTGCTGAATAGTTTTAAGTTTATAGTAGATGGTTTTTACGGTTTGTTTTATGTGTGGTAGCATGGTAAGTGTGTGGCTATTATTACACCTAGGTATTTTACCTCTTTTCTAACAGGTATGGATGTTTTGTTGATTGTGATTGTTTCCGGGAAGGTGTTCTCAGTCATAGATGACCTTGTTACGAACATTGCTTCCGTTTTTTTGAGGTTGATGCTGAGGTAGTTAGATTCCAACCAGGAGGAAGTCTCAGTCATGCATTCTGATAGTGTGTCATATGTGGGGTTTTTAGTGGTTATGGGGATAGCGAGCATGATGTCGTCAGCATATATAAAGTGGTTAATCCTGTGTTTTTTAAATATGTTTGTTATTGGTTGCAGGTACAGGTTAAATAGGAGGGCGGAAAGGGCTGATCCTTGGGGTATTCCTTGGCCTTGGGGGAATGTTTCTGATGCCTCTTGGTCAATTTGGACGCGTATTAGTCTATGTGTGATGTAGGACTTGAACCATTTAAGGACAGTCCCGCCTATTCCTAAGCTTTGTAATCTGTTGATCAGTGTGGGGTGGTTGATGTTGTCGAAGGCGGCAGAAATATCTATAAAAAGAAGTAGGTAGCCTTGGTTGTTGTCATCTGTACCTCTGATGAGGAAGTCCATTAGGGTGATTAATAGAGTTTCTACTCCATGGAAGGGGTGGAATCCAAATTGGTGTGAGTCAAGTGGTTTATGTTCATCAATGTGTTCTTGTAACTGTATTTGAATTGTTTTTTCTATTATTTTAGCTATAAATGGGATGCTGGCTATGGGCCTGTATGAGTTCAGGTCTTTTGCGTCAAGCTTATTGTTCTTTATTATTGGTCTAAGTGTTGTGAGTTTTAAGGCATCAGGCATGATGCCTTGTGAAAGGGATTGGTTCACTATGTGTTGTAAATTTTCCGCCAGTTCATCCTTTGCACATTTAATCCATGATATAAGTCATCGATCGAGTGGGGAGGTTGTTGTGTTGATCATTGTTATGATTCTAAGGAGTAGTTTTTGATCTATCATGTGGAAGTTTGTCCATTCGTTTATGAGTTTAGTGTTTGTAGATATTGGTGTCGGAGTAGTGGTTTTGCTTTTTAGTTTCGCTGCAAAATGTGTTGCTAGTGTTTGTACACTTATTGTTGGTTGTTTAGGGTCAGTGTTATTAGTTTTAGTTAGTGTTTTTACGATCGCAAATAGCTCTCTAGGGCGGTTGATGGCTGAGTTTAGTACTTTAGAGTGGTAGTCTCTTTTTGATTTGTTGATTGCATTTTTGTATTCAGTAAGTAACAACATGTATTGGGATTTGTTTTCATCTGATTTTGTTTTCCTCCATCTCTTTTCTTGTTTCCTCAGTTGTTTTTTTAGTTTTGCTAGCTCTTTCGTGAACCATTTTTCCGTCTTTTTTGTTTGTCTATGTAAGACTTGTGTGGGAACAGCTGCATTTTGAATGGTTAAATTCCAATGTGTTATAGTTGAATTGATGTCTGGTGAGTTTGTGTTGAGTTTGGGTAATACTTCATTGAGGAATGTATTTTTATTAAAGTGCGTGAAGCGTGAGGTATGTGGAGTTGTGCTTGTAGTGTTTTTTGGAGCTTGTATTGGTAGGTAAGTTGTAATAAGGTGGTGGTCGGACCATGGTACTTCGGTCATAGTTGTAGTGGTGTGTGGCTGGTGACTGTAAAGTATAGAGGGGAGGAAGATTAGGTCAAGTATGTTACCTTTTTTGTATGTGGGGGCATGTATTATCTGCGTGTAACCCATTTGCGTCATAGCTTCAATGAAGTTATCCGATTGTGATTGGTTCAGCGATGGAAGGTTCAGGTCACCAAGGAGTATGAGTGGTTTGCTTTGGGATGCTGTGCATGCAAGTTCAAGGATAGGGGTGAGGTTTTTTTGATCGGTTGATGGGGGTCGGTAGATGAGGGCGAGGGCGAGGGCAAGGGTTCTATTTTCTATATTGACAATGTCCATTCCGTCTATATTGTTTATGTTTGTTAGGGTGGATTTTAAGTCTTTTTTGGTGAGTATTAAAGCGCCACCTCCTCTTTTTATATTCCGATGGCAGTTGAATATGTCATATTGATGTGTGACTAGTTGGTTTAGTAGTGTTTAGCTTATGTCACTGTGTGTGCAACATCTTGCCACTATTCTTCTATAATATTTTTCATCTCTCTCACTCTGTTTTTCTTTTTCAGGATTTTTTGTAGCACACTGCTCCTTTGCTTTGTAATGCAACTGGAGGTGGCAGAAATATGGAGCAAAGAATCAACTTGAAATTTCTGGTTAAGTTGGAGAAGGGCCCAACTGAGTGTCTCCAACTTCTCCAAAAGGCTTATGGAGAAGATGCAGTATCAAGGCTGCGAGTCTTCGAGTGGCAAACACTTCAAGACTGGCCACGAGGAGATGGAGGATGACCCCAAGTCAAGACGGTCTTCCACGACAAAGACGGCTGAGAACTGACAGAGTGAACCAGCTGGTGCGGAGTGATCACAGATTGACGGTGTGGATGATAGCTGAGGGGCTCAGCCTGAACAGAGTCAGTGCGGACCATCTTGGTGCAGGAGCTTGGGATGCAGAAGGTGTGCGCCAAGATGGTGCCCAAGCTTTTATCGGACGACCAGAAGGAGCACCGGGTCAATGTTTGTCAAGACTTGCTAGAGAGGATCGGAGAAGATCCAGAGTTCGTTGGCTGAATCATCACAGGAAACGAGACTTGGGTCTTCCAGTATGACCCTGAAAGCAAGAGACAGAGCCTGCAATGGAAGACTCAACTGTCACCCAGACCCAAGAAGGCGCGCATGTCGAAATCAAGGATCAAGGTCATGCTGATCGCATACTTCGACCAGAAGAGAGTGGTCCATCATGAGTTTGTACCTGAGGGTCAGACAGTCAACCAGCACTTCTACCAGAAGGTCCTCAATCGCCTCCATGACCGGATTCAGTACAGCAGGTGGGGTCTGTGGAGAGACAAGTCGGGTTGCTCCACCACGACAATGCGCCCGCATACACCATGCTCAGTGTGAAGCAGTTCTTGGCCAACAAACAGATCACAACTCTCGACCACCTTCCTTATTCCCCAGATCTCACACTGTGCGACTTCTGGCTCTTCCCCAGGCTGAAGACTGTGCTCAAAGGAACTCATTTCACTTCTGTAGAAGAGATCAAGGCCACTGTGATGAGGGAGCTGAGGGACCTCAAGGAGGAGAACTTTACCGAGTGCTTCCTTACGTGGCAGAAGCGAATGCAGAAGTGCATCAACTCTGGGGAGGGGGGGGATTACTTTGAAGGGGACAATGCATATTTTCTCTATAGATTTTGTAATAAAACATTTATGGGACAGTCTCATTTCTTTTTTGTCACACCTCGTAATACCTCCACATTAGGTGTCTCTACAGTTCTCACCAGGATGATGAACATGCTGCCTGCTAAATGACCGTGGCATGATGCTTATCCATGTGCCGCAATGTGAGTTTTGTACACTAGGGTAACCCATGTGGTGTGCATGCAAGAAATAGATGTACCCCGGGAGCAATGGTCAAGAGAGACAAAAAATGGTCAATGAGTAGGGAAATGAGCCTTGTTTACAAAAGAGCAATGACCTGCAATCTCAGCTGTGCAAGCAAACTCGATAAAAAAGTTTGGATTTCACTTACTATGGTGGGGTACAAGTATGGCCCCCCAGCAAGAAGGTTAAGGCAGTCTTGGTAATGATTGCAGCTAAGAAGCACCCAAACCATTGACCTTGGAGTATTCTGGTGACTGGACAAAGCGACTGTAAAGCAGGAGGGAGGGGGGGGGGGGGCTTCCTGACCAATGACCACCTACTCCCCTGGGCCAGGAGAGGGCAATGGTAGGGAACAATCTATGAACATAGCAATAGTTTAGGTGATGGAAATGAAGCATGGTTGCTGAGCTATTAATAGACTCCGGCAGAGCTTCAATGCAGTTAGAATGTGTGTGTATATATACATATACATACTCTAACTGCCTGTTGCAAGGGTCACACAAAAAGAAGTTTTATATATATATAAAACTTCTTTTTGTGTGAGCCTTGCAACAGGCGAAGGGGCCAGTAAGGCACAACCCCAGAGTTGAGGCCAACAAGGCTATAACAAGTTGATTGGTGCTTGCCCTTGTGCCTTCTTGTGGGTACTGTGCACCAGTCCCTCCTCTATGCTGGGTCCCAGATACTTCAGAGTAGTGGTGAGCATTGCCTCCAACACACTAGGGGTCCTTAGTGCCAAGGCCCTGAATTTAGCAATCCTCTGTTCCTGACACAGGCTGTGCTTGGGGCAGCATGAGGAGAGGTGGAGCCAAGGGGATGGGAAATCACCACTGTTGGGCATGGAACAAGAATTGGTGTTTTTTGGCAGGCCAACATACTCGGTGTTTCATAATGAACCTTGGCTCTGCCAGTCCAGGCCTACTGTGAAGTTGCAGCGAGAGCAATAATGTCAGCTGTGCAGGCTCTTTTGCAAGGGCATGGACCTGCCTGGAGTCTGCCCAGAGGAAGGCTGAACTGGTCAATGGAAGAGGGAGTACCTGGATAGGGGTTAGTCCATCAGTCATCTGCCACCATAGGGGTACCATGGAGTAGGATTCCTCTTAATGAGGCTCCTTCCATACACTTGTCCATGGCCAGGGCACCATGGGATCTAACACTGAGGGACCGAGGCCACATGGAGGTTGGCAGATCCCAGCCAGAAGCAGTAAGTATTGTCTGCTGTCCTTACTGTGTTAGATGAAGGTTTAGCCAGTAAGTTCAAAATATACCACACCAGGGTGTGGTGGTTCTGCTACTGCAGATGAAGAATGCCAGTTTTTGGCCCAGGCGTGCCCTGGTAGAAGTCAGCAGGAGCCAGAGCCTGAAGATAGTGCTGGGTGCTGTCTGGGAGGGAATTGCACAAAACTTCCCTGATCTTTGAGGATGCCCCAATAGGGGCAAAGCATCTCTTCAGGGTTGAGTCCCTCTTGTCAGTTTGGTAATCACCTGATCATTTCAGTCCTCCAGTATTAAGGGCCTGAGACTGCGTCACTGTTGTGAAAGTAGAAGCTTGTCATAACAGCCAAAGAACCACAGGTCAGCGGAACCATTTCACTTCTGTGGGAGGTTTAACAGACAGACATCTTTCTCAGTCTGTTAACCTGATTTTTGCTCATCTTTTTAATAATAATAATAATAATAATAATAAAAATAATAATAGTGATTAGGGCTAAGGATCAGTGCAGATACTGATGGAGCACGATCCTACCTTGGTCTTGGCTGTGAACCCATGAAGCAGGTTTTCGGTGCAGTCTTCTGGGTGTACTATAAGGCAGTGGACATTGGTTTCAATATGTGGAGGGACTATAGGTAGATCTCCAGACAGGACCCTCCCTTTAGTAGGGATCCTCAGGGGGCTTTACAACCACGGGTCCAATGGCTGGTATCACAGCAAAGGAAGATTCCATCAGAGCAACAGCGGGAGGTCTTTGACTCTCTATTTCCATGCTGGCTGCCATCAGGCAAACCCATTAGAGGAGCATATCCCAAACTGTGGGTCACAACCCCAAATGGGGCCGCAAAATCCTCATTTGGGATTGCAACCGCATGTTATGATTGGGGGAGGGGTGTTCAGGCAGAGCAAAGGCAGCATAAAGTAAGACAATTGCTCCAAAAACAGCAGCAGCCACCTCACTTCAAATCAAGCCTTCGTCCCTGCCACTGCCAGCAATCAAAGAAAGCACAGGTGTGGGGCCTTTCCAGTATGGGCACGCACACACCTCTAAGGCCCTATTGGCCATCACTGTCTCGTCTCCTCTGATGCATACTAGTCACATCAAATGGGGTGGGACAGGGATGGCCGGCAGGGTCTTAGAGGCATGTGTGTGCCTGAATTGGAAAAACTCTGCATCTGTGCTTTCTTTGATTGCTGACGGTGGCAGGGACGAAGGGCTGATTTGAAGTAAGGCGGCCGCCACTGTTTTGGGAGTTACTGCCTTGCTTCATGCATACTCGTCGCATCAGAGGGGGCAGGACAGAGAGGGCTGGAAAGCCTTAGAGGTGAAGTGTTCCTGTATCAGAAAGGTACACGCCTGTGTTTTCTTTGATTGCCAGCGGTGGGGACAATGGCTGGATTTGAAGATAAGCTTATGGTACGCATGTTGGGGGGCTGACAGATCAATGGAGGGCAAGGGGAAGAAAGAAACAGGAAATCGGAGATATGGGTGTAGAGGGAGACTGAGGAGATGCTGGATGGTGGGCGGGGGGGGGGGGAGACATGGGGTGACAGAGTGGTGATGCTGGACATAAGGGGGGATATAATGAGACAAGAGTGGTGATGCTGGACATCATGGAAGACAGAGGAGTGATGCCAGATATGTGGAGGAAGGGCCAAAGGAGAGAGATGCTGAGGCTAAGGAGATGCTAGTGGTTGCTGTTATGTAAATAGTTCAACTGTTTTAATGTATTATATAGTTTACTATAAGGTTCACTGTAACTGATTTTTGTTTGATGTAAACCGCCCCTGATCTTTGGAAGGGATAAGGAGGGGGAGAGAGAAGGGGAAAGATGTTGGACAGGGAAGGAGAAAGAGGGAGACGGGGAAAGATGTTGGGCAGGGAGGGGAAGAGAGGGGGCAAGAGTTAAAAAACACTGGGGAATAAGAGGTTAGGGAAAGAGAGGTTTAGAATGGGAGAATAGGATGAGGGTTGGAGAGCTATGCAGTAAAAGGTGAGGAATTAGGGACTGGACAGAAAGGAGGAAGAGGAGTGAAATCTGAGTGGACAGACTGAGAAATCATAAATGGAAGAAAGCTAAAAGGAAAAGATCAATGTCAGGGATGGATGTAGGAGAGCAAGTGAAGAAGAAAGGAGGGAGATAAGTGGCAGAAGACTGCAGACTCTGGGAAAGAGAGTTAAGAGAAGACAGCGGACACAGAAAACAGACACCTGGACCAAGGCAATTAGAAAAATTAAAATAGCCAACCACAAAAGTAAAGAACTTATTTTCAGTTTAATGACTGGACTATATCAGTTTCTGGATTTGATATGTGCCATCTTTACATTTTGCACAGTACAGGAGGAACTGCATTAGTTTATTTCTCTAGTGTTGCACTGCATGTGGAGCCTGGCTTCTTGGAATTTCAATGTAAGTTTTGCCTATGAGATTGTGCAGGACTGGGGGAAGATGTTGGACCAGCGAGGAGGGGGAAGTAAGGTTTGATGTTAGACCACAAGGAAAGGGGAAATAGGGAGGATGCTTGTCATGATGTAGGATAGAATGGGTTGTATGGCTGGAGATGCCTGACGTGGTGGGGGGAGGGGAGGGTTGCAGGGCAGAGGAGATGCTGGACTTGGGGGAGGGAGAAAGATAGACCAGAGATTCTTGACATGTGGGAGTACTGGGCAGGAAGACAGGAGATGCTGGACATGGGTGGAAGATGACTGGTGAGATAGACAGAGGAAATGATGCCCTTTGGGGGGAAATTATGGAAACGGAGGAGATGCTGGATATGGAAAGGAAGAAACAGACAGGAGATATTTGACACTGAGGTGTTACTGGGGAAGCAAGAGAGAAGATACTGTATACTGGACATGGAGGGTGCAACAACTGGTGAGACTGAAAATTAAGGGTGGGGCTAGGGAGACAGACAGGAGATACTGGGCATGGGGGAAGACTAGGGAGACAAGATGCTGGGCATGGGGGGGGGACGACTAGGGAGATGAGATGCTGGACAAGAGGGTAGGGCTAGGGAGACAGAGGAGATGTTTGAAATGGTGGAGAATTAGGGAACAGAGGAGATGCTGGACATGTGTTGGGGGTAGGGGGGAGGAAGACTGTAGGGCTGGTACCCCTGCAATTCTACATGCAAATCTCCGGCCTGCTCAGCAACTCAGGCCTGAACCAAACTGAACAGACAAGATGGATTCTTCACTACACTTTTGCTATGTTCAGCTGCTAACCTGACCTCCAAGCAACTGCTTGCGCAGCGTTTCTAAGTGTGCATACATACAGAAGCTATTGTCCGTGGCTAATTCACTGCCCACATGCAAGAACATCTGCTCCTCTGGTGCTTATCTGTAGCTAGTTCTACTGGCCTTGGACACTTGTACATGCCCAGAAGTTACATACTGTTGCTTCTGCATGACTTCTTACTATAGATCCTTTGCAAGAAGATGCCCATCATCTACCTCCTGATTCGCTGAGAACACCTCAGACTGCCTGGTGCCAACCAATCATCGGACCTATGACGGAGTATTCTTACAGAGAATAATGCAATCTGCGCTGGAACTTTAGTAGAGAGTTGTGGGCTTGGTCCACCCGTTCATACAGACTTCTGCACCGGTCCCTTCCGGCTGTGCACTGCATACCTGATTCCTGCGACCTGAGCCTTCCGCCAGACGGCCACTATGTGTGGGCTAGGCCGTCCTTTGAAGGTCTGAGATAAGACTTTTACAGATACCTCCGGTTCGGACTTTGCGGCTCGCCTCTGAAGGGGCTGGAGCCTGCATTAGCTAGGAGCTGCCTCCTTGGACTGTGCTGTTCCTGAGTGCCCGACGGAGCCAAGGTACTGGCTTATCTCTCCTCTCCTGGATGGGCAAGGGGTTAGCAATATATTTCATACCTTTCCTCAGTGCAGAGCGAATCAGTGACGTCTGGTTACTAATTAGTGATTTATTACGTTGTCCAATTGTACATCTGTACTATAACAAATTTCTACCTCATGTTTCTAATTAGCTATATGTGTGTTTGTATATTTTTCTACCTGGTTGCCTATAATAAAGTCTAATATATATCTGCAGACCAGACTTCTTTTGTGGCTCATTGCCAGAATAACTCACCGAACTTTGGGCTGGGTAATAGTAGCCATTCCCCCTGGACAACAGAGAGTCTAACTTATTTTTGTGCTACTAATAATCCCTACATAATATGGGGGTCTCTTCCAAGGGATGAGTCTTTCTGAATGAGCTACGTCTCTCAGAATTTGTGTACTATTTCTGAATTGTCCTATTGTGATCCAAGCAGCTGTTTATGCTGAGGTTTGTGGCTAGAGAATTGTCTGTTGAGACGGGTTTGGAACCCACATTACAGGATCTCTGAATGAGTTGCGTCTTACTGAGTCAGCGTAATTCTAGCAGCTATTCCTGTGTTTGTTCTTACAGACAGTCTCAGCTATTGATTAACGATGGCTCACGCAGATAAGGTTGATTTGGCATTCCAGAAATTAGCTTCCCTATGTTGGTCGAAAGATACCACTGCCGACCACATTGAAAGAATTTCTAAGTGCCTTACAACAGATACGCAAGAGCTTGTTAGGGCTGATAGCTTTTTCAGTGAGTTCCTAGACTGGCTTCTTGCTCATAAGGCTAAATTAACGGTGGATATGGTAGCCGAGCACGCCTGCGTGCTGCATATTTTTACTGACAAACTGCAGAAGGCATTATGTCACCTGCAAACTAAATCTGAATCGCTTGAGGCTGATTTAATGACAGCTCACAGTCAGCTACAGTGTACCAAGGATACAGCAAAACAGTGTGAAAAGGAGAGTGCTGAATTACGTCATCAAGTTGCCAAACTTCAGGCTGAGACGACCAGACGGGCTAGCAGTAGCCTCTTCTCACCAGGTACTACTAGCCTGTGGTGTCTGCGATGCCAAGAGTTAGTGGCTCAGGTTTCCGCTTTTAAGAAGCGGGGCGAACAGGATCAAAAGGAGTTGCAGTTTCTAACTGTTTGTAGGACTGAGATGGCTGCTCAGACAAAGAGGTTAAAAGAGGACGCTGCTCTTTATGAGCAACAAGAGAGTGCTTTGATAGCTGAGTTAAATGCAGCAGAGACTGCTCTAACTGCAGCGACACAGCGAACGGCTAGTCTCCAGAGAGAGCTAGCTGTTGCACGTCAGGAATGTGGGCAGGAAATACAGAGAGTTAACCTCGAAATCCAGCAATTAAGAGCTGATTGTTTTGACTTGGCCTATGAGTCTACCTCTCAGAGTAATGAGACAGAGTACAGGGATAATTTGATCCCTCTAGGCTTCTCCAATTACCGAAGGGTAGATGACGGCCGTTTGCCACTGGAAACCCTGCCCAGTGTTGAAAGGCAGCTTTTACAGCATAAACTCAGTTCTCTCCCATCAGCGCATGAGTACAGGAGAGAAACAGGGCGGAGTGAAACACCCTACTCTCGACCCCTCCCCATCCAGGGAGCGGTAGGGGGGGAGTGGGAAGTCCCCCTAGTGATGGACAACTGTACCAGCAGCGACCACCAGAGGGAGCTGAAGGCAAGCAAAATCCTCTATGCTCCCGTGTCCTGCAAGGAAAACAAACAAATGAAGGTGCTTCTGTCGCCCAATTGCAAATTATCAAGACCTTGCGGAGCATGGTCACACCTTTTGAGAAAAATGGTCGTGCCACCATAAATGAACATTTAGCTGCAGTCAAAGATGCCTTTCGGGTACTGAACATTACCAGGGGGGAGGACATGGTTCTGTATCTTCCATGGTCCTTTGATGTACCCTGTTAGCAGTTTATCAGGGCCATGGCAGACGATGAAAAGAAGGACATCGTCATCTTTGAACAGGCACTAAAGAAACATTATGGGCCATACCCTGATGATATCGCTGCAAAGCAGGCAGCATTTAGTATGACTCATAGGGAAAATGAAACACCCCGAGAGTTTGCTTACAGACTTAGGCAGACCTTCTTCCAGAGTGACCCTTCTTGGGAAACGATAGAACACCATCAGGAGTTTCGTAATCTTTTCTGTCAGTTGCTCCTTCCATCTATTAAGTCTTATATGTCTGACAAGCGTCACGAACCCCTGTCACATGTGATAGAACATGCTGAGTGGATTTGGGAAGCTGTTCCTAACATGAGAGCCACCAATTGTGGCAGCACAGTAAAGGCTCCAAGCAAAGCCAAGGAGCCAAAACAGTGTGTTAGTGCTGTAAAATCTACCCTTTCGTTGGAAAGTAACTCTTCTCCTTCTGCTCCACAGAATCCTCCCAGGCCACCCCAGAATAACCAGTCATCTGGGTCTAAGCAGCGCTCTGGGAATCAGCGTTTCACTCCGCAGAACCAGAACTGGAAGAGAAAGCCCGGTTTTGACAAATTCCAGGAGCTGGAGAAGAGAATAAGTGAGTTGACAGATATGATGAAGGCTACCATTGCATTCAGCTCCTCACAGGAGGCTTCTGCTAGTAGTGCGCCACCTAAGCCACGAGCAAAGCCTCAGAAGCCAGAGGAGGAACTGGTTGACTCCTCTTCCCCTTCTAATGAGACTGAATGACTAACCGACTTTGTTTCTGTCCCACAGATCACTATTGCACAGGTGCAGCCAGTTCAGATATCCAGACCAGCTGGAAATGCCACCCCATGGACACAGAGTGACAGTCCTGTAATGGACAGCGAGGGTCCAGCCTTTGACACCATCAGGAAGCACAAGTACTTTCTGGGTAAACTCAAGCCAGAAGGACAGAGGTACACTGTTCCTGTTACAATTCAGCAGGCTTTTCTCTGTGAGGGCCTGATAGATTCAGCCTCTGAGGCTACCCTGATTACCTCGAGTCTCTTTGATAGACTCACTGCTTCCTTGGGGAGTCAGAGGACTCTATACGTCACACCCAGTGATTTGTCACTCGCAGCTTATGGGAATCAGTCCATAGAGTCAATGGGGCAGGTCTGGCTTAAGCTCCAAATTGGAAAATTACAGGTGAAACATCCTGTCATCATTACTAAGTGCCCTGGGGAAGAATTCTTGATTGGCAATGAGCTCCTGAAACGGTTACGCCCCATTCTGGACTACGTCCAGGAAGTGATCTGGACACAGGTCACACATCCCATACCTTATGCTAGGGTAAAACATGACAGCAGAGTCAGTGGTCCTTGTTCGGTGGAACGCACAAACAAGTCCATCAGGATTAATTTCCAGAGGTCAGCTGATCCCCAGATCCTTCAGCTCCAGTATGAAAGGGCTGGAAATGAGGATCAGGGCATCAGCGACGTGGTTGCCATTGCAGTAGGTTCAGTAGCTAACATTGTCCTTGATACTGACTGCCTGCAGATATTCCTGAAGGAACCTGTGGAAGGTTGTGAGGTGCAAACCCCTCCTCCATCCCATCCCTGCCTAGATCACCCTAGGAGACTGACGGACATATTCTCGGCTGAGAAAGGTCCCTTTATATCTGTGCAGGTGGGCAGGTCCCAAAAGGAAAGGGCCTACCTATTACCCCACTGTGACCACTCCCTCATTAGTGAGACTCTTTTCTATCGGCTCAAACAACAGCTTTCCCTTGATTGGGTAATGGGAGCGAAGACTTCGTTCCAAGTGCCTGGGGAAGGGCTCAAGACATTAATGGGCTACTGCAATCTCCCCTTGCAAGTTGGGGTCAAAGGTTTTCGGCACACCTTTTCCATCATCAGAGGACTTGAGGTGCCCCTCTCCTTAGGCTCAGATTGCCTTGTTCGACTGGGAACTTATGTGGATTTTGTGAACAACATCCTCTGGAGTAGGATGGAAGGAGATCCGGTGGATTTCTCTGGTGCCCACCCATCCCTACGGGCTGGTCAGACAATTCCTCAAGTCTGTGAAGTGGTCAGTGCAGAAGACATCCAAATACCTGGGAGGGTACGGGATTGTCCCCTGCCGATACAGGTGACCCGAGGACATGTGGTCTCAGACAACTTGGTCTTTTTCAGTCCAAATTCCCGTTTTGACGAGCTGGGCCTAGCCATGGGTCCCATACCCTGCATGGAGGCCACAGCTCCCTCCTTACACTTATTGCTCACCAATCCAAACCCAGATCACATTCACCTTGTGAAGGGTGAACCTCTTGGATTCCTAGTGGGAGAATCATTCCCAAGTGTGGAATTGAGTCTCCAGATTATTGGGGAAGCCCCTGTTTCCTGGAACATCTGTGAAGGGGGGGGGGACCCCTGCGTGTGTACGATCCTCACCCCGAGGCCTCCTCACCTTACAGTTTGTCTGGCCACATTGTGCTGTGACCTCTCAGGTGGTCCTTGAGTCTGACCATCTGATTTTGTCAAGCAAACTCGATGAGGCTGTTAGTTCCCTCACCCACCAGGGGGGGGGAGCCCCATGCTGTCCAAGCCATCCAGGTCTCCTCTCTCCAAGATGAGATTGAGGAAAAGGTTGAAATACCCTCAAACAAACCTGTTCTGGGATTTGACGAAATGGTTGCGGGAAAACTTGCTGAAGCAGACGCCTGCACTGATGAGTCAGAAAAGGCCCAATTAAAAGAACTGCTGTACCGTCACAAGGACCTGTTTGCCACTGAGATCTATGACTGTGGTCTCACCGACCTACATGTCACCCGTATTCCTATGGATCCAAACAGTAAACCCGTCTTTGTGAGGCAGTATAAAATCCCATTGGCCTCCTATGAATCCGTTCAAGAAATCATTAATTCCCTGGAACAAAAGGGAATTATACGTCAATGCAACAGTACTTACAATGCCCCACTGTGGCCTGTCATCAAGAAGGATTCTAGCTGGCGCTTAGCTTTGGACTATCGCCAGCTTAATAAAAAGGTACCTCTATCCAGATGGCCTATGGCACATCTGGAACAGAACTTAGCCACCATCAAGGGTGCAAGGTACTTTACAAGCCTGGATCTGGCCTCAGGATTTTGGACTATACCTGTCCATCCAGAAGACCAGCATAAGCTGGCTTTTACCTTTGGTAGGCGACAATATACTTGGAATCGGACACCGTTTGGTTATTTGAATGCCCCAGCAGACTTCAATATTTTCCTGCATAAGGCTTTGCCTGATGCTGAGACTAGAGGCACCCTCGTCTATGTAGACGACATTCTGGTGAAGAGCACCAGTTTCACTGACCATTTGCAAGAAATAGAGCATGTTTTCCAGCAGCTGAAAGCTGCGGGAGCAAAGCTGTCCTTGTCAAAGGGCCAATGGTGCCGGAAATCCCTCAATTATTTGGGTTACGAAGTTTCTGCTGAGGGACTGCGGCCTCAAAGGAAGAGAATTGCGGCCTTGCAACAACTCAAACGTCCGACCAACGTGAGTGAGCTGCGCTCATTCTTGGGCATTTGCAATTATTCCCGCCAATTTGTGGATCAATATGCGGAGATTTCCCAACCTCTGGTCAAACTCCTCAAAAGAGATGAACCTTGGGCATGGAATCCCGACCAAGAGGCAGCTCTAGAAGAGCTGGAGGCAGCTTTGAGTCGAGCTTCCTGTCTTGCCTATCCAGAGAGTGGCAGAGAATTCTTCGTGGAACTAGGTTTCACTGATCACTCTATGAATGCTGTTCTGTACCAGATGCATGACACAGATAGGAAAGTTATTGCCTATGCCAGCAAAGCTTTAACGGAAGTGGAGAAGAAATACTCTGACTGTGAGAAATCCTTGTTGTCCACAGTCTGGGCCCTCCAATATTTCCGCAGTTATATCCAAGGTGAGAGGCTGGTTGTTGAGACTCATCACCAACCCATCAGGTTCCTAGGCAGTGATCGGATTAAATCGGGACAAGTGTCAAACAGTTGCATTGTCTCCTGGACCTTAGCACTTCAGGGATGGCCCCTAGAGGTAAGGTATACTCAAAACCGCAAGGATGCCGCCGCACAGGGCCTGGCTGAATTGCACGATTGCACTGCCAGAGAACCTTTAGTGGGTAATTTAGACACCGAAATGGAGTCATGTACGCCTGAGCCTTCTCGTCATCGTCCTTATGATGAGAACCTCTGTAAAGGCTACCCCAAGGTGTATGTGGACGGTTGTGCTTACCGTCGAGAGCCTGACCTTGAACTGGTAGCAGGTATAGGTGTAGTTTGGAACCAGAACCACCCTTGTGAACCCTTGAAGTACCGTCTGGGTACCAAGACTAATCAGTATGCAGAGCTAGCTGCAGCCCTGGCAGGTCTCCAGTCCACTGCTCAGGGAGGAGTTCACACCCTAACCATCTGTACTGATTCAGACTACGTCCGACATAATTTTGTTTCCCACTTACCCATTTGGAAATCTAACAATATGCTGAATTCCAAAGGGAAACCTGTCAAACATGCCGGATTGATTCTGGCCTTGGACAAGGTAGCTCATGAAAATGACATGACCATCTACTGGAAGAAAGTGAAAGGTCATTCCCGTGTTGATAATCCTGCCAAGATTGGAAATGATCTAGCTGATCAGCTTGCCAAGGAGGGTGCTGTCTCTGGAGACCTCTGGCAGTTGGAGGCCCCCGAGACCAATGGGCTTCAAATTGTGACGGCGGTTACCCGGCGACAAGCTCAATTATCCACCATGCCCCCTGTGGTTCAATGGTGTGGCGAGAGCACAGATCTCGACCTCGTGCAAGCCCAGAAACAAGATCCTACTCTTGGACGTTTCTACCTTTTTCTGCAGAACCCCCAGGAACACCCATTAACTCTTGAGCATTGTCAGGACGATGAGGAACTGAGGATCCTCTACATCTCCAAGGACATGTTCCATCTCCAGAAAGATCTGTTGATACGGACGAATAAGCATGGTATTTTGCAATGGGTGGTACCTCGGGCCTTCCGAGGAGTTATGTTACAGCACGCTCATGATGAACCTTGTGCCAGTCATAAGGGTGACCGAATAACCTATGAAACGTTGAAACAAGTGGCCTACTGGCCCCACATGTACCAAGATGTCCAATTGTATACTAAAGGTTGTCTGACCTGTTGCAGATTTCAACCTGCGGCTCCTTCTCATAGAGCTCCTCTGAGAAACAGAGGTCTGACCATGCCTTGGTCTGATCTCCAGCTTGATTAGATCGGCCCCGTGCCCCGATCCTCTCGAGGCAACAAATATATGTTGACAGTTGCCTGCTTATTTACTAAGTGGGTCGAGTGCATCACAGCACCCAACTGTACCGCCGAGACCACGGCCACCTTGTTGTTAAACCATGTTTTCAGCAGGTGGGGCCTCCCCATGCAAGTGGAATCCGACCAGGGTTCCCACTTCACGGGACAAGTCATTAAGCATCTGTGGAAGGTACTAGGTGTGAAGGCCAAAGTCCACATTGCTTATCGTCCACAGTCCTCTGGACAAGTGGAGAGAGCAAACAAAACTATCATCAGTATCTTGAAAAAGTATGTTTCTTCCTCTGGGGAGGACTGGGACATCAAACTGCCCTTGGTCCTGATGGCTATCAGAGCCACGCGTCATCGTGCTACTGGTGTGTCCCCTTTTGAAATGATGACAGGTAGGGACATGGTTTTACCCCTTCATCTTCTTTACAGGACTAATGATGTGAATCTTGCTGCTGCTACAACTGCTCATGAATATGTTGCCCATTTAAGACAACACTTGCAAAGTGCCTTTGCCTTTGCCCACAAGAATTTGGACACTGCTGCTAGGGGTAGGAAGGCCTACTATGATTTGAGGACTACCTCTAATGAATACCAGATTGGCGATAAGGTATTCTATTACAATTTTGGTAAGAATAAGGTCAAAGACTGTAAATTTCTACCTAGCTGGAACGGTCCATTTCCTATTGTGGATAAAGCCTCCCCTGTTGCTTATCAAATTCGAATGAAGTCAGGTACTGAGAGGGAAGGCTCCCTTAAATGGGTCCACATTAATCAGCTTAGACCGTGTCATCCCAGTAAGCTCCTTCCTGAAGAACCTCTTGATGCAGTGAGTGATACTAACCTTGAGGCAGGATAGCCTGTTTGTTTTCTTTTACAGATGGAGTCCCGACCTTTGAAGGTCCTGTTCCTGATTTTGATGTTAGCGGGATCTGAGGTTGCCAGATTGATTGAGCCTGGCCCACTTTTTGGTGTCGTGCTACAGGATGCACCTGGTTTCCTGATTACACAGTCCCAGACTGTCACACAGAAAGTTTTTGTGTCCCTAGATCCCCGACATGTTTTACAGAAACATTTTGAATCGTCTGTTGCACGCATCGCTAATATACAACAGTACCTAATCTCGGCATGTGCCAACTCTCTAAAGACATTCATTGGTTGTGTCCTGGTAAACCTTTCCTGAAGGACACTTCTACGGCTCTTTGTGGGTTGTCTGCTGAAAATGTGAAAGAACAATGTAAAGTTACCATGACCAAGTATGATGACTTTTCAGAGACGAAAGTTGCTGTTGTCAACAATGTTTGGCTGGTTAGTACCCCTTTGAGTGAACTCCTGGTCACCATGAATAAGCATGACATTCATAATAGAGTTCCTCTACCCTGCAATGTTTGCTTGATTGATGTTCCCAAGAACTCCATTGTTAATGTTGGTGGAGTTTCCTTGTTTTATCTAGATGCTGACCCTGTTTCGACGGAGCTCCAGATATTGGATGTGTTTCACGGTCATGAGATTGACTTCACTGCAGCCTTGACCAATCTTTTGGACTATAAGGACTCTCACACAGTTGAACTGTCTATTTACCAGGACGACCTTGCCATTGCTGATTATAACTTTGCTTCCCGTGATGTGGACATTTTACAAACTGATTTTATGTCACATGTCATTATGCCTGGTCTTTTCTTTCTGTTGGTGCTCCAGTTTCTTATCTCTTTGTATCAACAGAGACAGATTCGTACTCTTCGTCGCTCTATGCATCCTGCACCTCTGCTGCCTGCCATGCGTCTGCAGGATTTGCTGGAACGTCACATTTTTGAATAAGTGTCACCATTTTCTTTGACAGTTATCCATTACTCTTAATTGAGTTGTTTTTTTTCATAGATAGCATGTGTTCATTTTACTAACACTGTTACACATTGCTTCTCATTACTTTTGAGTGTTCACCTTGGTGTTACACTAACACATTATATTGCATTACTGATATGCATTTTTGGTTTGGATACTATATATATACTCTTCAGTTTGAAGTTAACACGTCTTATCTTAATTGATTTGACTTTACTGTATCTATGTCATTTTATTTTAGCTTCTTTTATTGCTTGAGTGTATTCACTGTATTATTCCTCATGCAGTATTGCTTTCTTGCATTTTGTACTTGATGTATTATCCACTGCTCATGCATTAGTCAATCATTTGTCATTTGGTTCTGACCTGCACGGTAGTACTGCTAGTTAGGCTTTGTACGATGGAGTGTACTCCCTTGTAGCATCCTCCATCTTACAAGGGGGGGGGGGGGAGATGTAGGGCTGGTACCCCTGAAATTCTACATGCAAATCTCCGGCCTGCTCAGCAACTCAGGCCTGAACCAAACTGAACAGACAAGATGGATTCTTCACTACACTTTTGCTGTGTTCAGCTGCTAACCTGACCTCCAAGCAACTGCTTGCGCAGCGTTTCCAAGTGTGCATACATACAGAAGCTATTGTCCGTGGCTAATTCACTGCCCACATGCAAGAACATCTGCTCTTCTGGTGCTTATCTGTAGCTAGTTCTACTGGCCTTGGACACTTGTACATGCCCAGAAGTTACATACTGTTGCTTCTGCATGACTTCTTACTATGGATCCTTTGTTTGCAAGAAGATGTCCATCATCTACCTCCTGATTCGCTGAGAACACCTCAGACTGCCTGGTGCCAACCAATCATCGGACCTATGACGGAGTATTCTTACAGAGAATAATGCAATCTGCGCTGGAACTTTAGTAGAGAGTTGGGGGCTTGGTCCACCTGTTCATACAGACTTCTGCACCGGTCCCTTCCGGCTGTGCACTGCGTACCTGATTCCTGCGACCTGAGCCTTCCGCCAGACGGCCACTATGTGTGGGCTAGGCCGTCCTCTGAAGGTCTGAGATAAGACTTTTACAGATACCTCCGGTTTGGACTTTGCGGCTCGCCTCTGAAGGGGCTGGAGCCTGCATTAGCTAGGAGCTGCCTCCTTGGACTGTGCTGTTCCTGAGTGCCCGACGGAGCCAAGGTACTGGCTTATCTCTCCTCTCCTGGATGGGCAAGGGGTTAGCAATATATTTCATACCTTTCCTCAGTGCAGAGCGAATCAGTGACGTCTGGTTACTAATTAGTGATTTATTACGTTGTCCAATTGTACATCTGTACTATAACAAATTTCTACCTCATGTTTCTAATTAGCTATATGTGTGTTTGTATATTTTTCTACCTGGTTGCCTATAATAAAGTCTCATATATATCTGCAGACCAGACTTCTTTTGTGGCTCATTGCCAGAATAACTCACCGAACTTTGGGCTGGGTAATAGTAGCCATTCCCCCTGGACAACAGAGAGTCTAACTTATTTTTGTGCTACTAATAATCCCTACAAGACTAGGGAGGCAGAAAGGAGTTACTAAACATTGGATAGAGAGGAGAGAGACCTGGATGGGGAAGGTGAGAGAGGAGAAAGTGAAGATGCTGGACACAGGTGGAGGAGAGACAGGGAGAGTGAGTGAAAGACTGAGCAATAAGAGGCTTGGAAAGGAAAGAGAGATGGAAATGGGAGGGCTAGAAGAGGAAAAGTGATGGAAAGCTGTGGGTAGATGCAGTAAACAGCGGGAGACTGACAACTAAATAGTAAAAGGAGAAAGAAGAACACAGAAAAGAAGAGATCATATCATTACCTACATCAGTCTGTAACAATGAAGACAGGAGGAGAAAGAAGAAATTGCAAATAGACAGGTGATCCTGGAAACAAGGATTAAGGGAAAATGGAGGAAAGCAGAGCCACATAATTAGAAAAATAAAATGGCCAGAAAACAAAGTAGAAAAAAATAATTTTATTTTCTATTTAGTGATTGGAATATGTGAGCTTTTGGAATGTACATCTGCTGGGACTGGTGAGGGATATGGCTTAGGACCAGCTCAGGGCAAAAACTCTGGGAGAGGACCTCAAAGCCGACTAACAAGCTATGGTTCCTTCAACTTCAGACATATCTACGCTGTCCCTAGTCACTTATTCCTCACATCTGCACAGACATGCTGCTCCCAGACACTCGACCCCACATGCGTGCGCCCACACACACACATACTCACTGCCTCCCAGAAAGTTAGTTCCTACAGACACACACTGCCCCCACATGCTCAGCCCTCACACTGCAAATGTTCAAGAAGCTGTGTCATTACTTTTGAAACCCATGTGTCAGGCATGTTCAGTACATTGAATAATTACATTAAAAAACATAGATTTACATATTTATATGTTTATATTTATGTTGTTCTAATAACAATTTTATTTTATTAGTATCTGGGATCACATGAATTTTCCTCAGCTAAAATGGGGTCACACCAGAAAAGCATTTCGGAAACACTGTTATAGACAATTTTAATGGTAGTTTACAAATTACTAATAATAGATTTACAATTCCATTTTTGAGTCTTTTCAGCACACTTTGATATATGCCATCTGGTCCAGGTGATTTACTACTTTTTAGTTTATCAAATTCTCCTATTACATCTTCCAGGTTCACTGAAATTTGTTTAAATTCCTCTGATTCATTACCTTTCAATATCATTTGTGGCATGGATATCTCTCCTATATCTTGTTCAGTAAAGTCCAAAGCAACATGTTTACTAACATCTGTACCAGTAGTGCATGATCAGCTCCAAAAATGAGTGTGACTTTGATCAGCATGGATGCACTTAACCACCACCTGTGGCAGTAAGTACACTTATGTTAACTACTATATCAATGGAAATCAAGTGCCAAAATTGCCCGCACTAGCCAGTGTGGATGCTCTGTCTTAGAACCACCTAGTCTCAGAGTAGCACTAGATTTTTAGCATGGCGGCATTTTCAGCATTCAGTTCTTTTTATTGTAGCACACTTGGCATGTGCTGAAAACCCATGCTACCCAATAGCAAGCTTTAGCCAATATGTCCCCTTAGTCTCTGCTATGGCCTTGTTCTCTCTTAGCGCCTCTTTTACTCCTCTATCTTCTAATGGTCCAACTGCCTCTCTCACCGACCTTTTGCTTCAAATGTACCTTAAAAAAGCTTTTATTATGAGTTTTTGCTTCCATGGCATGCTTCTTTTCAAATTCTCTCTTGCCTGCCCTCTCAGTGCTTTGCATTTAACTTGCCAGTGCTTATGCTCTTTCCTGTTTTTATTTTATTCGGATCCTTTATCCATTTTTTGAAAGTTGTTTTTTGCTATATGTAAGCAGATGGAGAACAAAAATGAAAATACTTTAATTTCCTAGTTTCTTGGGGATTTCTATGGTCAGAGGAGGGCTGGGCAGCTGATCGCTGATGAATGGCCACGGTCTAGGGTGCTGCAACAATGCTGTCTCTGAGGGCTGTTGGGCAGGGCCGGCCCAAGGGTTTCTGCTGCTCTGGCAGAAACCCCAGCCCCACTGCCCCCACCCCCTCGCTGACGCTGCCCCCCACAGCTGCCACTGCCGCTGCCGCCTCCCCCCCCCCCCCAGCTGCCACCTATTCTGTCTCAGGAGGGGGAGGCTGGCAGTGGCAGTATTTCCAAAAGCAGTGGCTTTTTGCCACCACTTTTGGAAATACTGCTGCTGCCCGCCTCCCCCCCCCAAACAGAATCGGTGGCAGCTAGAGGGGAGGCACAGCCACCCATGTGTGCTGCTGCCACTGCCGCCCACCTGGGCTGGCTGCCCTAGGCAGCCACCTAACTTGCTCAGTGGATGGCCCAACCCTGCTGTTGGAGCTCTGTCAGCCATGGTACCATGAGACACCCTGGGAGTGAGCCTGGAGGTTGGGCCATACTACTGTGGAGACTGCAGTTTAAAAGCAAGCGAAGAATTGCGACAAAGGCAGGGCAGGAGCTGGCTTTGGGGGTAGCAGCAGGGTCACAATCTGCAGCCCATTTGGAAAGCTGGAGTACAGGGGGCACTGTTTTTCATGGTGTTGATGCTGAAGAGGCCAAATATAAATTTTAAATAAAGCCACATCTTGAGGGGCTGCAGGGAGATAAACTGCCATGATCATAGCACTCTAAGAGGCTGCCAGGGCGAGGCTGAGCCATGAAATTGGCTGTTAGCTCTGATTGCAGCTTTGGTGCAGTGCTGGGCCTGAGACAGACAGTGGCGCAAAGGCTGTGTAAATTTAAAGGACCCATGCTAATATTATTAAAAATTTAAAAAATGGAATGGGGCAATGGTTCACAGCCTGAGTAGGGGGGTTGCAGATCAATGGGGGGCAAGAGGAAGAAAGAAACAGGAAATCCTAGATATGGGAGTGGAGGGAGACTGAGGAGATGCTGGATGGGGGGGAGGGAGGCATGGGGTGGCAGAATGGTGATGCTGGACATATGGAGGTGGGATATAAGGAGACAGAGTGGTGATGCTGGACTTCAGGGGAGACAGAGGAGTGATGCAAAATACGGGGAGTAAGTGCCAAAGAGAAGACATTCTGAGGCTAGGGAGATGCTAGACATGGGAGAATGGGGAGAGTGAAGGAGAGAGAAAAGGGGAACGACATTGAGTAGGACTCGGGAGAAGCATCATGGACTTAGTTTGTAATTTTAAAGGTATGGAAACCACAGAAACTGTTAAAATTGCAGCAGAACAAATGCCTGTTAAGTAGATGGGAAAAAAGAGTGAATATGACTGGGGCAATGTCAGGGAAAGTGATAAGGGCCATTGGCATGCCTGGATGCTCCACTGAGCTAGGAATATTATTTTATTTAGCTATCATCTTAATGAACTTTAAGCAGGTCAGTCCCGCCCTCCTGTGATGTGGTGTCAGAGCAGGGAAGGACAGATCTACTTAAAGTGCCAGTGACTTGCACATCGGGCATGCGCCCTCTCCTCCACCTCCATCCAGCCGCTTTCTGTTCTATCCCTGCTGCTGATTCCGCCATAGAGAAAACAGAGGGCAGCAGCAGCAGTACAAGAGCAGGCAGCGACTGCACAGAGGTATGGGGAGGGGGGGGGGGGCACATGCCTGATGTGCAAGTCGCACAGGGCATGATTCTAGCTCGGTACAGCCCTGCATGTAAAGGAAACACTGAGGAGTGTCTTCAGTGAGGCTCAGAGACTGCTCAACTAAGAAAGCCCTGCCCAAACTGTATGAACACAGAAGTGTGAAAGAAAGAGTGGGATGGCATGAGTAAAGTTTAGCACCCAATTGTGATAACACTATATAAGGACTTGCAATTATCTTTTTATTTCTTTCTAGATAGGTACGCATCTAAGTAGGCTACATGGGTCGTAAACAGATTAAGGGAAACAATATCAATAATTTATAGTTAGGGTTTCCCCTTGTTGAATTGGTGAAGATAGCAGTAGGTGCTGATCATCTCTGAAAGTTCAAAATAGGAAGGACACTGCCTGAGATCCTGAGAGCTGGAGATTTCACTGAGGAGCAACAAAAGGTCTGGTACCAGAACATCATCCAACAAACTTATGTATTCTAGCTAAAGAAGACAAAAATTATAAGGAAGGACTAGTAAATCGGACATTGTTCTCATAACATTTTGAATAGTCTTTTTTTTTTTTGGAAAGACACAAACACACTCATCCATAAACATACATTTAATGGACAGTGGTTGTACTCACATAGGGTTGCCAACTGTCACCATATATGCCTGATAGGCTTGATCCAGTCCCGGGTTTACCCCATTGCATGCAGGGAGATGTAGTTCTGATTTCTCTATTGCACTTCATAAGAAAAACAAGATTACAAGTCCCTGCATGCATGGTTCAAATAAAGAGAATGTATTTTTTTTTAAATCTCTATTGGTTCTCAAAGCTGCATAATTTCATATTAAAGTTATAAATACTTAAAGTTTAATTTTATATTTTCTTGTTGTGAAAGTAATCTAGTATCACTGCCTTCTTAGCAACCAGTACTGATCCTAGTGGGAGGGTTCAAACCAAGATGAGCTTATATATAACAGCCTCTTTCACCTCATTTTTAAATCATGCTAGTAGGTCTTAGGTGTTTCTTCTACCTTTTTTTAAAGCATGGAATGTGTCTGATCTGGGCTTCCAAGATGGTATTTTTAAACAATGTCCAGGTTGGATGTAAATTCTTGACCTTTGCAGCTGCTCGTTTTAGTTTTTCTTAACATTTTTCTCAGTTTTTCTTTGTCTCCCTTTGAAAGTTAATAGCTAATGCGGTAGTTTTCCTTGTTGTTCGCTTTCTATTAAATCAAATTTTATCAGGATATGATCAGTATTGCCAAGTGGTCCCAATGACCAGATCTTGTGTTCCACTAAGGATTAGGTTCAAAAAAACCTCCCCCTTGTGTTGGTTTCGGAGCCATCTGCTCCGTGAAGCAGTTACTAATTTCATCTAGAAAATTCATCTCCCTAGCATGTTCTGATGTGACATTCACCCAGTAGATATTGTGTAATTGAAATCAAGTGGTGCACCTAGCCTATTTGACACCTAGAGTAGATCATTTTGATGCCCTCTGTGATGTCCAAAATGATGCCACCCCCCCCATGACAACCTCTCCCATGACACCCACTCCCATGCAGACTTGACAAACTTAGTTTAACTTGTTTGCTGTCTTACTGTGCTGCCTCCATTCCAGACCCAGCGGCTGTTCCCTCCCAGGCTGAAGTTTTGCAGTGCGGCTGTTATCATGAGACTTCAGAAGGTGACAGCGCTGAGCTTGGAGCAGAGGTAGTGCAGCAAGCCAGCAAACATGTTAAAGTGACTTCACCATGCGTGTGTTGCCGCTGTGTAAATCTGGAATTTATATAACTGCACCTCCTTCTTGTCCGCACCCAGAGCGGACCGCACCCACTGCCCTGCCTTTGTATGCCACTGATTGAAATTACCCATTATTACCGTGTTGTCAATTTTGTTTGTTTCCCTAATTTCTGTTGGCATTTCATCATCTGTCTCTTCATTCTGACCAGGTGGAAAGTAGTACACCCCCATTGCCATGCCCTTTCTCTTCTCACATGGAATTTCTATCCATAATGATTATATAGTGCATTTTATTTCCTGCAAAACTTTTATCCTGTTTGACTCGATTCTCTCTTTAATATATAGTGCCACCCCTCCACCAAATTGACCTATCCTATCATTGTGATATAATTTGTACCCAGGTATCTCAGTGTCCCATTGGTTGTCCTCCTTCCACTGAGGGGCATGTTTACTAAAGAACGCTATTGGCGCCGCGTCCCGTTATCGCGCGGTAAGGTAATTACCGCACGATAATGGCGCTTTAACGCATGATAAGGTACCTTATCGCGCATTAAAGCACCATTATCGCGCGGTAATGTACCTTACCGCGCGATAACGGGACACAGCGCCAATAGCATTCTTTAGTAAACATGCCCCTAAGTCTCTGAGATGCCAATTATATCTACCTCTTCATTCAGTGTTACATATTCTAACTCTCCCATCTTAATTTTTTAGACTCCTGGCATTTGTATACAGACATTTCAAAATATGCTTTTTGTTCATATAGACAGTCTTTTGCAGTCTTCTTGGCAATACAGATGATACTTATTACTGAAGCTAAGTAATATTTTAACATATTAATAAAAGGAGATATCACAGTGGTGCCTTGTTACCATACATAGTGCTGAGTTGAATTTTCTCCGACAAAAATATTTTTTCTAACACTGGGAGTTTGTTATTATCGGGATCTTTAGGTTTCTGATTTACTGGTGATTCCGGTTGGGTTCATGTTTGATATACTATAACTTTTGTTCATATTGACAACCAGTTTATCAGTTGACAGGGGTAATTTGGAATCTTTCATCTGTCTGCTGTTTACTTAAGGGCACCTAGACTACTTTTACCTGTATTGCTGCATCTCTTTTGGGATGCCCTAACCTTCCAGTATTGATAGTATCCCTTAAAGATACATTATTCCGAAACATGTGCTCTTGGGCAACTATGGGCTTTCTCCCAATATCTAGTTTAAAAGCTGCTTTATCTCCTTTTTAATGGTTAGTGTCAGCAACCTGGTTCCACCCTGGTTAAGGCAGAGCCCATTCCTTGCTGCCTCTTTTTGTTCTTCATTGGACCTCAGCTCCTTCTCATATCTTATAAAGACACTTGGAAAGATTTTAAGGAAACAGATCCACCCTGTGAGGATGGGTCATATCTGTCACTTCATTTTACCATACCTGTTGCTTGAGGTTCCCACCTCGTCTCATGGTGAAAACAAAACAAGCTTCACAATTGGATAAATGAGGTTGCAGTAGAATTGAAAGAAAGCAGGTTCTCGGGTCTTCAGTTGTGGTCATCTGTCCCCTGCTTCTGAATAAACTTAATCTGAGAATTTGCAAAGCTGGGGGGTGGGGGGAAGAGAAGGGAATGTTATTAACTGGTGTAGATCATTTCTATCAGACAAATACTAAAAAGACGATAGGGTTATTTCAGAAATCCATTCATGATTTGCATTCACACTTGCAAATTGCATCCATGGCCGAACAACCATTTTAGAAAGCTCTGATTTTACATCTCTCTTCCCCCCTTCCTCCTCCTCCCGATCATGTCCAAGCCACTTGGGGCATATCAGGGGAATGGTTTGGATGGAGCAACAGGATACTAGTGTATCTCTGATTTCATATAGGGATCACACGTGCAGTGAACATTAACTACATCTGTTTCTACACATATCCTCCAGCACATTTTGTTTTTTGGAAAGTAGCTCATTTCGATGACCTCTTTCCTGGAGGGAATAAGGAGGCCATCCCCCTAATCCCGCAATGTTTATTTCCCCCACCACATGTTACTTCAGTTAACATTGCTTTTTCTATAAATGGTGAAGTGCAGCGGGAAGCAAGATGGCATGATATAGGTGCACATGGACATTCTGAAATACTAGCGCACACATGTGCAAATTGCTGGGGTTCCTTTGTCAACTTTTCACACATGCATGTTTATAAAATAGCATCTGTCATCGCATGTGGATACCCATCCTCGTGTGTGCCTATGTTTTCTGGTTTGATGCAATATGCACGTTTAGCGTGCGGGGGTGAGGATATGTTGATTTTAGGATAGATTTTCAAATATCCACCCTCTCCTTTAAAATTGTCATTGGACTGCAGACATTTTCACTTGGACATTTCAGCAAACACATATGGCCCCATCATGATCAGGGTACATCCGGCCCGTCCATATCTGCACCTGATTGTGATAACGTGGGGGCTATACGTACCACAGGATCAGAATCAGGTGAACTGGCCTGGATGGACAGGACGTACCCCAATTCTGTGCCGCTGCACATCCTGCCCCCTCTCTGCTCAACCCGCCCAAGGCCCCTGCATGGCAATGATCTATATTTCCCAGACACTTTTTTATTACTTATTAATACCACTTACATATGCGCAATGACAAGGGCACTAATTTACTTGAGGGTGATAGAATGATCTATATACTGTGTGCTGCGATCTTATGCAGGAAACTTAGTCTTCTCCTGGCCCCCTTTTTAAAAATCACATCCTGGATTAGAATTGGCAATTATTATAGCTGTGACCTTCTATCTTACTTGTCATTTACATAGTATCTCCGTGGTGCATAAGAACTATGACCTTCCAGTTTGGTGCTATTTTTTACCATTTAAAAGGACGCCTTTTTTCACTTTGGAACTCTCTTGCTAGATGGGACTACACAATACGCTGATTTACAAAAGAGGCAAGTTCTTCTGTCATTGAATGTTTATTGCACTTAAATGCTTTGTTTTAGAATAGCAATTGTTTTAGTACTTTGTTCACTATCTTAGGAATTGTAGACACTACTGTTAACCTGTCAGTGTTTCTCAAGTCCGGTTATAAAAGTGAGTTTGAGACTCGTCCTACTCATCCTACTCGTCCTACTCATTGATAAGAAAGAGCGCGGTATAGAAGAGCTGTTAAATACATAAATAAAATAAATAAAATCCCTTCTTTTTGCTTTTGTTTTATCTTTGCTCTTATGTTATAATATGCTTTGCATCTTACACGTTTGTATGATGAGTTCTTTTTGTGCATCTAGGTTTTTTGAATTAGTCATACTATGCATTGGTGTGGTGAATTCTTTATTTATTTTTTATTTCTGTCCATTCTGACTCCTGCTTGGGCTTTACAAAAAAAATTGTCAATACTGTGTTATTGGCTTTTATCACAAGGTATATTTTAATATGTTTTCGTTTTGTGTCATTTATTTGTACTTTTTCCTCCCCTGGGGAAGGTTTTACAGCCGAAGAGTGTCGGGGTTTCCTAATAAAGTTTCTGACCGCCAATTACTACAGCTGCTCTTGTTTGTGTTGTCCATACTGGACGTACATCCCTGCTAAACGCTGTTCACAATGACCCCCATACTGCAAATGGACATTCTAAAATGTGCTTTCACATTAATACTGCTTTGTCTAAACCATGACTTTTATGTAATTTTATTATGCATTGTCTAAGTTTTTGTTTGTGATAATTATATTATTATATTAACTCAGGCCTTGGGCAAGCCACTTAATCCTCCATTGTCTCAGGTACGCTTAGACTGTGAGCCCTTCAGGGACGAGGGAATAAAAGATGCCTGTTAGAATATATCTGTAAACCGCTCTGATACATACAGTAAAGGGCGATATATCAAGTGCCTAAAACCATAAACCATAAGTGATTTTTGTTACCCACCCAGAAGCTTTTAGCTGGGTGAATTATCAATAAAGCTGATTGATTGATTGACTGCGGAATCATACAAAGTTCCCCATTATCACCTATAATTTTTAATACATTCCTCCAACTGCTTGAAAATATTATAATGAATGTTGGCTCTGAAGCATCTATGCCAATGATATTCAAATCCTTTTCCTATGATGGGTTCTTGGGATGAATTGACGATGTAATTAAAATCAATATTTTTCTCCAGTGACAGAGTGGACGAGTGATGACAGACTTAAGCTAAATACCATTACAATGGAAGGTATGTGGATGAACGGTAATCCATTACAGGAAGCTGCTTTTGCAGAGCATTAGCCTGCAATCTCAGACTGAGGTATAAAATCTCGGGGACCCTTTTACTAAATTGCACTGGGTTTTTGCAACTAATGCTCATTTATAAAAAAAAAAAAAAAGAAAACAAAAAATAAACAATACATGGCAGTTGCATCTGCTATGTGCTAAGTACCAAAGGTGTGTCCAGCACATTCCTGACAATTACCACATAGAACGCAGTGGCATGCACAAGTATTGCGGGTGCACTTAACTTCAGCTATGGAGGTGATGTTAGGTGAACCTGTGCTAATTGAAAGTGCTCGTTAGCGAGCGGTGTTTACCTCCATGCTAACGGTGTAATGCTTACCACACCCACTCTCTGGCTGAAACCCACCCACTTTCTCTCATAACGCACCATGGACAGTTACCATGGAGACCCAACTGCGCTAACTGTTACGGCCCCATGCTAGCTGTCAACGCATGTCCCAAAGTGCCTTCAGCATGCACCAGAACATGCATTGACAGTGCCCTTTAGTAAAAGATCCCCTTAGTGTCATTTTAAATTCAGCCCACCCAATGAATATTTAGATTTTGGTAGTGACTATAGAAGCTTTAACTTTTTTCTTTAGCTGTGAGAGTTGAAGACAGAAGTGCAGGCAGTAGGGTTAAATCATCTAGATTAGTGCAATTCAGCATATGCTGGATTACCTAAAAAGAAAATAAAAACCTGGCAATTTACAAATAGTGCAGAATGCTGCTGCTAGATTGATCACAGGGAGTAGAAGGTGGCAGGGAGCCTTTCCTATCCACTGTTTCTTGCACTGGCTATCTGTCTCAATTCTGGTCCAATTTAAGATCTTATCCTTGATTTATAGAGCTATTAAGAGCACTGGACCACGGTATTTAGCCAAACTAAAAAGCTGACCACCCTGACATGTAAAGATTTTCAGATGGCTAAACCAGAGGTAGAGTCCTCAGTGTGGTGGTCCTTTGTTTGTGAAATAATTTACCCCATCACCTCAATTTTATACTTATCCATGAAGCAAGGTTCTTTGACAGTTCCCTAACTGAAATGTTTATGTTAGTGAGGATAACTTTGTCCTGATATTGCCTCATTCTGTTAAAATTTTAGATAAATAATATGACCATAGATTAGCCTCAGCCTTAAGAGATATGGACTAGGCGATTTTATGGATGGAATTACTTAAAAGAGGACATCCATTGCTCTTAGTTAAGTGAGATGGTAGATATTTTATTTAAGTTTAAGTTTATTAGCTTAATATACCGCTAAACGTAAAGTAACATCATAGCGGTGTACAGAGTTCAAATCATAATGGTCACCGTAGGGTGAAGGGAGAAAAGGAAAAGAAGTTACATCGACTGATAGGAAAGCAAACTAGGCAGATTCATACAACAGGATGGTAGAGGGGAAAGTGAGGGGAGGGGGAAGGGAAGACAAAGTCATGTGGGAGGTTCAGGAAGGTCAAAGGCAAGGGTAAAGAGGTGAGTTTTAAGGCGGTTCTTGAAGGTGGCATGATCTTGTTCGAGGTGGATAGAAGAGGGGAGAGAGTTCCACAGGGCAGGGGCAAGGAAGAAAAATGCAGAGGAACGAGTGGATTGGAGGCGAGCACAGGTGGGTGAGGGAAGATGCAAGCGATTCAGGTGAAAGGAGCGTAGGGAACGAGTTGGATTGTGAAAGTGAACCAAGTCAGCTAGGTACTGAGGGGAGTGGGTGTGGAGGATGCGGTGGAGAAGGACCAGAATCTTGAAGTGAGTGCGGAACTTGACAGGGAGCCAGTGGAGACGGATGAGGAGAGGAGTGATATGATCACGGATAGATGCATGAAAGATGAGCCGGGCAGCAGTGTTTTGGATACGTTGAAGACGGAGCAGTTGGGAAGCGGGGAGACCAGACAGGACGGAGTTGCAGAAATCAATGCGAGATATAACCAAGGAGAGAAGGAGGATAGAGAGAGCCTGTGGAGAGAGAAAGGGCCGAATGGCACGAGTCTGACGCAGAAAGTAGAACGAGGTCTTTGAAACGTGAGCAATGTGATCCCGAAAGGTGAGGCCAGGGTCAAAAAGGACACCCAGGTAGCGAAAGGTGGAGACTAAGGGAATGGGCGACCCAGAGAAGGAGGGGGACACCTGAGGGGGGGCACCATCACGTGAGAACCAGATGGCCAGAGTCTTAGTAAGATTAAGGTGTAGGCAATGAGTGGTAAGCCAATGGGCTACAGCTGTGAGACAGGTATTCAATGGGGAGAGGTTGGGGGAAAGGGGAAAGGTGTGGTATAGAAGAAGGAGGTCATCAGCATAGTAGAAGGCAGAAATCCCGTGTTGTTGAACCAATAGTGAAAGAGGTGTAAGGAAGACATTGAAAAGGAGAGGAGCCAAAACAGAGCCCTGGGGGACACCGCAGAGCAGGGGAGTAGGTGTAGAGGCAGTTGGGGGAGTGGAGGCAGAGAGAACTGAGAAGGACCTAGAGGAGAGAAAAGAGTGGAACCAGTGAAGGACGGTGCTGCAGAGGCCCGCCTTGCGAAGACAGGCTAGGAGGAGGGGGTGGTCGACAAGATCGAAAGCAGCGGAGAGGTCGAGAGAATGTTAAGGGGTGTGGTCCAGCATCTTAGATAGGGGTAATTGGAGCTTGGGCTGGAGGTGGTTAGCATTGAATAGGGTGGGATTTTAATTTGGCATTGTTGTTTTCGGACTCAGTTCTAGGTCAAATAGTATCCAAAATTACCACTGTGGATGGCACCCTGCCAGCTGATCTCTCTAGTCTTTGTAGATTAGCAGAGGAAAAGGCATGCAAGCTGATCTCTCTAGTCTTTGTAGAAGATTAGCAGAGGAAAAGGCATGCAAGCTTTCTCTACCAGCAATCAATGGAACAGAGGAGGCGCATAACTCATCCTCTTCCTTCTACTCCTCCCCTTCCCCCAACTAGCATCCCCTTTTCAATCCCCCAGCAGTCTCTTGTCTGGCCCTCACCCTTTCTCCCAGCATCCTCTTCCCTGTCTTTTCCCTGCCATCTCCAGTATTCCTCCCATATTTATTAACCCCACATCCGCAATGTTCTCTTCCTACCCACTTCAGCCTGCAAGTCCACTATCTTCTTCCCTGCCTCCAGTGGCAGAAGTTCAAATCAAGGGCCCCAGAGCAGAGGGATCCACTTCAAAAGATACAGGAATGTCTATAAGTGAGTAACTTCCTTCCCCGAGCCCCCCACCCCCGGCACCGCAGGGACTGCCTGGGTGGAATTTACACCACTGCATGCTTCTTACCTCTTCTGCCTCATACCTCCTACCCCCAGGATCCTGTTTTCTGCCTCTTAAATACCTTCATTCTCAGCTTATTTATTTAAACTTATTTCTATACGGCCTTTCTGCGATCCAAAGCGGTTTACAATTAACAAAACCTAACAGGGCTGTGATCAGCAAACTGTTTTACAGAGAACTAGAATGGGAACAACAGTGACAACATTCGTAATAGTTTAACTTCGGAACTATTGCTTCTGCTTCTTGTATCTCACCCCACCCTGTCACTAGTGCTAGCCCTTTGACCATGTCCAAAACTCATAGGCGAGAACTTCCTAGAGCTTTCTATACATTGATCACACAGTGCATGAAAACGACAAACGAGAGGCTCTGTTCTGCCAGTTGTCAACAAGCTCACCATGAGGAATGAGGTCCCACTGATCTATCCTACCCTCCACCATGGCTGAGCCTAGCTCTGTGCAATGTATGTTCAACAAATGGCTCTATAGTTCAGCTATACAGTTCTGATGCTGACCTGTAAATCCCCTTGTCCTAGGGCGCCCTGAGCAATCAAACTGATCACCCTACCCTAAAGCTGGGACTGGCTGCTTTATAAATGTCTGGATTTATATTAACAATCTCTTTTTTAGTGGAGGTGGGAGAGGGTCAGAGGGCTTACTGCACTTTCCTCAGGGAGATGTCTCAAAGCCTTATGTGTGTATGTACGAGGATATAAGTTACAACTTGTTATTTTGTGCTATAATGTTATTTGTTTCAGATTTTTAATGATTTTGATACAGGAAAATTGATCTTGCTACCCTGTAATCAATTTTGAATCACCCATGCACAAGGCAAGGTGTAATAGAAATCACTAATTAAATTACATAAAATTTTGGAGATTATTCCTGGCAGGCCTTCCTGTCTGAAACGGTTTCTGACTGCAGCAGACAAAAAGAAAGGAGAAGTAAAGTGAAGAAAAAAGTTAATTGAATCTCTGCATGAGACTATTTCTCAGAGAGATCTTAATTTATACAACTTTGCTTAAAATGTGCAAGGATTAAGAAATGGTTAAACAGAAATTACAGCTGCTTGATGTGTGCTCTGAGATAATAGGAGTGGGAAGTGGGGGCATTAAAGAACTGATTTTACTTTTTGGGATTCTGTGTTGAATCCCAAAATGTTGAAAGCAGTGGGAACGCCCAGTTTTGTTGACAGCTATTTAGTAGGTTTCGAAACAAAGGATGGATAAGGGACTGCACACAGGTCCTAATTAATGTTAACAAATGAAATAATTCCTTCTGTAAAGAACTGACCTATTTTCCTAGCAAATGATTACTTACAAGGGGGAATAGGAGCTTAGCAGTAAAGCTAAAAACACCGAGTGGTCTGGAGATAAATCAGGACAGATTAAAAGGACTGCTTTTTGTTTTAAGGTTTGGAGATCTGTACGCGTTTATGAGCAGATGCCCCCAAAGAATGGATTAAATACAAATGTAACATTCCCAAAAAGGTTGTACTGGGATTCCTACTCAGAATTCACCAGTGAACAACGAAAATACATTTCTAAATTAGTTTTAGAATTATTTACAAAGAAAGCAGCTGTCATCTGGATAACACATCCATCTTTCAGTTTGCTGCTCGTTCACTTACCTCAGATTTTAGTTTTATTTTTTGCAAACGCAATCTGTGACATGAAATAGTTCCTTGACATACATGTGTGATGAGCCTACAAAATGTTGCCCGTTTGTATCAGACTCCCTATTTCCTGTGCTCTCACAAAGGCACTCTCTTCCTGAAGAAGGTGATCATACCTTCTCTTTCAGCCCAATAGCTTTTGAAGGAACTCCCTGCTGTGCACAGCTGGAGCCTGGTGCCATCAGGAATTAACCTCGTGAAACAGAGCCTGCATGTTGACAGAGCACTGATGTTGTCCATCTCCAAATATGTAAAAAAAAAGGCTTCTTATAATCCAATTTGTCAGCTTCACAGTTTCGCATTGCACCCAGTGATCCATGTTCTAGGTTAAGCACAGTGCGAACAGCATTGTACAGGTTAATTCATGTCGTTACCAATTAGTTGACAGCTAAGCAATAAGGCAAAACAATACATGTTGCTGAATACACTGTGAAAGCACTACGTCTTCTCTTTCTTATGCACCGGACTGTTATTTTCCCTTAAATTGAACACAATTCCTTTCTTTTCTGTTTTTGCCTTCAAGTATCCCTTGAACAAATATGCATCAGATAGCTTGCCCTGGAAGAACTTCACATGATTATCTCAGAATTGTATTTTTTAAAAGATATAATCGTACCGTTTTCTGTGATACCTTTGGCAGTCCAGTCATTAAGCAGGAATTCTTCCTATTAGGAAGTCTGAGTTCAAGGAGGCCATATAGGCCTCGGTGCAGAAACCCTGTGCTACAGCCCAATGCCAAAGCTCTAGTGCACGGTGCCTAACACTAGTTTAATGTAGACTTTCTGCTCACCAATGCTGAAAGCAAACACGTGCAAATAAGCCGTGCACAAAACGTCTGTGCTAGAAAAGCAAGCCAGACACATGGACACAGGAGTCTGCTTTAGCAGCACCTCTATCTTACACATGTGGGCATGCTCAGGCCAGTGCAAGGAATGGAGACACCCTAGGCAGTGCCGCCATCCTGCCAATAAAGGTGGGGGAAGATAGGATTGGAAAATCATGGGGGGGAGGTTAAAGGCTAAAGAAGAGAGGTGGGTTTTCAGTAGAGAATGGAACTTGGAGTAGGATTCTTCTAGGTGAAGGGCAGCGGGAAGAGAATTCCACAAGGAATGGCCAAGGTAAAAGAAGGCTGATTGCCGGATTGATTGGAGGTGCGCTTGTGCTGGGGCAGGGAGGTGTAGGTGGTTGACATGAATTGAGCGGAGACAACGGGAAGGTGAGTGAAATACTAGAAGATCAGCCAGGTACTGAGGTTTGTGGGTATATATAGCCTGATGCACCAGTGTGAGAACCTTGAATTTTATCCGGTAGTCTAATGGTAACCAATGGAGTTGAAAAAGAAGAGGAGTAACGTGATCCCTGGGAGAGGAATGAGATATTAGCCGGGCTGCAGTATTCTGTATTAGCTGTATCCTGTAACGTTGATATTTAGGGACTCCAGTGAGGACGAAGTTGTAGAAATCTAATCTAGAGATGACTAGGGAAAGAAGAAGAGTAGAGAAGGCTTATGAGGAAAGGAATGGTCTAATGATACGGATGCGCCGGAGATAGAAAAAGGAATGCTAGGACACCTGAGAAATGTGGTGGCTAAATGAGAGGTCGCTGTCAAGTAGGACACCCAAATAACGGAGCTTAGATACTAGAGTGATTGGAACACCAGAGAAAGAAGGAGCAAGAAATGGGCAGGCAGAGCTATGAGGCAACCAGAGAGCGGCAGTCTTGGTAATGTTGAGAATAAGACAGTTGGTAGAGAGCCAGGCAGAGACCAAGCATAAACAATCATTGAGGGGAGTGATGTCAGGATGTGCAAAAGAAGTATGATGCATAAGGAAAATGTCATCGGCATAATAGTATGCCGACACGCCTGATTGTTGTATCAATAAAGCTAGAGGGGCAAGAAATACGTTAAATAACAAAGGGGCCAACACCGAGCCCTGTGGAACACCACATGGAAGGGAGAAATACTCTGAAGTAAGGGAACCAGAGGTGATGTCAAAGGATCTAGAATAAAGAAAAGAGTGAAACCAATGATAGACAGCGCCCCTGAGACCCGCATCCCGCAGTCTAGAAAGAAGGAGTGAGTGGTCTACGAGATCAAAGGCAGCAGAGAGATCTAGAGATACTGTCACCGAGATGTCACCATGATCATGTGAGGAGTGTATTTCATTCAGAATAGCAGTGATGATAGATTCTACACTATGGCCCGATCTGAATCCAGACTGATGAGAGTGCAAAAAGTGAATCGTATCAAGACGATGAGATAGTTGAGTGAAGGCAGCTTTTTCAAGAAGTTTTGAGTAGAATGACAGATTTGAAACCGGCCGATAGTGCGCTAAACTAGAAGGGTCTAGGGATGGGGTTTTTTTTAGCAGAGGGTGGACCAGGGAGTGTTTCCATGGCAGAGGAAAGGACCCAGAGCCCAGACTGGAGTTGATAATAGTGAGCAGAGGGGGGAACCAGGCCGAGGGAGGGCTCGGAACCCAAGAAGAGGGTATGGGGTCTAAAGCACATGTGGTCTTGTGAGTTGTGGAAATGACTTTAAGTTCTGAGGACTTGAGTGGATAAAAGTTTGCCCAAGTGTGGGAGAAAGGAGTAGTGGAAGGAGGTGAGATGTGAGGCGGGGATGTCAGTGCTGAGGGACAAGAGGGAAGAGAGGAGCGCAAATCATGGATTTTAGTAGAAAAGAAGGAGGCCAACTGGGATGAGTTGGGGACTAAGGCAGAGGAGGGGATACCAGGAGAGGAGTGAGGTTGTGGGCTTGAAAGAGACTGAAGAGTGGAGTATAATTAACGAGATTGGTTTGGGGCTGACATAATTGTTTCTGAGTAGAAGGTGCGCTTGGCCTGATGGATACTGGAGCGGTATTGGAGGTGACAGGACTTAAAGTGTTGGTAGGCAGCTGGAGATCGGGCCTTCCTCCAGAGATGCTCTGTCCTAAGCAAATGAGAGCATTGTTGACGTAGCCCTGCATGATACCAGGGCTGACGGTTAACATGATGTGAACGAGAAGGTCGCAAGGGTGCAACTTGGTTCAGGGCACGAGAAAGTTCTGAGTTGCAGGAGACAACCTGGGACGTGCAGGAAAGGGAGGAAAAATCAGAAGGGGGAAGCTGATGCGCAGTGGGAAAGCTCTCAAGAATAGTAGAGTTGATGCGACGAGAGAGCCGGACTGAAGAAGAGGAGGAATCATCTTGAGATAGGGCTGAGCTGGGCAGAGAAAGTTGTAATGAGAAGGAGAGGCAAGAGTGGTCAGACCAGGGAACAGATCTATGGGCAAAAGATGATGGTTGAGTGCAGAAGTTTAACGGTGCAATAACCAGGTCTAACGTGTGTCCGGCTGTATGGGTGGGAAAGTTGACGTGCTGCACTAATGAGAGATCATGCAAAAGTGAGGTAAATGAGAAATTCCTTGAAGAAGTGGGCAAATCAAAGTGGATATTGAAATCTCCAAGTAGTACAAGATGAGGAAATTGTAAGGCCAGATCAGAGATAGAGGAGAGCAGAGACTCCCAAAGTAAGGGAGAGAGTGAGGGAGGGGAATAGATTACTAAGAAATGTACCGCTGCAGATGAGTCCAGGCTTAGGAGAAGAGACTCTGGGTATTGAAGGGAAGGAGAGAAAACTTGGGTCACTGGAACCGAGGTGCGGTAGATGGCAACTACACCACCACCTGTCTGGTCAATACGCGGGACGGAGCAGGCGGAGTACTCTGGAGGTAGACATTGCACAAGGAGAGGTTCCTCCCTCTCCCTGAGCCATGTCTCCAGTAGAAATAAGACGTCCAGAGACTCCTGCTCTATGAGTTCATGAATTAGAATTGTCTTAGACCGGAGAGAGCGACAATTAAGCAGACCAAGTCGCAAAGTGTTCGCTTGGGTAAGCGAAGACAGATGGAGTAACGGACCATTGGAAGAGGGGGTAATAAGAAGAAAATTGGGATGGGAAGGTTTTGAGTGCATTGAAGGTGCTAAACCACCCCGGTATCAGAAAGGGGACAGGGGGATGAGGGGCCGCTGACCCCAAAGAACTGGTATAGCAGACATAAGCAGTAGAAGGCTCAGGAAAAGGCAAGGTAAATACCTGATACTGAGGATAGGTTTCCTTGAAGAGGTGAAAGTGTGTGTATTGGTCCTATTAGTGTCCTGAGGACGCGTAGGTATGATTGAAGAAGGTTGTGCCGTGGCGCGTGAGTCGCAGTAGGACATGCCTCCGCCGCCAGAGCTGCCCCAAGGAGTGCACAGGACACGTGCCGCCGTGGTGACTAACACCACCAGTGTTGTAATTTAACTGGAATTGAGGGCGTCCACGTCACCTGAGGAGGGTTGGGCCGCGCTCTCTGTGGCCCGAGCACTTCTGGGGAAGCAATCAGCGGGCGGATGTTGTCAGCAGAAGCGGCAGTCTGGGTAGACAGGAAAGGATTCAAGCCGGGCAAGCATTCAATGATTCAATAACAAAACAGAGGGACAGCACAAGGGCAGGTAGAACAGGTAGGGGAGGGGGAGGGGAGAAGTGGCATATAATAGAAGGCAAGAACTGCGACACAGCACCGGAGCATTTAGTTAAGTGCTGCATTGTGGTTTCAATGCCATTGCCAGTGCTGCAGGTGCCGGAGAGGGATGGCAGCAACAGCAATGAGTAGACCAGGAAGGCTGGAACTCTAGGCAACTGCCTAGTTTGCCTAATGGTAGCATCGGCCCTGGGCATGCTATCCAAAATAAAGATAATCTGAGGTTATTTGACATGTCACCTCAGATGAACAAGGCACAAAGCCCCAATCACATGCTCACCTGACACTGCCAATACATTGCCCCACCCAACCCCTAGTCCCACAGGTGTTCCTTGTGGTCTTGGGCAAACCATTTAACCTTCCATAGCCCATGTTCCCTGTAAAATAGTTATCTCCAAGTTATAATGCCCTGTTCAATGTAATTTCAGTTTGTTCAATGTAAACCGCCTTGATATGATGAAAGGCGGTATATAAGAAATGTTAAATAAATAAAATAAATAACACTGCCATACAACCATTGGTGAACCGGTGGCTCTGAACTTCCTAAAAAATGTCTCTGGTGCCAGATGGTCTTAGCCCCCAACCCCAAAACCCAATAAAAATAACCTTTGGTGGCTCAAGTGGCTACTACATCCCCAACTCCCTTACACTGCTTCAATCCCTCCACCCCAGTAACCCTAATCCTCTCAAATCCCCCTGTAGTTCTAGTCCTCTTTAACCCCCCCCCCATAAATCCCTCACTGGGGGTCAGGAGCAATGCTCACATGTTCCTTCCCTGCACTGCCATCTTGGGAAAATGGCAGCCCTGACCTTGCATGATGCATCCTGGGATATACCAGGCAGGGTGTGTCTTCAATATAAGGTAAAAATTGCCTTATATGGCAGACTGACTCCCACCCCCCCATGGCACATTATGGGATGCACAGCGCATGGCCAGCAGACTGACCCTATGCTGTGTATCCCAGAATGCACCGGGGGGGGGGGGCAGTCTGCTATATAAGGCTAATTTTACCTTATATGGCAGAATGAGCCTGTCCATGGCATACCAAGTGCTGAAATTTTCCAAGATGGTGGTGCAGAAGAGGAACATATGGGCATTGCTCCTGCCCCCCAACAAGGGAGGTACAGGGGGGATTGGGGAGATGTTTGAACTTCCAGGTGGGGAAAATTATAGCTATTTGGCTACCAGGGTGGGATTGAAGCAGTGGAGCAGTGTGATGGGGTTGTGGGTGTAGTGGCTACACGAGTCATCAATGTGTTTTGTTGGATTCAGGGGTGGGTGGTAGTGGCCACTGAACCACCCTGGACATTTTTTAGGGGGGTTGGGGTCACAACTCTACCAATGATTGTATGACAGTTTCAGTGTGGTGATGGTGGGCGGAGATCTTCTGAGTTTGTCTCATGCTTTCTTGAATTCAGATACAGTCTTTGTTTCTACTAACTCCACTGGGAGACTATTCCACGCATCTACCACTCTTTCCATAAAGAATATTTCAGCAAATTACTTCTGAGTCTATTCCTTTCACCCCTCATTGCAGAGCTTTCTTTCAATTGAAAGAAGCATTCCTCCTGTGCATTTATGCGACTGAGATATCTAAATCTCTCTATTCTCCAGTCTTCTGGGACCTCTCCCAACTCTAAGGAACCACTGAAAAGATCAGACAGTAGAGCAACTAGAACTTCCTTCAATACTCTCGGATGTATCCCATCTGGTCCTATCGCTCTGTCCACTTTTGGTTTAGCTAGCTCCTCGCAAACACACTCTTCTGAAAATTGTTCAAAATCTGTCTCACTTCTGTTCCCATTTCTCTGTATTTTCTGAGGTTCTGATCTTGACCCTTCATCTGTGAACAGAGAACAGAAATATTTGTTATGCAATTCCATTTTGTCCTCATAAGCTTCTGCATACAGTATTCCTCCCCTTCACCCTTGAGTCTGACTATACCACTTTTGCACTTCCTCCTCTCACTACCATATCTAAAAAATGTTTCCCCCCACGCCCCCTCCCCCAACCATTTTACTGTATTGGCTATTTTTTATTCCATTTGTATTTTCGCTTTCCTAACTACTTTCCTAGCTTCTCTTAGCTTTTCTGAATATTAATGCTTGCCTTCCTTTTTCTGTGATCTCTTGTATTTTATAAAGGCCACCCTCTTTTTTCTCACCTTTTCAGCTAATTCTTTTAGGAACCATAGTGGCCTTCTTTTCCCTTTACATTTACTTACTTTCTTTGTTTTATATGAAGCATTTTTAAATTTAGAGGCAGATTCCACAAAATCTACATCTAGCCCGCGGACACGTTTAAATCAGAAATGAGCACAATTCCATGCCAATTCTGCATCTGTGGGTATTGAAGCACCCACATTTCTGGAATTGGCATATAGATGTGTCCAGTGTGACACGTCCAACATGCTGTTCAGCTGGCCTGTGAATGTATCTAGCGTGAGGCACGCGCACAGGTGCAGGCATGGGCCATATAGTGAGGCAGAGAAACCCATCCCCACTAATATTACAGGACACAGATAAACACTGCAATTGTTTTGGATGTCCCCACACTCACCATATTCTAGAAAGTTGCACATTTCCAATTCTGCCTATCTCCATGATATACCTGTGGACGCCTCCGATGGCCACGCGTCCTCGGTTAAAACGTGCATCTCCTAAGCTGCTCTTCTCACTGACAGTGTTGTGCTGATGCAAACTAGACATAAATACTGATGATACATAAATGCTGATGCAAACCAGATTTATTTATTTATTTATTTATTTACATACTCTTATATACCGCGCTATTCTGCATCAGTGCGGTTTACATTGAACAAACTGAAATTACATTGAACAGGGTATTATAACTTGGAGATAACTATTTTACAGGGAACATGGGCAATGGAGGGTTAAGTGGCTTGCCCAAGACCACAAGGAGCACCTGTGGGACTAGAAACCCCAGTCCTTCCGGCCCAAGGTTGCTGTCCTCTAGTGGGATTTGAACCACCGACCTTCCGGCCTGAAGTACCTTGCCCCAACCACTAGGCTACTCCTCCACTCCTGATTATATATACTAGTCGGTTTCATGCCCAGAACACTGCAAAATAATCTCAGTGTACTCTAAGATATAATAAGATCAAGAAGATATTAACATGTTTGCATTACATAACTTGCATCAAAATGTACATGGCAGTATAACAATTCCTGTTATTCTTGCATTGGTCATCTCTAAAAATACTCTTTAAAATGCTAAGTATGGACCTTTAGCAACCACATAAAAACCTAAACTAACTTTACAATTCCCCAAAGGATGCACTGTCTTGCTGAGCAACCTAACTATGCTCTTCTAATGCCTATGGCTGTCTGGATATGACATCTGTTCCCCACATATCTGGGTACTGGCATTTCTCACAGCAGCTCCCAACATGCAACTATACTTATCCCATACAATGTCCACTCTCTGTCCTGGCTTATGTTGATCTGTATACATCTGCTATCTGTGGGGCAACCCTGCCTCCCCTCCCACAATCTGCTTTTGGCACTGCTCCCCTGGTCAGGCCTGTGTGGGTATGGGAGGGGGGATCCCTGTGCCATCATACCAAGTAGCCAGCCTCCAGATATATCACTGCTCTTGCAGCTTGCATAGATCCTGGACTGAATAAGTATGCAGGCAGCAGGGCAGAATCTGGGGAATATTGGTCCTATTAGTGAATACATGTTCGGTAATTTTGTTCTTTATAATGGTATCTACCATTTTTCCTGGTGCTGACGTCAGGGACACCAGTCTGTAGTTTCCCAGATCACCCCTGGAACCCTTTTTAAAAACTGGAATTACATTGGCCATCCTCTGTAATGGCAATTTTTAAAAAGGGGTTCCAGGAGTGATCTGGGAAATTTAGTGCTATATATTCTAACTCTCCCATCTTATTTTTTTTTAGACTTTTAGCATTTGCATTCAAGCATTTGAGAGGCTATATTTTATTCATATTAATCTGATTATTGATAGGCAAGGGTAATTTGGAATCTTTAAGCTCTGTCTGCTCTGTACTTAAGGGTATTTGGGTTATATTTGTCTTTATTGAAACCTCTCTGTTGATGTGCCCTAACTTCAGTCTTTTGCTAGTACCCTTCATGGATACATTGTTCCGAACCGTGCACACTTGGGCAACTGTCGGCTTTCCCCTATTATTTAGTGTAAAAGCTGCTTGATCTCCTTTTTAAAGGTTAATGCCAGCAGCCTGGTTCCATCCTGGTTCATGTGAAGCCTATTCCTTTGGAAAGGTCACTCCTTTCTTCAAAATGTTACCCAGTTCCTAACAAATCCAAAACCCTCATCCTTGCACCATTGTCTCATCCACGCATTGAGACTCCGGAGCTCTGACTGCCTTTTGGGTCCTGCGCGTGGAACGGGAAGCATTTCTGAGAATGCTACCCTCTAAGTTCTGGATTTCTACTTCCTACCTAAAAACCTAAATTTGGCCTCCAGAATCTCCCTACCACACTTTCCTATGTCATTGGTACCAACATGTACCAAGACTGCAGACTCCTCCCCTGTGCTATCTGATACTTTGTCTAGGTGGCACATGAGGTCTGGTAACTTTGCACCAGGCAGGCATGTTACTAAGTGATCCTCATGACCACCAGCCATCCAACAATCTACAAGCCTAATGACTTAATCACCAGCTATAACAACCGTCCTAACCCTCCTCTCGTGGGCATATGGTCCTGGAGAAACCTCCTCGGTGCGAGAGGGTTTTATATCACCTGGAGGACAGGTCCTAGCTACAGGATCACTTCCTGCCACACCAGTGTGATGCTCTCCTGTCATGTGACCTCTTTCCTCAATGGCAACAGGGAGGTTGCCAGACTGGAGGTAGGACTTCAGTACTATGTCCTTGTAGGTCTCATCTATATACTTGTGTTTTTCTTATGTCCTCCAAGTCTGCTACTCTAGCCTCCAGAGCTTGAAGTCATTCCTTGAGAACAAAGAGCTCTTTCCACCTAGTACACATTTGATAACCTCACTCGTTATTCACTTTTCCAGGTCATTTATGAATATGTCAAAAAGCAGCGGACCCAGCACAGATCCCTGGGGTACTCCACTATTCACCCTTTTCCATTGGGAAAATTGGCCAATTTTGCCATACCCCTCTGTTTTCTATCCTTTAACCAGTTCCCGATCCACAATAGTACATCAGCTCCTATCCCATGACTTTTTAGTTTTGCCAAAAGTCTCTGATGAGGGACCTTGTCAAAGGCTTTCTGAAAGTCCAGATACACTATATCAACCAACTCACCTTTGTCTACCTGTTTATTCACATCTTCAAAAAAACATAACAGATTAATAAGACAAGATCTTTCTTATCTAAAGCCATGTTGGCTGTCTCCGATTAAGTCATGACTACCTAGATGTTCAGTAATTTTGTTCTTTATGATGTTTTCTACCATTTTTCCCAGTACTGACATCAGGCTCACCGGTCTGTAGTTTCCCAGATCACCCCTGGAACCCTTTTTAAAAATAGGCGTTACATTGGCGATCTTCCAAACTTCAGGTATTACAGATGATTTTAATGATAGTTCACAGATTACTAATAGCAGGTCTGCAATCTCATATTTCAGTTCCTTCAATGACCTTGGATGTATACCATCTGGTCCAGGTGATTTGCTACTCTTCTGTTTATCAAATAGCTGTAATACATCGTCCCGGTGTAGTGATATTTCTTTCAATTCTTCTGCAGTATCACCTTTAAATACCACTTCAGTCATGGCTAGCATCCCCACATCTTCCTCAGTAAAGACCGAAGCAAAGAATTAATTCAGTCTCTCTGCTATAGCCTTGTCGCCTCTTACTGCCCCTTTTACCCCTCTATCATCTAATGGTCCAATTGACTCTCTCGCGGGTTTTTGCTACGAATGTACTTGAAAAAGTCTTTATTATGCGTTTTTGCTTCCACAGCAAGTTTCTTCTCAAATTCTCTCTTTGTCTGCCTTATCAATGCCTTGCATTTAACTTGCCAGTGCTTGTGCTGTTTCCAGTTTTCGTCATTTGGCTCTTTTTTCCATTTCCTGAAAGATGCTTTTTTGGCAACAACAACCTCTCTGACCTCACCCTTAAACCATGCTGGCAGTTTTTTGGACTTCCTTCCACTTTTCTTAAAGCGTGGCATACAGCTGGTCTGGGCTTCCAAGATAGCATTTTTAAACATCACCCAAGCTTGATGTAAGTCTTTAACCTTTGTAACTGCTCCTTTTAGTTTTTTCTTAACTATTTTCCTCATTTTATCATAGTCTCCCTTTTGAAAGTTAAAAGGTAGCATTGTGGATTTCCTTACCATCCCTCCTCCATTAATTAAATCAGATGCGATCATGCTATGATCACTATTGCCAAGTGGCCCCAACACCCTTATCTCTTGCACCATATCTGGTGTTCCACTAAGGACTAAGTCCAAAATGGCTTCCCCTCTGGTCTGTTCATGAATCAGCTGTTCCAAGAAGCAGTCATTTATTTCATCTAGAAACTTTATCTCCCTAGCATGTCCTGCCATGACACTGACCCAATCAATACCGGGGTAATTGAAATCACCCATTATTATTACTGTTCTGTAACTTTTGTTAGCTTCTCTGATTTCTTTGAGCATTTCATCATCCATTTGTTCATTCTGGCCAAGCGGTCGATATTACAACCCCACTGCCATCGCCGTCCCATTTTTACATGGAATTTCAATCCATAGAGATTCTACAGAGAATTTTGTTTCCTATAGAACTTTAATCCTTTGTGACTCAATGTCCTCTCTAACATAGAGCGGAACCCCTCCACCAATTTGATCAGCTCTATCATTACGATATAGTGTGTACCCAGGTATTAAAGTGTCCCACTGCTTGTCCTTCTTCCACCATGTCTCTGTTACCAATCATATCTAACTTCTCAATTAGTGCTATATATTCTAACTCTCCCATCTTATATTTTAGACTTCTAGCATTTGCATACAAGCATTTTAGAGACTGTATTTTATTCATATTAATCTGGTTATCAGTAGGCAGGGGTAATTTGGAATCTTTAAGCTCTGTCTCCTCTGTACTCAAGGGCATTTGGGCTACCTTTTTCTTCATTGGAACCTCTCTGCTGATGTGCCCCAACTTCATTTTTTTGGTAGTATCCATTGTTCCGAACCATGCGCTCTTGGGCGACTGTCGGCTTTCCCCTACTATCTAGTTTAAAAGCTGCTCTATCTCCTTTTTAAAGGTTAATGCCAGCAGTCTGGTTCCATCCCGGTTAAGGTGAAGCCCATCCCTTCGGAAGAGCCCCTCCTTTCCCCAGAATGTTCCCCAGTTCCTAACAAATCCAAAACCCTCATCCTTGCACCATCGTCTCATCCATGCATTGAGACTCCGGAGCTCTGCCTGCTTTTTGGGTCCTGCGCGTGGAACGGGAAGCATTTCAGAGAATGCTACCCTGGAAGTTCTGAATAACTTTCCTGGATATTTAATTTTGCGGCTGCTGGGGCACGGATGGCGCGGGGGGGGGGGGGCCAGGGGACATTCCCCGCAACCCAACCCTGACCTTAGGAGGCTAGATCGGGGGTCGGGCTGTGAGGAATTAGCATTTGTTACAGGCGGCCGGCATCGCAGCTTTTAAGTGAAGCCGCTATGCCATGGCAACAGGATGCCATGGAGCCGTGACTCCATTTAAAAGCCCTGACTGAGTTAGTAGGGCTGTGCATGTACATGCAGGCCAGACTGAATCACAGTTCTGGCCTGCACATACATGCCTGATCGCAATTCTGATCCCACAGGGCTAGATGTGCCCCTCGGGATCAGAATCGCGATCCCCTCTGTATGATCGTTTCAGACCGGATGTACAGAGGGGATTTACGTATGGGATGGAATCGGGCTGACTGCTTTCTAAATGTTGTCCTTTTTACCCATGTTAGAGGTATTTAATGTTTTATTTACTTAGGGTCTTTCCTCACCCGTCCCCGACAAATCTACTTTAAAGTCTGCTGCGGAAGACACTTCAACCCTTCCTGAATAGGTTGGAGGCTCAGCAGCCCTTGAAAAATCATCCCATGGTTGAGGAAACCAAAATGGTCTCAATGACACCATCCGCACAGCCATGCATTCATTTTTAGGATGTGAGCATCTCCGCCTGGGCCTTTACCCTCAACAGGAAGGATTGAGGAAAACACCATCTGTGCACCTATCTGCTTCATCCTCTCTCCCAAAGGCATGAAGATCAAACATTAAGAGAAGTGTAAAAAACTGCACAGTTTCAGCACAGTTATTTCATTGGGAGCAATCGCATGCACTCTTTTGCATGCGATTAACTTGCCCGCTATGCTAGCTTGTTTTCTGCATCAGGAGCAAGACTAGTGTGAGAATATCTTGAGCAAAACACAGTGCTAGAATATAGCAGTTTGCGGCAGCAAGGCCACAGTGAGAGAAGATCTGCAGATGGTAAGCTCTCTTCTTTGACACCTCTCTAAACCTCAGTACCCATGGCATGAAGTGTCTTGCTACAGTTTGCCTTTTTCATTCAGTCATCCAATTAAATACAATACTGTGACCTTAGGGTTGCCAACTTTTTCTCCGAGAAAACCCTGACATGCTCCACCCCTGCCCCGCCCCGCCCCCAGCCCCACCCATGCTGCACCCCAGCCCCACCCACAAAAATTACAGAGGATTCACTCCCCCCCCCCTTAGTGCTGGTTCACTCACATCCCCCCTCTTAGTGCTGGTTCACACCCCCCTAGGGTTGCCAACTTTTTCACCGAGAAAAACCCGACACCTGTGGCTCGCCATGCTCCACCCATTCTCCGCCCCTAGTCCCACCCCTGCCCCGCCCCCAGTCCCACCCACAAAAATTACCAAGGATATGTGTAGGCTAACTTCCTTGGTCAGATAATAATTAAACTAGGAACCCCAAAATCCAAACATGAAATGTACAACACTGGAGAAATAAAACTATAAAGTCATTTCCTCTTGCACTAAAGAAAAACGCAAAGATGTTAGCAATACACACTTCCCAGACCAGACATATTCCAGTTAATAAATTCAAAATAAAAAGTATTTTTCTACCTTCTGTTTGGGCGTTTTATTTTTCAGTTGTAATTGCTCCAGTCACTTTCTTCTGGTTTCTTCGTGTCTTCTGCGAGCTATCCATTTGTCCTTTCTTCTCTTTTAGATGTTTTCCATTCTCTCTCTATTTCTGCTTTAACATACTGATTGTTTCCCTTTTGCTCTTTCCCCCAATTCTTTCCTTATTCCTTTATCATCCGTTTAAATTTCACCCTTCCATTCTCAAGCCCCTCTTACTCTCCCAATACCCGGCCCATCATAGACTTTTCTTCCACACAAAATATTTTTTCCCCTCTCTATTCTCATTCCCCATCCAATCTAGTCCTCCCCCAAAATCAGTTCCCTTATAGTTCTAGACCCACCCAGCATCCACTCCCTTCTAGTCCCATTCTCCCATGCCCCACATCAGCCCATTTCCAGTCCTATTCCAGCTCTTCATCAGCCCATTTCCAGTGCTAGCCCTCACATCACAGGCCATTTCCAGTCCTAGCCCCCCCCCCCAATCACAGCCCATTTCCAGTCCAAGTCCCCCATCACAGCCTATTTCCAGTCCTAGGCCCCCCCACCATCACATCCCATTTGCAGTCCTAGCTCCCCCCACCATCACAGCCCATTTGCAGTCCTAGCCCCCCTAATCACAGCCTATTTCCAGTCCAAGTTCCCCGTCCCTCCACCATAGCCAATTTCACGTTCAAGGTCCCCCCCCCCCCCCCCATAGCCCTTTTCCAGTCCAGGTCCCCTCCACCCCCATCACAACCCATTTCCAGTCCATGTCCCCCCCCATAGCCGTTTTACAGTCCAGGTCCACCCCATAGCCCTTTTACAGTCCGGGTCCCCCCCCCATCACAGACCATTTCCAGTCCAAGTCCCCCCCCTAGCCCTTTTCCTGTCCAGGCCCCCCCCATCACAACCCATTTGCCCTCCAAGTCTCCCCCCACAGCCCTTTTCCAGTCCAGGTCCCCCCCCCATCACAGCCCATTTCCAGTCCAAGTCCCCCATCACAACCTATTTCCAGTCCTAGGCCCCCCCACCATCACAGCCCATTTGCAGTCTGAGTTCCCCCCCCCCAGCCCTTTTCTGGTCCAGGTCCCCCCCATCACAACCCATTTCCAGTCCAAGTCCCCCCCATAGCCCTTTTACAGTCCAGGTCCCCCCCATCACAGCCTATTTCCAGTCCAAGTCCCCCCCCCCCCAGTCCAGGTCCCCCCCATCACAACCCATTTCCAGTCCAAGTCCCCCCCCCAGCCCTTTTTCAGGCCAGGTCCCCCCCCCATCACCGCCCATTTGTAGTCCTAGCCCCCCCCCCCCCCCCTCACAGCCCATGCAGTCCTTGGCCTCCCCCTCCCCCTCCCCCCCCCGACCAGCACCGCGGCTGTCTGAGAGGCTTCAGAGGGAGCAGGGTAAGCTCGCGCGAGGCCCCGGCTCCCTCTGTACAGCCGCCAGCGTGAAGAGCCTTTTCCTTCACGCTGGCGGCTGTATCTGTGAAGCCGCGAATGCTGGGAAAGGTTAAAGGGTATTGCCTTTAACCTTTCCCACCAATTGCGGCTTCACAGATACAGCGGCCAGCATGAAGGAAAAGGCTCTTCACGCTGGCGGCTGTACAGAGGGAGCCGGGGCCTCGCGCAGGCTTCCCCGGCTCCCTCTGAAGCCCTCCGGTGTGTGGACCGGCCTTGGGTAGGTTTTTTTTTTAACTGCGGGTCGGGAGAAAAGCCGGTCTTTTGCTCTGGCCGCTCCCGATCTTGCGGCCAGAGCAAAAAACCGGCTTTTCATGGGCCGGTTTAACATCTGCGCCGGCAGCCGGCCTGGCCATGGAAAAACCGGCCAGGCCGGCTGAAAACTGGCCAGTTGGCAACCCTACACCCCCCCTCTTAGTGCTGGTTCACTCACCCCCCTCTCTTAGTGCTGGTTCACTCACTCGTCCCCCCCCCCTGCTGGTTCACTCACCACCCCCCCTCTCAGTGCTGGTTCACTCACTCACCCCCCCTGCTGGTTCACTCACCCCCCCCTCTTAGTGCTGGTTCACTCACTCACGCCCCCCCCTTCGGCCAGTGCTGTTGAATATTCCCTTTAAAGACCGTGGCACTGTCTGGACCATTCCAGGGAAGTCCATGGGTGGGGCGAAGGTAGTTCCAGCACATAGATGGTTAGAAGTGATTTTCAGGTCACCAACGAGCTAAGTGCTGGTATAAAGCCAGGCTATCTCAATAATGGTTCTAAGTTTATGCGGTTTGGTTATCCAGATAGCAGCTGAATATTGCCGCTGTCTGGATAGCTGTGCTGCTCAGCGCTGAAACTGGATATTCAGTGCCAAAGGATATCCAGATTTTGGCACTAAATATCTGGTTTCACTTTTAGCTGTGACAATCAGGCGCTTATAAATGCTGTCATCACTGGATGAATATCAGGCCTGTGAAGTCCAAAGACAGACATGTTCCAATCACTAAACTGAAAATAAAAACATTTTCCACCTTTTGTTGTGTGGTCATTTTATTCTCTAATCGTGTTGATCCCAGTCTCTGGTTTCTGCTTTCTTCATCTTTTAACTCACCCTCTAGGTCTCTGGTCCATTAGCCACTTCTCTCCCCTCTTGTCTTCACATCCTTCCATCTCTGACACTGATATTTTCCTTTCAGTTTTCTTTTATTTTTCTCTATCAACTCAGATTTCATGTCTCCTTCTTACCTTCTTACCATCCAGTTCTCAATCTCCTCCAATTTTTTTACAGCATCTTCCTACCATTTCTCAACCTTTAACACAACCTTCTCACGCCACATCTCTGTGTCCTTCCCCAGTCTTTAACTAACTCTCTCCTATCTCTTTCTCTCTTCGGTCCTCTGTGTCCAGCATATCTCTCCTTCTCTCCTGCCCTGTCTTGTTCCTCCCCCTCTCTCACCATTCTAGTGCCTCTCCCCTTTTTCTCATCCTACCTCCTCCATGTCCAGAATTCCCCCTCTCTTCCTTATCCCATGTCAAGCATCTCCTCATTCCCCTAACCTGTGTTCAGCTTCTCCTCTATCTCCCCATGTCAAGCATCTGTCCTCCACCCCTACCCTGTGTCCAGTCTCTGCTCACTATCTCCTATGCCCCCATCCCATGTCCATCATCTGCCTTTCATCCCCCATGACCCCCATGACCTCATGTCTAGCCTCTGTTCTCCACTCCATGTCCACCCCATCTGCCCCCAGCTTCCATGCCCCAACCTATATCTAGTATCTGCCGTATGTCCCCAACTCCATGTCCAACATGTGCCCTCCAACCCTCATGACCCCTATCCTATGTTTAGCATGTGCCCTCTGATCTTCTACTCCCCAACTCCATATCCAGTATCTGCCCTCCATGCCCTTATGCCCACCACAGGTCAAGCCTCTGCTCTCCATCCCATGTCCAATATTCGCACTCCATCCATCTACCCCCACTTGTATCTACCATTTGCCCTCTATCCCCTTATGCTCTAAACCCCACTACTATATGCCCAGCATGTACCCTTCATTCCCTACTGATATCCTGCATCTGCCTTCCACACTTCCATTCCCACACTTTGTGTCCAGCATCTACTCTGTCCCTCCTTCATACCCAGCATCTCTCTTCCAGCCATTACTCCCCCTTTATATCCAGCATCTGCCTTCCATCCATTAATTCCCCCCTCTGGTATCCAGCATCTCCCTTCCAGTCATCAACACCCGCCTTGCTATCCAGCATCTCCCTTCCAGTCATCAACACCCGCCTTGCTATCCAGCATCTCTCTTCCAGCCACTACCCCCCCCCCCCCCCGTTTCCAGCATCTTCCTTTCAGCTATTAACCCCCTCCCCCCAAGCCGCTGCTTCTGCTTTTTACAGAGCAGCAGCTGCAATAAACTTACTTTGAAAAGTAAAGACAACCTGTGAGGAGCCCTCCGGTCATCGCAGCGCCCGAGGAAGTGATGTTATAGGGGGCGGGCTCCTCACAAGTTGTCTTTCCTTTTCAATTTGAAAAGTAGAAGCAGCGGCTGCACTGCCACGGGGGATCGTGTTCGCGCCGTAGAGTCGGGAGAAAAGCAGGGCTGGGTTTTTGCTCTGACCACTACCGATCTTGCGGCCAGAGCAAAAAACTGGCTTTTCAACGGCCGGTTTTACATCTGTGCCGGCAGCCGGCCTGGCCATGGAAAAACCAGCCAGGCCGGCTGAAAACCGGCCGGTTGGCAACCCTATGTGGCCTCCCTCTCATTATGGCAAAGGAATTAAGAGCCAAAATAAGGAGGCCATTTTAGAAACATTTGCACAGTGAAACAGCAGCTGTTACATGTGTAGCTTGGCTACCTGTGCACAGGGCAATTTTATAACACAACCCTCCCCCACCCTCCTTCCTCCTCTTTCTCCACTTCTTCCCCTCTCTTCTCATCTCCTATCACTACTCCTCTCTCAGGTCTTCTGCCTCTCCTCTCCTCTTTCTCCTCCCCCCCTTCCTTACCCTTTTCTCTCCTCTTCTCTTTTCCCTCCTTTTTTTCACCCACCTTTATCTCTCCCTTTTCTCACCCTCCTCTCTTATCTTCCCCCTTTCTCCCATTTCTCTTTCCTCCCTTCCACACACTGTCTCTCCCTCCAGGGGCGGCCCAAGGGGGGTGCGGGGCCATGTGCGGAGACTCGGTGCGGGGCCTCATTTGCATAAGGGGCCTCATTTGCATAAATATTTGCATAATGTTACCATACACGAACTTTTAGTAAACATGCCTCTTAATGAGTGTATGAATAAAGAAAGACTAAAAAGACTTCTACATTACTATAATCCAATACCAACCGCCAGGCACATTAGGAACTACTACAAACACTGCCCATTTAGAACCCATAGCAAACCCGCCGTATCCTAACAGCACTACCAGGACTCATAAAGCACCATACCCTAACTATCAAAAGGAAACGCTGCAAATATTAAACCAATACATTTCAGAGAACAACAATACATGACCTACTGGGGAAAGAGAACAAGTGGCAATGTCAAATAGGAATTACATAAACAGAATACCTCAGCTCAGTTACACATGCAGAACATAGACCATCACCAAACAAGGAATCACAATTTAGAAACAGGAAGACAATAATTAAACTGGGAATCCCAAAAGCCAAACTTTTCCCGGATGTTAGCAGGGCTACTCAGGCTCGACGCAAGCAGTTCCTGGGGTTAAAATCATCTGTGTTGGCTATTGGAGCTGGTTTCTATTTAAAATTCCCTTGTAGATGTACAATTACTTTTGAAGGTCAATCCTTTGTGTTGTGGATGTGCTCCAACTTAAGTCTTTTTGAATCAGAAAGAGGTGGTAAAGGAGTTGGGTGGTGAGATTTCTGGGTCCACATAGTGAGTTTGGTACTCCTGATTTCTTTATTCTTTTTGTATATCTGGTAATTGTTCTCCCTTGATGTGTTTTGTTTATGTTTTTCATATTTGTTTCTTGAGCGCTGTTTAATATTTTTGATTTGTATTGCTTGAACGTTGTGATTTAATCAAGAAAATTCATAAATAAAAATTTAAAAAAAAAAAAAAAAAAAAAAAAAGCCAAACTTGGAATGTACAACACTGTAGAAATAAAACTATACATTAATTTGCTCTTGTACTAAACAAAGCGCAGACGTTAATGATGCACATTTCCCCGAGCTGACATATTCCACATAATAAATTCAAAATAAAGAGATATTTTTCTACCTTTTGTGCATTTTTTTTCAGCTGCAATTGCTCCAGCCACTTTCTTCTGGTTTCTTCGTGTCTTCCGCTAATTCTTCATAGTCTGCTGTCCATTTGTCTTTTCTTCTCTCTTCTAGTTTTTTTCCATTCTCTCTCTACATCTGCTTTAACATCCTATTCTTTCTCCTTTTTGCTCTTTCCTCATTCCTATTTCATCCACTCCAAATTTTACCCCTCCATCCTCAATCCCCACCTACTCTCCCAATATCCGGGACAATTGTAGATTTTGTCTTCCCTCCACACAAAATATTTTTTCCCTCTCCATTTCACCTCTCCCAGCTCCATCCCATTCTAATCCTCCCCCAACATCAGCTCCATTCTAGTTCCAGTCCCACCCAGCATCCGCTCCTTCTAGTCCCCGCATCAGCCCATTTCCAGTCCTAGCCCCCCATAAGCCCATTTCCAGTCCTAGCTCCCCCATCTATTTGCAGTCCCATCCAAGTCCCTCCATCAGCTCATTTCCAATCCCAGCCCCCGATGAGGCCCGTTCTAGTCCTGTCCTAGCCCCACCATCAGCCCATGTCAAATCCTAGCTCCCCTCCACTCAGCCCATTTCCAATCCAAGCCCCCCATGAGCCTACTTCCAGTTCCAGCCCCTTCATGAGTCCAGTTCAATCCATAACCCACACACAGCCCATTTCCAATCTTAGCACCCCCAACAGCACATTTCCAGTCCTATTCTAGCCCATCAGCCATTTTCCTTTCCTAGCCCCCCCCTCACCCATTTCCAGTCCTAGCTCCCTCCCCTCACAACCCATTTCCATTCCAAGCCCCCGTCCCCATCAGCTATTTGCAGTTCAAGCCCTCCTTCCACTCAGCCCATTTCCAGTCCTAGCCTCCTCATAGCCATTACTAGTCCTAAACCCCCCATCAGCCCATTACGTCCTAACCCCCATCACCCTATTTCCAGTCCTAGCCCCCCATCAGCCTATTTCCAGTTCTTAGCCCCCCTCCCATAGCCAATTACCAGTCTACCCCCCATCAGCCCATTTCCAGTCTTAGCCCCCCATAGCCCATTACAGTCCTAACCCCCCCATCACCCTATTTCCAGTCCTAGCCCCCCATCAGCCCATTTCCAGTATTAGCCCCCCCATAGCCCATTAACCAGTCCTAACCCCCCCATCACCCTATTTCCAGTCCTAGCCGCCCCATCAGCCTATTTCCAGTCTTAGCCCCCCCATAGCCAATTACAGTCCTACCCCCCCCATCAGCCCACTTCCAGTCTTAGCCTCCCCCCCCATGGGCCATTACCAGGCCGTACCCTCCCCCCCCATCAGCCCAATACAAGTAGTCGCCACCCCCCCCATGGCCCATTACCAGTCCTAACACCCCCATGGCCCATTACCAGTCCTAACACCCCCCCCCCATGGCCCATTACCAGTCCTAACCCCACCCGGCCCATTACCAGTCCTAACACCCCCCCCATCAGCCCACTTCCAGTCTTTAGCCCCCCCATAGCCCATTACCAGTCCCTAACCCCCCCATCAGCCCATTTCCAGTCCTACCCCCCACTTCCAGCCTTAGCCCCCTCCCATAGTCAATTACCAGTCCTAACCCCCCCCATCAGCCCATTTCCAGTCCCCCACTTCAGCCTTAGCCCCCTCCCCATTGCCCTTTACATGTCCAAACCCGCCCATCAGCCCTCTTAGCCCCCCCATAGCCCATTACCAGTCCTAACCCCCCCCATCAGCCCACTTAGACCCCCATAGCCCATTACCAGTCCTAACCCCCCCCATCCGCCCACTTAGCCCCCCCCTCGCCCATTACCCGGCCTAACCCCCCCAACAGCCATCTTAGCCCCCCCAGAGCCCATTACCAGTCCTACCCCCCCCCCCATCAGCCCACTTCGCCCCCCCCATAGCCATTACCAGGTCCTAAACCCCCAATCAGCCCACTTTCCAGTCTTAGCCTCCCCCCCCCATGGCCCATTACCAGTCCTAACCACCCCCCGGCCATTACCAGTCCTAACCACCCCACCCCCTGGCCCATTACCAGTCCTCACCACCCCCCCCCATCAGCCCACTTCCAGTTTAGCCTCCCCCTCCCATCAGCCTACTTCCAGTTTAGCCTCCCCCCCTCCCATAGCCCATTACCAGTCCTAACCAAACCCCCCCCTATCAATTCCAAATTAAAATTAAAAAAAAAACCCAAACCGGCTGCTTCTGCCGCGGCAGCTTCAAGAGCTCTGCCGCGGCAGCATCAAGAGCTCTGCCGCGGGGCCCCCCCTGCCCCGGCAGAGCCTCCGTGCATCTTCAGCTCTTCACGTCCAAAACGCGGGCTTTTTCAGAGCCGCGAGAGTTTCTTTTCTCGCGGCTCTGTTAATCCCGCCGAGGGTGATGGGAAATCCCATCAGCCCCGCGGGATTAAGAGAGCCGCGAGAAAAAAGAAACTCTCGAGGCTCTGAAAAAAGCCCGCGTTTTGGACGTGAAGAGCTGAAGATGCACGGAGGCTCTGCCGGTCAGGGGGGGGGGCCCCGCGGCAGAGCTCTTGAAGCTGCCGCGGCAGAGCTCTTGAAGCTGCCGCGGCAGAAGCAGCCGGTTTTTTGTTTTTTTTTTTTTAACTTGGGATGCTTAAGAATGTTTTTTGCGCGGGGCCCCCTGAAACGCGGGGCCCTGTGCAAAAAACATTCTTGCTCAATGGACGGGCCGGCCCTGTCTCCCTCCCTCTTCTTCTCCCCCATCTCTGAGCAGTTCTTCCCTCCCCCACCTCTCCTGGCACACTCTCTCTCTCTCTCTCTCTCTTCCAGTCTATTTCTTATGACTTTACTCCCTATCCAGGCTTACATTTTCCCTTTCAATTCCCTCATTTCTACCCTGTCTCACTCTGTTTAAAAACTTGCCTAATTTCTTTGTCTCTCACATTCTCCACAGCTTTCTGTCTCTTTGTTTCCCTTCCCCAGCATTTATTGACTCTGCATTTCCCCCATTCCCCACATCCATTCATTTGCCTCTTCCCTCACATCTCCTTCTCCCCTTCACCAGCATCCACTTGCCTACCTCTTTCACCCATATTCATTTATCCTTTTTTTTACCCCAGCTTCTATTCCCTCGCTTCACCACCCCCACCTTGGATTTCTCCTCCTGTTTCTTCTCACTCCTCCACCTCCACCATAAGTGAGCATCAGACCCCCATCTCCCAGCATTAGAATCTGCCAGCAATGATAATAGCTGGGTCAGGGAGAGGGAGCCACATGGACCCCTAGCTAAGTTTGACTACATTTTTTACTTCCTAGATTGCGGGAGCTTGCTCCTTCCCTTCCCACCACTCTGTCATTCTCAGCTGGGCTGCTTCCAGGCCAGCAGGATCACATTTGGAATGCCAGGGCAGGCACCTCCTGAATCTCATGCAGCTGGGACTGAGAAGGGCCCTGGGGATCTGTTCTATGGCTCGTCCTTGCACCAAATCTTGCTAATTTGAATCCTTACAGGACAAAACCAATGCTACCAATATATACTGTATATAATAGCTCACTATCTAGTGGTATTTTCCTCAGTTTTGTCATACTTTTTCATTCAAAGCCGCTATGACCAGCTGTTTTTAGCATATTAGTCAATTTTATTTTTTATTGTGATCAAAATACTTTTTTTATAATAGTTTTATATATATGTATATGTAAAACTCAGGAGAGATCTCAACCTTATGGTCTCTATCACTGAGTTTAGAGCATCAGTACTGCTGAACACGAATGTCACATTTTGAATAGAGTATCTTATTCTACTTCAGGGCTACAATGATTCCAAATTATAATGTATCTTAAGAGTTCATAGCTCTCCTCCATTTTCCTTTGATATTTTCTAGCATGATTCTTTGATGAGCAGTTCAGCCTGATATTCTATTCGAAATGCAACAGTCATGGTCGGCAGTACTGTTGTTTCAAACTCAATGATAGAGACCATAAGTCTGAGATCTCACCTTTCTTTAGTATTGGTATAAACACAGATCTTTTCCAGTCAATTGGCTATGATGTTGTTTTCCAAATTTCCTGGCAGAACCTTGTAAGTACGGTAACAGCTGCATCAGATTTCTAAAATACTTCTATGGGAATGCCATCAATGCCTGGTGCTTTGTTCTTTGATAAGGCTTTCAATGCTACTTCGACTTCTTCTTTCATCACCAATGGTTCCGGATCATAAGGTACAGGTTGAAACGGCTGTTGGTCCACTTGATCTTTGTCATATAAAAACTCTGTATATTCTTTCCACCTTTTCTTGATCTTCTCAGCATCATTCAACATAGATCCTTCATCATCTTGTAACATTCTAATTCGAGGCTGGAATTTTTTCTTTAACTCTCGTAGCTTTAGGAAAGCAGATCTTGTTTTTCCTCTAATAGTTTCTGCTTCTATTGCCTTGCATGCGTCATTGTAGTACTTCTCCTTGTCTTGTCTTGCTGCATGTTGGAAATCTCTGTTGAGTTCTGCGATTGACTCTCTTCCTCCTCTGGCTTTAGCTTCTCTGCATTTCTGGCAATTTTCAGAGTTTCTGCAGTCATCCATTTTGGCCGTTTTTGCTTTTTCATCTTTTGTAGAGACTTCTCGCTTTCTTCCAACACAACCTTCTTGATGTCATCCCATAACTCTTACTACTACTTCTACTACTACTGAGCATTTGTATAGCGCTACAAGTCATACGCAGCGCTGCACAGACAAGTAAGAGACAGTCCCTGCTCATCAGAGCTTACAATCTAGTCAAGACAAACACAGAAGGTGTAGGCAGGGATAAAGCAAGGGAAGGAAAAAGGAGATCAGGACAGTCAAGATCCAAAAGCAGCAGCGAAAAGGTGAGTTTTCAGCCTGGATTTGAAGAGGGTTAGGGAATGTGCCTGGCGTACAGATAAAGGTAGTTTGTTCCAGGCGTATGGTGCAGCAAGGTGAAAGGAGTGAAGTCTGGAGTTAGCAGTAGAAGAGAAGAGCACAGATAGAAGCAGTTTGCTGAAAGAGCAGAGTTCTCGAGGGGGGATGTAAGGAGAGATAAGAGAAGAAAGGTAGCGAGGAGCCGCAGAGTGAATGCATTTATAGGTCAGCAGGAGAAATTGGAACTGGATGCGGAAATGGATAGGGAGCCAATGAAGTGACTTGAGAAGAGGAGTAATATGGGCATGACCAGGTTGGCAGAAGATTAGCCGCGCAGCAGAGTGTTGAACAGATTGAAGGGGAGAGAGATGATTCAAAGGGAGACCAGCAAGGAGTAGGTTATAGTAGTCAAGAAGGGAGGTGATTAAGGAGTGGATAAACGTTTTAGTAGTGTGTTCAGAAAGGAAGGGGCAGATTTTGCTGATGTTATAGAGAAAGAAGCAGCAGGTCTTAGCTATCAGATGGATGTGTGTGGAGAAAGAGAGAGAGGAGTCAAAGACAACCCCCAGATTGTGGGCTGAGGAAACAGGAAGGGGTACAGAGTTATCCACAGAGACTGAGAAAGGAGGAAGAGGAGGGAAGGTTTTAGGGGGAAGGATGAGAAGTTCAGTTTTGGCCATGTTCAATTTCAAGCGGTGGTGAGACATCCAGGCAGCAATGTCAGAAAGGCAGGCAGAGATCCGGGTCTGGATTGCCGGAGAGATTTCAGGTGTAGAGAGGTGGATCTGGGAGTCATCAGCATACAGATGGTACTGAAAGCCATGGGAAGAGATAAGCGCACCAAGGGACTGGATGTAGAGAGAGAAAATGAGCGGACTCAGGACAGATCCTTGGGATACACCAACTGGGAGCGGGGTAGCAGATGAGGAGAAGCCACCAGAACACCCACAGAAAGAGCGATGGGATAGGTAGGAAGAGAACCAGGATAGTACAGAGCCCCTAAAACCAAGCGAGGACAGGGTATTGAGGAGAAGGTTGTGGTCAACAGTGTCAAAAGCAGCAGAGAGGTCAAGAAGGATGAGGAAAGAGTAAAGACCCTTGGATTTTGCCAGGAACAAGTTGCTGGAGACTTTGGCAAGAGCCGTTTCAGTAGAGTGTAAAGGATGAAAGCCAGACTGTAAAGGATCCAGGAGGGCATGAGAGAGGAGGAAGTTGAGGCAGCGGCAGTGAACCGCACATTCAAGTAGTTAAGAAATGAAGGGAAGGAGAGAGATGGGTCGATAATTAAAAGGACAGGTGGGATCAAGTGAGGGTTTCTTGAGGGGAGGTGTGACCACAGCATGCTTGAAGTCTGCAGGGACTGTTGCAGTGGAGAGCGATAGACTGAGAATATGAGAGATGGAAGGGACAACGGTGGAGGAGATGGGGCTTAGGAGATGGGTGGGGATAGCATCAGAGGAGCAGGTGGTGAGTTTGGAGGAAGAAATAAGGTGTACAGTTTCCTCTTCAGAGATCAAAGGAAAGGAAGAGAGAGTAGCAGAGGTGGGGGGGGGGAGAGTTGGGAGTGAAGAGGGGGAGGAGGGGAAGTAGCTGACTTTGTGGGGAATTGGAGGGTGATTTTGTGGATTTTGTCATGGAAATAGTCAGCCAGGGTTTGGGCAGAAAGGGAGGGAGGGATCAGAGATGGAGGCACCTTCAGGAGAGAGCTGAGAGTAGTAAAGAGACGGTGAGGATCAGAGGCAAGAGAGTTAGTCAGATGGACATAGTAGTCTTGTTTGGCAAGAGCTATGGCTGACTGGAAAGAGACAGGCATGAATTTGAAGTGTAGAAAGTCTGCAGGGGAGTGGGATTTGAGCCAAGCACGCTCACCAGAACGGGCACAGGAACGTAGATAGCGGGTAGTAGATGAAAGCCAGGGCTGGGGTGCAGAACGTCTCACAGGACATGGCATGGGTGGAGCGAGAGCATCCTGAGCCAAGGATAGTGCAGCATTATAGGAAGTTACTGCCTCGTCAACAGACATGGATGACATAGTGGCAGAAAGATGAAGAAATAGTGGAAGAGAGAGCCAAGATATCAATAGCAAGAAGATTTCTAAATAGGTTGGGGGAGACAGGACGAGGCTGAGGCAGCGGGTGATGAAGATTAAAGCTTAAAAGGTGATGGTCATATAAGGGAAGAACTGAGCTACAGATGTTCGAGGGTAAGCAACTAGAGAAAAATATCATGTCCAGGCAGTGGCCATGCTGGTGAGTGGGGGCAGTGGAACAAAGTTGGAGGTCAAATGAGGAGGTAAGGGAGAGGAGCTTTAAAGCATAGGGATCAGAGGCATTATTGACATGAATGTTAAAATCCACAAGAATAAGAGTGGGGGACGAGGAATCCAGAAAGAAGGAAAGCCACAAGTCAAAGTCAGTTAGGAAGGTAGAAGCAGACTTGTCAGGAGGTCTATAAATAACAGCTACCCGGAGAGGAAGTGGAGTGAAAAGGTGAATGGAGTGGACTTCAAAAGAGAGAAAGAAGTGAGACTGAGGCAGCAGGAGGGGTTGGAATTGGCAAGAGAGAGAAAGTAGAAGCCCAATACCACCACCATGGCCAGTGGGACGAGGCGTGTGGGAGAACTGATAGCCCCCATGGCAGAGAGCAGCAGTAGATGCGGCATCATCTGGGAGGAGCCAGGTCTCAGAGCAAGAAGATGTAGAGCATTAGAGATAAAGAGATCATGAATAAAAGCAAGTTTATTAGAGACAGAGTGTGTGTTCCATAAGGCACAAGAGAAAGGGAGAGTGGAAGGGGAAAGGAGAGGGATATGGATAAGATTAGACATGTTGCATGAAGATCTCTTCTCAGAGTGAGACAAAAATCTAGGGGGGCCAAGATTGGGGTTGATATCTCCGGACGAGAGAAGGAGAAGGAGTAGCAGAGTACGGGGTAAAGAGGAGACAGTACGGCAGAAACAAGGGTGAGGTTGCCTTAGAGAGAGAGGAGATGGTTGAATGAGAGGGAGAAAGCGATGAAGCTCAAGAGCTGGTGATTGGTTAGAAGACAGAATGGAGGGGGAAATGAGGATGGTAAAGGGGGGATAAGAAGGGAAGGAGTGAAGGTGCTGGTAGGAGGAGAAACAGGGAGTATTAAGAAAAGGAAGACAATATGATGTGGAGCCATAGAAGAGGAACAGAGAGGGGCTATGTAGCATATGTTATCTTACAAGCAATGAGGTAGCAATGGATTCTACAGTCTATGCAGCATATGTTATCTTTACAAGCAATGAGGTAGCAATGGAGGCTACAGGCTGTGCAGCATGTTATTTTTACAAGGAATGAGGTAGCAATGGATTCTACACGCTATGCAGGATATGTTATCTTTACAAGCAATGAGGTAGCAATGGAGTCTACAGGCTGTGCAGCATATGTTATCTTACAAGCAATGAGGTAGCAATGGATTCTACAGTCTATGCAGCATATGTTATCTTTACAAGCAATGAGGTAGCAATGGAGGCTACAGGCTGTGCAGCATGTTATTTTTACAAGTAATGAGGTAGCAATGGATTCTACACGCTATGCAGCATATGTTATCTTACAAGCAATGAGGTAGCAATGGATTCTACAGTCTATGCAGCATATATTATCTTTACAAGCAATGAGGTAGCAATGGATCCTACAGGCTACAGTGCCTATCGTGTGCTGCTTACCAGTTTGGGTGACTTGGTTTGGGATAGCTTGTCTTAGGGTGTGTAGGTTCGGGTCACGTTAGTAGTTGGAAGGGTTTCTGTTGGAGGGGTATCAATTATGTTCCATCCCTAAGGGCCACGCCAAAGGGCACTCTGGCGAGGCCCTCAGGCACGGGCCCGCTAAGCACGGGTACACCTGCCGGTTCCTTCCTTTTGAAGAGCTTGGTGTGCCCCGACTGGGCCTTGGTGGGGGGAGTGGGAGGGGCAAGCAGCTCCCACTTCCTCCCTCGATGTCCGATCGGCAGTGTGGGACAGAGAGGCTGTTGTTTGCCAGTTCCTTCCTTTTGAAGAGCTTGGTGCGCCCCGATTGGGTTTTGGTGGGGGGAGCGGGAGGGGCGAGCAGCTCCCGCTTCTCCCCCGATGTCCAATCGGCAGCATGGGAGGAAGCAGGAGCTGTTCGCCCCTCCCACTCCCCCCACCAAGGCCCAATCGGGGCACACCAAGCTCTTCTGGAGCTTTGTCATTTGTATCTGCAGCAGCAAATTGATTTTGCAGGCAGTCTTTAAATTCCAGTGGTAGTCTCAAGGTCATATTTTGCTACATTCATGAGTGGCTTACTCTTTTTCAACTTTAGCTTGAGTTTGCATACTAGTAGTTGGTGATCTGTACCACGGTCAGCTCCAGGTTTTGTCTTTGTTGATGTTATAGAGCTTTTCCATCACTGACATCCACAGATGTAGTCAATTTGATTTTTGTACAATCCATTGGGTGAAGTCCATGTGTACAGTCGCCGCTTGTGTTGCTGGAAGAAGGTGTTTGAGATGAATAGATTGTTGGTCTTGCAGAATTCTATCAGTCTTTCTCCAGCTTCATTTCTATTGCCAAGTCCATATTTTCCAACCATTTTGCCTTCTTCTTTGTTGCCAACCTTTGCTTTCCAGTCACCCATGACTATCAGGATATCCCGTTTGCATGTTCTGTCAATTTCAGCTTGTACTTGTTCATAAAACTCATCAATGTCTTCCTCTTCTGCAGCTGTTGGGGCATATACCTGAATTATAGTTGTGTTGATAGGTATTCCTCATAGACGAATAGAAATTAAGCGATCACTGACTGCATTGTATTTCATTACAGTTCTTGCAAGTTTCTTCTTTATTATAAATGCAAAAACATTTCTTCTTTGTCTTTCATTTCCAGCATAGTATACCATGTGATCATCTGATGCAAAGTGCCCAATGCCAGCCCATTTCAGTTCATTTACACCCAAAAGATCAAGTTATACACATTCCATTTCATTCTTGACCACCTCCAACTTCCCTTGGTTCATGCTTCTTACATTCCATGTCCCAATATGCAAGACATCTTTGCAATTTCTGACTCTCACTTCATGCACAGCTACATCAGCAATCAGACATGCTGAGGTCTTTGATCCAACCACATCATACTGTAAATGCTGGCTTTACTCTGAAAAGTCTTCAGCTCCTCCTCAGTAGCCAGTTGAGTGCCTTCTGATCTGGAGGTCTCATCTTCCAGCACTATAGTGCAATTTGTTTTATTGTGACTATCCATTGGGTTTTCATAGCAAGATACAGAAGTAGATGGCCAGGCCTTTCTGCCGCGCAGTTTAAGTTTAGTGTTGTTGCCATTGTCACAGAAATATGATCCTCCGCCACCAACACTGTCCCATTCTGCTGCTGCCAGATGGGTGGTTTGTTTTGGTCAGACCCTGTCCATCTTGGGGGACCCTGCAAATAGTTAAACTACCTATAGCTTAGCCCTCAGCATCACTGATGCACACAAGCCCTCACAGCACGACAAGCTGCAAACCAATATATATAAATATTATAAAAAAGTACATTTGATTACAATAAATAATAAAAGGGACTAATATGCTAAAAACAGCTTTGAATGAAAACGTGTGACAAATTAAAGTGAGGAAAATACCACTAGATAGTAAGCTTTTATATACAGGATATTTTGGTAGCATCACACAACACATTCGGCACAGAACTGGCAGTGAAAAGTGGCCCTGCAGTGTTTGGCATTGCCCCTTCCTTATCCCCCCAAACTATGCCCACTTGTTTGTCTACACCTTCAAAAATGTAATAATTGGTGCCTCTTTCTCTACCTTCCATCATCTATTTTTCTCCCTTATTTCCTTCCTCCTCCTTCCCTCTCTCATCTTCATTCTCCAGCCCTCAAACCTATTTCTTTCTTCTCCGTCTGTTCATCCCTCATCTTGTTATTCCTCTACTCTGCACAATACCACTTTCCATGGCTCTTCTCCTCTAGCTGTACATTTCCATTTTGTAAAAGAAGTGTCTAAGAGGAGGAAGGAGGGGGACCATGGATAAGTCATCACCCTGCATTCTCAGAATCCCCATGTGCTAACGCTCCATATCAGTGTGAGGCTGGCAGGACTGCGGAAGGCAGTATGGAGTAGTCAGGTCTGCATCATTTCCCCAGTGCTAGACATCCATGCACTTAGCACAGGGGATCTCTTTTCAGCCAGTGTGTCAGGACATATTGGTGCATCACCAAAAAATGTGACATAGACAGCAAGTTCCTGTTTTCCTTAACAATGTATATATATAGGCGATAACTCTTGAAAGCTTGCCAAAGACACATTAAGATAGAGAAATAAAGAGGTATCGCCTATAACTTATTTGCTGGTCCTTATTTCTACATATGCGAGTGGACTAACACATCAATTACAATTCTCTGCTAAAAAAAAAAAAAAAAGTCTGTAAAGAATATTTTGCATCATTTTTGACAGTGTTATGATATTCAGGCTTTCTTTTTTGCTCAGCTGTGGATTTATTTATTTCGTATCTAGTGTACGTCACACACAAGAATGTTTTCTGTCAGGTGTATCATAACAGACAAAATGAGAATATAAGAGAGACTTCCCATACGGAAAACTGTCATTGAATGTGGGAGACTTGCCAAGTCTCCAATAAGTAGGATAATTATAAAGGTTGCCCAAAATCTTGAACTTATGAGAGAATTTTAGCCCATAGGTTTTATTTGATCCATTTGCTTTCTCTCTCAATTTAATGCGCCTATTTTAGGCTGCTGGGACTGGCACAAGACAAAACATTTTTTAGATCCAATAGAGGAACTAAAAAGAATCAGTCTAAACTGAAAATAAACTGAAACCATTACTCAGGTGACTGCAAATCAAAATGAAGAGCTTGGCTGCATGCAGGTCCCCGAGCAAGGCTGCTCTATCAATCCGAGCAAGCATTAAGACTTCATCTACAAAGTAAAACCTCCTCCCAAGACGCACCGCTTAGCCCATTTACCAATACATCTCTGAAAGAAGATGAAAATACCTTTGAGAAATTCAGTTATCGCCTCTCTCAAATGATCCTAATGAAAGTGGAAGATATATGGTTCTTTCGCTGTCTGTAATGTAAAAGAGCGTCTAGAATGACATTATGGTGACTCACATTTTTAGATTCTTCCTTCAGCTACATTAGTGGACTATATTTGTGTTTAAATAGAATGAATCCAGACTTTGCTTATTTTTGAGGCTAATCTTGAAGTGGAACAGATAGGAACAGAATTGTGTTTTCCAACACTTATCCCTGAATATGTCTGACTGACTTTTTAATTAACTTTTTATTTTTCCGGTGATGCATCAGGTTTTCAACCCATAAGCAATGTCTGACAGTTCAGCAGCTGAACTGAACAATTTATGTCAAATCCTCTGATCTTCATGTCGCAAATAAGAAATACAGTCAAACCTCGGTTTTCATGATTAATCCGTTCGAAAAAGTCTGACTAAAACCGAAACGTATGAAAACTGAAGCAATATTTCCCATAAGAAATAATGTAAATCCAATTAATCCATTCCAGACACCCAAAAATATTCACAAAAATACATTTTATAGAGAATAACTATATTTTTACATACAGAAAACAATGAGAAATAAATATAAATGACTAATGAAATGGATAAATGAACATTTAACATCACTGAAAGCAAGCTAAGTTCAGTACTGTACAGTACAGTATGTTAACATCTGGCCTTAGCCACCCCTGACAAGCTGCTGTGCCCAGCTCTCTTCGGAATCACATTGGATTCAGCCCATTAAAATACCTTTACATTATCTGCTCAATGCTTCAGAATGGCAGAAAATCTTAATGATATAGCTTCAGACGTACCATGCAAGAGAAAGAACTGCCTCCCACATTCATGCAACATCTCCTGCTTACGTTGACAGCTTTTCTTCCCTGCTACCTCCGAGCCTGAGGGGGCGCTCCAGAGAACGGGCAGGTGGTGGACGAGATCGTGGCCTTCCTCTCTGCGCAATCCTTGCCTCTCTGACTCTGACCAGGCTCGAGAATGTGTTTCATTTACGTGCTCAGCTGGCTTTTGCTTCTCATCACGCTGGCGATCGGTGAGTCCGGGGGGCAGTGCTGCCGGGACCGGGCAGGCGTTCTGGCAGTGTATACAGAATGGTGTGCAGCGCGAGGGTGTATGTATTTACAGTACTGTACTTTACGAAAACCGAGGCGATGTACGAGAACCGGGACAAAATCTCAGTCAAAAGACGTTGAAAACCGAAGCGATGTATGAAAACCGGGACAAAATCTCAGTCAAAAAAGACGTTGAAAACCGAAGCGTATGAAAACCGGGGCAAATGAAAACCGAGGTTTGACTGTACTAGCAAGAAAAAAAATATTGAGTACCTGATGTATAAAGTTTTTCTCCATGAACAAACAGGCTTGAGTTAGCTACGTCTAGGTGTTGTCATCCACAGGGACCGGATTAACTCTCCCATAGCTCAGAGGAATCCCACTTTTTTATTTTGGGAATCCTCTAAGCATGCTCCCTCCCCTTCTATCCCTTTGTCCCTGCACCTCATGTCTCAGTTTTTTCCATTTTCCCAGGGCCAGCCCAAGGGTTTCTGCCGTCCCAGGCAGAAGCCCCGGCCGTGCCACCCCCCCTGCCGAGCCCAGCAAAGCTGTGCCACGCTACCATCCCTACTGCTGCCAATTTCATTGGTGGGGATTGGGAGGACAGCTCAGCTTGGCACAGCGATGGAGATAAGGGTGTTGGGGCCACTTGGCAATAGTGATCATAACATGATCACCTTTGATATAATTAGTGGAGGAGGGATAGTAAGGAAATCCACAGTACTACCTTTTAACTTTCGAAAGGGAGACTATGATAAAATGAGGAAAACAGTTAAGAAAAACTAAAAGGAGCAGTTGCGAAGGTTAAAGACGTACATCAAGCTTGGGTGTTGTTGAAAAATACTATCTTGGAAGCCCAGACCAGCTGTATTCCACGCATTAAGAAAAGTGGAAGGAAGTCCAAAAAACTGCCAGCATGGTTTAAAGGTGAGGTCAGAGAGGCTGTTGTTGCCAAAAAAGCATCTTTCAGGAAATGGAAAAAAGAGCCAAATGACGAAACCTGGAAACAGCACAAGCACTGGCAAGTCAAATGCAAGGCATTGATAAGGCAGGCAAAGAGAGAATTTAAGAAGAAACGCTGCGGAAGCAAAAACGCGAAATAAAGACCTTTTCAAGTACATTCGTAGCAAAAAACCTGTGAGAGAGTCAGTTGGTCCATTAGATGATAAAGGGGTTAAAGGAGCACTAAGAGGCGACAAGGCGATAGCGGAGAGACTGAATGAATTCTTTGCTTCGGTCTTTACTGAGGAAGATGTAGGGATGTTACCCATGACTGAAGTGGTATTTAAAGGTGCAGAAGAATTGAAGGAAATATCGATACATCAGGAAGATGTCTTACAACTATTAGATAAACTGAAGAGTAGCAAATCACCTGGGCCGGATGGTATACATCCAAGGGTGTTGAAAGAACTGAAATATGAGATTGTAGACCTGCTATCAGTAATCTGTGAACTATCATTAAAATCATCTCTAATACCTGAAGATTGGAGGATCACCAATGTAACACCAATTTTTAAAAAGGGTTCCAGGGGTGATCTGGGAAACTACAGACCGGTGAGCCTGACGTCAGTACCGGGAAAAATGGTAGAAACCATCATAAAGAATAAAATTACTCAGCATGTAGATAGTCACAACCTAATGGGAGACAGTCAACATGGCTTTAGACAAGGAAGATCTTGTCTTACTAATCTGTTATGTTTTTTTGAAGGAGTGAATAAACAGGTAGACAAAGGTGAGTCGGTTGATATTGTGTATCTGGACTTTCAGAAAGCCTTTGACAAGGTCCCTCATCAGAGACTTTTGGCAAAACTAAAAAGTCATGGGATAGGAGGCAATGTACTATTGTGCATCAGGAACTGGTTAAAAGATAGAAAGCAGAGGGTAGGGCTAAATGGCCAATTTTCCCAATGGAGAAAGGTGAATAGTGGTGTACCCCAGGGATCTGTGCTGGGTCCGCTGCTTTTTGACATATTCATAAATGACCTGGAAAGTGGAATAACGAGTGAGGTTATCAAATTTGCAGATGACACAAAACTATGTAAAGTTGTTAAAACCCAAGAGGATTGTGAAAAATTGCAAGAGGATCTTGATAAATTGGAAGACTGGGCATCAAAATGGAAGATGAAATTTAATGTGGACAAGTGCAAGGTTATGCACCTAGGGAAGAACAACCCAAACTATGGTTACACAATGCAAGGTTCCACATTAGGAACCACCACCCAGGAAAAAGATTTAGGCGTCATTGTGGATACCATGTTAAAACCCTCGGCCCAGTGTGCAGCGGCGGCCAAGAGAGCAAATAGAATGCTAGGTATCATAAGGAAAGGAATGGAAAATAAAACAAAAGATATTATAATGCCTCTATATCGTTCCATGGTGAGACCGCACCTTGAATATTGTGTGCAATTCTGGTCGCCGTATCTTAAAAAGGATATAGCGATTTTAGAAAAGGTACAGAGAAGAGCCACCAAAATGGTAAAGGGGATGGAAGGATACTCCTATGAAGAAAGGCTAAAAAGGTTAGGGCTCTTTAACCTGGAAAAGAGACGGCTGAGAGGAGATATGATAGAAGTCTATAAATGAATGAACGGAGTGGAACGGGTAAACGTAGATCGATTGTTTACCTTATCAGAATATAGAAAGACTAGGGGACATGCAATGAAGCTACAGGGTAAACTATTTAAGACTAATAAAAGAAAATATTTTTTCACTCAACGTGTAATCAAACTCTGGAATTTGTTACCGGAGGATGTAGTAAAGGCTGTTAGTGTAGCTGGGTTTAAAAAAGGTTTGGACAAGTTCCTGGAGGAAAGGTCCATAAACCATTATTAAGAAGTGACCGAAGATATCAATGCTTGACCCAGTACAAGCATTGTGGAACTTGTGGGGAAACTGCTAGGTACATATGACCTAGATTGGCCACTGTTGGAAACAGAATACTGGGCTTGATGGACCTTGGTCTTACCCAGTATGGCATATCTTATGTTCTTATGTTCTTATGACACCCCTTCTGACACAACGTCCTGTCAGAGGGGGGTCAGAAGCAGCAGGCCATATATGCCATAGCACATGGCCTGCTGCTGGTGCCATGCTGTGTCACCCACAGAGTTCTTCTGCCCTAGGCGGCTGCCTAGCTTACCTAGTAGATGGCCGGGCCCTGCATCCGTCTTAATGAATGGACATATTCTTCAACTCTCCTACTAAAAATCTTACATTCTCCACTTTCTTACCTCAGGGAACCCCAACATGGACATTCAGGATTCAAGAAGTGCCCTGATGCTCCAGGAAGATGAATGGCACAGATTCCCATGACCAGTGCCTCCGCTGCCTTGGCCGGGCTCGCCACATGGATTCCTGCTCCCACTGTGGTAGGATGTTCCAGAGGGCCAGGAAGCACAGGAAAAATGTCCTCTGTGACTTTCTACTGGAGTCTCCTCCCCAAGGACTGAGCCCACAGGAAGATTGAAGCCATATTGCTGTCCAGGAGGCAAGTAAGAGCAAAGGTAGGAGTCACCAAAATAAAGAACTGTTTGAGCCCTCAATGGCACCAGCAATGCAGGCTGCTGATGCACAACATTGTGGGGGGAGGAACAGGCACTGGATCTCCAAGCTCAGCCTGCAACAGCTCATATGCGACCTCCCTCGAAGCCGCAGAGACTTTCTGCACTACTCTGACACCTCTCCCGGCCTGCCATGAGGCCTCTGTGGCTCTTCACGTTGACCCAGTTCCCCCTGATGTACTCAAGGCCTCTTAGGCTCGCACAATCAGCCATGCAGCAGTATCAGCCTGGTGCCATGATGATGAACCAGCCCGCATTGACTCTCACCCCCTTCGGAGAAGAGCACCAGAGCAGGAGAGCAGGGGGATCAGCGCTGGAGCCAACTCACTGAGGAGGCACCCCCAGCCATGGATCAATTTCGGTCACATCGCAGCCATTCCCATCACTGACATCAAAATCCCATGGCTCCATCTCCTCCTCCTCAGAGCTTGCCAGAAGAGATACTACTCAGACAGAAACCACCACAGCCTGACCAGAAGGAGAAAAGGGGAGGCAGACAGCTGACCAAAGCCCTGCAACTGGGCACAGCATAGACATGCCCACAGTGCACTCTTGTTGCCCACCACAGCAGCCACCATGCAACAACAAATCCTCCTTGACCTCATGGCCCAGCAACTTCAGGTGACCACCCAGCCACCAACTGGCCACCTTCAATGCTCTTCTTCCACCTACAGCATTCACTACAACACCACAGTCTCTACCACCCATCTTTTCAATGGAGATGCAACTCACAGAAGAGGAAGGGGAAACCCAGGACTTGGATGGCTCCGCATGGGACTCCAATAGCTCCAACAGAGCCTGCTCACCATAAGAACATAAGATATGCCATACTGGGTCAGACCAAGGTCCATCAAGCCCTGTATCCTGTTTCCAACAGTGGACAAGCTAGGTCATACGTACCTAGCAGTATCCCCAAGAGACACAGGTTCCACAATGCTTGTATTGGGTCAAGCATTGATATCCTGGGTCCCTTTTTAATAATGGCTTATGGACCTTTCCTCCAGGAACTTGTCCAAACCTTTTTTAAAACCCAGCTACACTAACAGCCTTTACTACATCCTCCGGTAACAAATTTCAGAGTTTGATTACACGTTGAGTGAAAAATATTTTCTCTTATTTGTCTTAAATAGTTTACCCTGTAGCTTTATTACATGGCCCCTAGTCTTTCTATATTCTGATAGTGTAAACAATTGATCTATGTTTACCTGTTCCACTCCATTCATTAATTTATAGACCTCTATCATATCTCCCCTCAGCTGTCTCTTTTCCAGGTTGAAGAGCCCTAACCTTTGTAGCCTCTCTTCATATGAGTAGCCTTCCATCCCCTTTACCATTTTGGTGGCTCTTCTCTGTACCTTTTCTAATAACGCTATATCCTTTTTAATATACGGCGACCAGAATTGCACACAATATTCAAGGTGCGGTCGTACCATGGAATGATACAGAGGCATTACAATAGCCTTTGTTTTATTTTCCATTCCTTTCCTTATGATACCTAGCATTCTATTTGCTTTCTTGGCCGCCGCTGCACACTGGGAGGAGGGTTTTAACATGTTATCCACGATGACGCCTAAATCTTTTTCCTGGGTGGTGGTTCCTAATGGAACCTTGCATCGTGTAACCATAGTGTGGGTTGTTCTTTCCTAGGTGCATAACTTTGCACTTGTCCACATTAAATTTCATCTGCCATTTGGATGCCCAGTCTTCCAATTTATCCAGATCCTCATACAGTTTTCCGCAATCCCCTTGGGTTTTAACAACTTTAAACAGTTTTGTGTCATCTGCAAATTTGATAACCTCACTAGTACTTCCCTTTTCCAGGTCATTTATGCCGCAGTGCCACAGCTGTGCAGCAGTCACCAGGTATCCCTCAAAGTCCTGCAGAAAGTTGGCACAGTTAGGACTTTTGCCAAAGGACATGTAAAAGGACATGCCAGACCCCAGGAACAAGGTCCTGGGGCTCCTTAAATATCTGGATGCTGTGAGAACCATGGTGATGGTCCCCGAACACAAAGTGCAAGGACAAACTGTGGCAGAACCCATCGGTGGGACCAACCTCTATCAAAAGATTTGATGTAAAATACTAAATAGAATCTGCCCCAGGCTTCAATAGATCACAGCTGCCACACCATTCCTTCTTCATAGAGTCGGCCATGAGGAGGACCAAAAGTTCCCATCAACAATCCAGCACTCCATGGAAAAGGGCCAGAAGACCCTAGATGGCTTTGGGAAAATGTCTTACAGTATGCCATGCTAAATGCCAGGATTGCCACACACCAGTTCCAGGTCATGCTATATCATGATGTCTTACTGGTCAAAGCCAAGGGGACTTTAGCCTCGATTTCACCAGAGACTAGGAAGCTCTTGTCTCCCATCCTTCAGGACATTAGAGAGTGCAGAAATCATCTCATTTGCTCATCTTTTGATGCCTTTGAAACAGCCTCTTGCAAATCAGGAACAGTCATTGCTGCCAGACGCCTAACATGACTCAGGGCTTCCAGCCTCCATGAAGACATCCACAAGCACCTGGTCAATGCCCCCTGTTCAGGGGGAAAACCTATTTGGTAGCAAGGTGAAAGATATGGTTGACATCATAAAGGACAACTGCACTACCCTCCTGACCCTATCCAGCGAGGGACTGAATTGGCACTGGACAGCAAAGCACCACAGCTCACACCCTCATAAGTCCTACTACATACCCTTTGCAGTAGTACACCCCCTACTCCCCAAGGGGAGTGACAATACTACAAGCCTCAATGTTACCAATATTCTTACCAGCAAAAATCATGCCAGAGGGAAAGGAAGCCACAGAAATCCCATACCACACTGGCAGCAAAGTCCTCCCCTGGTTTTTGAACAGTTGTCCATGTGGACATACCAATGGGAGGCCACCCCTTTGCAAAGATATGGGCATGCATCACCATCGACTGATGGGTCCTCAACATCGTTCGTTGGGGCTTCCGTATTCATTTCCAGTCCAAGCTCCCCTCCAGATCCCCTCCTCCACTGCAAGGGCAGAGCAGTTTGCCTCCTCAAGAAGGTCCACATCCTCCTTCAGGCAGAGCTATAGAGTCGGTCCCACCCGCAAAAGTCAATCAAGGCTTATACTAATGCTATTTCCTCATCCTCAAGAAGTCACAGGGCTGGTGACCAATTCTGGACCTCTGCCAACTTAACAATTGCATAAACACAGAAAAGTTCCGGATGCACTTCTTAGGGACCATTCTTCCAAGACAACGACTGGCTGGTGTCACAGGACCTTCAGGACTTGTATACCCACATACCGCTCCACCCATCGCTGAAGAAGTACCTTTGATTTTGGTCAGTGGTGAACACTATCAGTACTGGGTCCCTTCCTTTCAGCCTCTCCTCCACATCAACGGTCTTCACCAAGTGTGTCACAGTCACGGTGCACCATCTCGCAAAGGAAGGGATCCACATGCTCCCCTACCTGTATGACTGGCTGAATTTGGCCCACAAAGTGCAAGTCCCTGATGGTGCTCCATGCCACAGCCTCTCTCCTTTGTGCTCTGGGATTTCACATCAACACCAACAAATCACAGATGGCCCCCATCCAGACTCTAGAATTCATTGGTGCATACATCCACATGACACTCTACAGAGCGCCCCGCACCCCCCACAGGATAGGCACAGGTTAGGCACAGTCATCACGCTAGCCCAACAAATTTCTCTCTGGATACAACTTCAGCCAGAGCCTTCTTGCTCTTCTTAGGCCAACTAGTGGCAGCCATCTACATGGTCCCACATACGAGGCTCCACATGTGCCACCTCCAGTGGCACTTACAGAGATTCTGGAATCAACATACACTGCCAGTGCATCACAGAGTCTCAATAGATCATGCCACCCAAAGAATGCTCAGCTGGTGGATGACCCAGAAGAACCTCAGGAGGGGCAAGTCAATCTGACCATAGATGCCTCTAAATGTGGCTGGGGTGCACACTTTCTCCACTTCTGTACCAGTGGCATGTTGTCCCTCTCTGAGATATGCCTCCACATCAATTTCCTGGAGCTCAGGGCAATAGTGAATGCCTTGCAAGCCTTCCACCCCTGGGTCTTGGGGAAAGCCATCCTCATCCAGACGGAGAATCAAGTTGCCATGTTCTACATCAACAAGCAAGGTGGCACAGGTTCAAGCAAACTGCAGGGATGCCTCACAGGTCTGGCACTTTGCCACTTCCCTAGGATCCTATCTCCAGGCCTCCTACCTACCTGAAAACGACAACCCCCTGACGGACACCATGAGCCACTAGCTGTACCATACAAATGGTTACTCAAGCAATCCATCACCTCCAACCTATTCCATCAATGGGGGACCCCCTGGGTGGACCTCTTCACTAGTAAGAACAATGTAAAGTGTTGGGATTTCTGCTCCAGATAGCCTTCCACCCACAGATTGGCCTGGAATGTGTTCTCGATCCAGTAGGGCCCCAATTCTACCATGCCTATCCTCCAACTCCACTCATTTATTTCTTTTATTTATTAATTTATTTAGCAAGGTATATATACTGCTTTTCACCTGTCAAAGTGGTTTACATGGAATAATAGAACATCATTAGTTTTGCATAGAACATATTAACTATATACAGTGAATATTGGGTAAGAATTGGAACAGTTAACTATATACAATGGGTGAATAGTCATCTGTTTTATGTTTTTGCTTGAAACATCTTCAGCAAGTAATAGTGGATTGGGGGTGGGGGGTTATGTTGTAGGACCAAAGTGTTCTGAAAAAAGGTAGGTTTTTAGTTGTTTTCGGAAGGTGAGGATGTCAAAGGTGCTTTTTATTGGGGCAGGAAGGGTGTTCCAGATGGATGGGGCATAGAGTTGGAAGGCTCATTTGCAGGCTTGTTGGTTGTATTCGTTTTTTGCGTGGGGGATGGTGAGTGTGCTCTGCATGGTTGTTTATCTGGTTCTGTTTGACTGTTGGTTGTGTAGCAGAGTATGGTGGAGTGTGGATAGACAGTTTTGTGGGGTTAGAAGGGTAACCTTGTATTTTATTTTGCTTGTTATTGGAAGCCAATGGATTTGTTGGAGGATGGGTATGATATGATCAAATTTCGCTGCTCCTTGCTAGAGCTGTGGATAGTGGGAGTAGGGTGGTTTGTGGAAGACCTTGGTAGATAGAGTTGCAATAATTGAGGTGGGGAGGATTATTGCTTTGAGTGCTAAGCATAAGGCTAGAGGATCAAGGAGTGGTCAGAGGCGTCGCAAGGATTTGGCTTTGAAGTAAACTGCTTTGGTGGTTTTGTCTATTTGTTGTTTAAAGGTGAGGTGTTGATCGAGGATGATGACAAGGTATTTCACTTCTGGTTGTACTTGTACTTGAGTGTTGTTTAGTTTTAGGGCAGTTGGATGAGAAAATGAATTGCCCTTTGTTGAAGTCAAAGAGTTCTCTTGGACAGTTGATTGATTTGTTGATAGGTTTTGTGTGGTATTCACATTTGGCATTATTTGTTGCAGCACGGTAGTTGCATAGGAGTTTTAAATAGTAGTTTTTCTATTCATGGTTGGTTGTTTTGTGCAATCTTCGTTCAATTTTCCGAAGTTAGTTTTTGAGTTTGTGGAGGGCAGGGGGCTTGTGTTGTTTTTGGTAATGAGAGGGGGTGGATGTTGTAGATGCTGTGCTTTTGATGATTTCATTCCAGCTGTCGGTGAGATTGGCGTCGTCGTTTGAGAGGATATCCAGTTGTGGGAGGACATCTTCAAGGAAATTGCCCTTGTTGAATTGTTTGAAGCATCTTGCTGATTGTTGGAGGGTAGTGTGTGTGAGTGTGTTTTCAATGGGAATGGCAAAGCTGATTAGTTTGTGGTCAGACCATGGTACTGGTTGTGTCTGTATTGAATATAGGGAACCTGTATTTGTTGTGTGATTGTTGACAAAGACTAGATCTAGAGTGTTGCCTTTTTCATGCATGGGTGTTTGTATGATCTGTTTGAAATCCATGGCTGACATGACTTCCATGAATGTGCTGACGTTTTTGGGGGGGCTTGCAGGAAGGTTGAAGTCTCCTAGTACAATGAGGTTTTGGTTTGATTTGGTGTTTGAAAGTACTTTTCTCAGGAGGTTGGATAGGTCAGCAGTGGAAGAGTTTGGTGTTCTGTAAATTAGGAAGATGGTTAGTTGTTTATTTGTTATTGTGAGGGTATCCATTTTATCTGAGCTTTCAGTTGAGAGGTACTGGAAGTGGAGATGTGATCTGGCTATGATAATTATCCCCCCACCTCTTTATTGAGAGTGTGGACAGTGAAAGAGGGTGTATCCATCTGGAATGAGTTGGTTCAGCAGTACATTGTCTGTGTCTGTGATCCATGTTTTTGTTATGCTTAGTATATCGAGATGTTTGGTAGTAAAAAGATCCCTGATGATTGAGATTTTGTTTCTTATTGAGCGTGTGTTTATGAGTGCACATTTGAGTGTGCCTGTGAGGGTTTTGTGTCTTTGTGTGGGTATAAGTGTTATTAATCTGGATGCTTTTGAGGTGATGAGGATATTGATGCCTTGTGTAATGGTGTTGTGTGTCTCTTGGTTGGCAGTTGTATAGGTTATATGTCAGGAGGAGAGGTGTGTAGTCTGTATGGGGGGAGTGGGTTATAGCTATGAGAGGGAGTGTAAGCAGAGTATAGAGGTTAAGGTATATATGCAGCATCTTTGTCTGATGTCTTAGGGATAGGGGTCTGGATGGAGTCCTATATATTGGAGTCTGTTATTTAAGTTGGGCAGTTCTGGTCAGTCCTCTCCTCTTGGTGTTTACCTACAGGCCTCCAGCTAAGGAGCGAGGTGGCAGAGGGGAGGGGCTTATCTCCTTTCCTCTCATAGCCAAGACTCCACAGAAGATCATGCACAATGGGGCAAATGTGATCTCCATCACACCCTACTGGCCGAGAGAGCCATGTTTCCCTTACCTAAAGCTCCTGTTGAGCTGACCGTACCTCCACCTTCCAGTGTGCCTGGATCTCATTACACAGGACAATGGACATATGCTGAATCCCAATCTGTGGGTCCTGACCCTAATGACATTGATGTTGAAAGGGCCATCCGAACACTGCTCCATTTCTCATAAGAGGTCATGGAAAACCTCCTAGCAGCCCGGCACACGGTCACCAGACACTCTTATGCTGCCAAATGCAAAAGGTTCAGGGCATGGTGCAGCACGACCAGTTTAACCCATTTACCTGCATGTCCCCATGCTTCTGCAATACCTCCTCAGCCTTTCGGAGGTGGGACTAAAAACAACATTGGTAAGGGCCCACCTGAGCACTATAGCCATGTATGATGACACGGAGTGAGTCCATTACCATACACCCCCTGGTGGCAAGGTTCATGAAAGGCCTCACACACCTTCATCCCTCCCCCCCCCCCATCAAACCACCCATCCCATGGTGGGATCTCAACATTGTCCTCTAGCAACTTGCGTGGTACCCCTTTGAATCTCTGGAAGACACCTCCAATTCCTTACATGGAAGACCCTCTTCTTTGTGGCCATCACCTCAGTGAGATGCATCAGTGAACTGCAGACCATGGTGGACTATCCACCCTACATCCAACTCCAACACGACTGGGCCATCCTCAGAATGCATCTGAAATTCCTCCAAAGGTGGTCTCTACTTTCCACATCAACCAGGTCATTTTACTCCCCGGCTTCTATCCAGAACCATTTGCAACACTAGAGGAGCAATACCTTCACATCCTGGATTGCACATGTTCCCTCTGCACCTACATCAACAGGACTAAACCCATCAAAAATAAATCACAGCTGTTCTTCACCTATAACTTTAACAGACTGGGCACCCCGGTGACAAAATGCACACTGTCCAGCTAGATAGTAGACTGCATAACCTTCTTCTATGCACAGGCTAACCTACACCCCATGGGAAGAGCACCCGCCCACTAACTGACGGCTATGGCAGCCACCCTGGCCCACCTCCATGCCACTACAATGGAGGACATCTATAATGCTGCCACATGGGTATCCATCCATACCTTCATCAAAGACTATGGCCTCGACTGCCCGCTCCAGACCACTACTCCCTTAGGATGGGCTGCCTCCAGGCAGCCCAACCAGGAGAAAGGGCCAGCCACCAGACTGATTTGCCACATGAACAGGCGACACCATCTGGCCAGCTCCCTATGTTCAGCTGTTTCTCCCTTGATCTGGTTTTAGAGATCTGTTGTTTAGTTCTGTTCCTCTGATCTCAAGTTGTCTGATCTGAAGTTGTTGCAAAACAATAAAAATGGAATTTTATTATAAACAAACTTTTGTTACATTCAGTGTACACAGGCCTCCTTGTCTACTTGATTTGCCTCAAAAGGTACATGTGCACTGAGATGCAGCCTCATCGTACCACATCATGCCCTGGAATGTGGAGGGGGCACACCCCACGCCTCACCAGTAAGGGCAACCCAGCACATCCCTGCTATGGATTCGCCTAGGCATAGCTGACTCATTCTGCTTGTCCATGGAGAAAGTGAGGTTCCTTAGTGCAACAGGGGTTCTCCATGGACAGTAGGATGAGTCAGCCATGCCAACCCCCCCTCCATCCCCTTCGAGTGAACCTGTTGGGCTAGGGAAAGACTGAGGCAGGAAGTGCAGGGACAGAGGATGGAAGGGGAGAGCATGCTCAGAGGAGTCCCAAAGAAAATAAAGGGATTCCTCTGAGCTATTGAAGAGCTAATCCGGTCCCTGCAGATGACGACACCTAGGCATGGCTGACTCATCGTGCTGTCCACAGAGAACCCCCATTACACTAAGTAATCTCACTTTTTTTGCATTTGTAGGCACATTTTGGAAAAGCCATTTTTGTGGTGGAAGTAAAAACATCTGCCAATCTATGTGAGGCTGACGTGAAAACAGCAGATCTCCACTCCTCCAAATGGGACAATAGGACTGTAACACCTGAGAAAAAAGGGACTTCCTCCTTGCTGTAGCTTTCCTGCTGTGGCTACTTGGAGTGCAGGATGGCGTCCCCAACATAACATCAGCACCCTCCCCTGAAATCAGCTGTAAAGAGAAACCAGTTACAATACTGCCTAAATGGGTCCTGAACATCCAGTTTTGTAAAATCCAGCACTTACATATATAAGTGCAAACATTTACATAAGCAGGTTGCAAAACTGGCAATTTCATGGGTAAGTATCAGCTTTTACAAAGGCAAAACCCTGAGTGGTAATGTGCTTTTCCTTTTTTAATGTGTTTCTTACTGAAATGGCTGTCTCCTCTGGAAAATGTTGGTATTTGTTTGTGTATTTCGATGTGTCTTTATATGCATTTGACAAAAGGTTCTGCATTCAGCAGAGCTCTTTGTAAAATACATGGGAAAATTTGAACATCCTGACTTAGATGTTCCATTTCCCACTTAAATGCCCTATGCAAAATCAGGCTTATAGAGTTTGACTGATTATTATTGAAACACCGATGACTATGAAAAAGTTTTTAAAAAATCATACTGAGTAATTGTACAGGAAGACTCCATAGCCCCCTTTCCAGGTGTCATGACTTGATATGGGGACTAAGTCCTACAAGGTACTGACAAACCCTGGCATTGATTCTCTAATCGAGGGAGGTGAGAGGGTGAGGAGAAGGTGTTTAGATGGAAACTAGTCCAAAGAGATATTGCAGAAACCATTTTGATATTCCAAACAAAGTATTTACTGGAAAGGTTTCTTCAAAGCGTTTATAGCTTATAGACATGAATGGAAAAGAGTTTCTAATCCTTACCCCAAACACCCACCTTCCTTCTTTTCAACTTTAGGCCCCCTTTGGACTGTGTTGGGTTCCCTTACACACCAGGGACCCTTGTTGTACCTCTTTCTCCAAATGTTTGAATCTTTCCTTTGGGAGTGTGCATTCTTTAGCACACGTACAGTTGATTTGCATGCCTTAAATTTAGGCAATACAAAACTGATTTATCACACATTAACCTATGAATTAATGCAAGTACAACCAATAAGTACACATTAAAAAATTCTAACGCACATTAATTTTTTTTAGTAACATGAACATGTGAAACAAATCAAAAATATTGGGGGAAGAAGCCACATCTTATGAAAATGAACCATAACATTTTGCCTGTAGACATCCCTACCTTCCTCTTTACTCCATTTTTTAGTATCTTTCCTTTGGACTCTCGGATAAAGACCTCATTGGATAGCTCTCCTTTGGCCCTTTCTCCTTTCACATAGCTGAAACAAAAATCTCCCTTGAAATCCACCATGCAACTGGAAGGGCATGCATCCAATGATAGCTGAAGGAGCAGTACGTCAACTGGATTTAAGAAAAAACTCTCTGATGGAGTAAAGCACCTACATAGGCACCTATTTAGATGCTATTTTGTAATGACGTATAGATACCTACATGTCTTTATAAAATCCTAGCATAACTAGTAGAAATTGCACTGTGAATGCAGCTATGACCACTTGTTTCAGAGTCGGTGTAAATGTTTGCGTGTAAAGTTTGCAACTATGCGCATTGATGAAAGAATTCTTTAAGTAATGTGCAAACTTGCAAACCCTGCCAAGACCATGCCCCTGGCTATATCTACCAGCAAAGTACACACAATCATGCCAGCATGTATACCTTTACGCTAGTTGAAAGCCATTAATGCGCACATGTGGCAATATACAAAAATGACTTTATAAAATAACCCCTCTGTTCACATAGAGGAACTTTCTGGAGACCCTGCTCCAAAGTTAAACTCATCTTATAATATAATGTAATAGAGGCTAACGTCGTCACTCGTAGGGCAAGAAGAATCCCCTCTATAATTTGGAGGGAACTATAAAAAAAAGCCTTGCAAGCAAGGGCTATGACTTCTTTCCTTCCAGCCAAGAAGTCCGGGGAATGAGGAGAAGCTGTGTGCAGCCTCAGTGCTGCATCGTGCGTGCTCCACTTGACCACTCTCTACAGGATAGCAGTTCCCCTACAAGCCGGCTGGGCTGGAACCTGCAGTATGCTGAACAAAGAGAGGAGGAGGGTGTAGATAGTGAAGTTACTTACCGTAACGGGGGTTCTCTATGGACAGCAGTATGAGTCAGCCACATCTAGGTGTGTCACCTTCTGGGACCGGCGTAGCTCTCCCCATAGCTCGGAGGAATCCTCTTTTTTTTTATTCCTCTGAGCTTCCTGCTTCCCTTTCCTGTTCCTGTCCCTTCCTGCTTTAGTGTTTTCCTAGCTGAGCAGGCTCGATCCAATGGAGGAGGGTGGGATGGCATGGCTGACTCATACTGCTGTCCATGGAGAACCCCCCGTTACAGTAAGTAACTCCACTTTCTCCATGGACAAGCAGTCTGAGTCAGCCACACCTAGGTGATTCCCAAGCAGGGGATCAGTGGGGGCGGCAGCTGTCTGGGTGTCCTTGCTCTTCTCCTGCCTGTGCATGTGTATTGGCTTGCTGCATCGGGGGCATCGGACCTGGTCCACGGTGATCTTGCGTTTGCAGCTGGAGCATTCTTTTGATGATGGATCTATATTTCTGATCTCTTGCTGTTTTTAAAGTCTTTGCTTTTGTTTTATTTATTTATTTTTTGTTTGGTGAAAAGTAGGAGAGCTAAGGTTTCCGTCTGTCCAGTATGATGGATGAAAAAGCTGAAGGAGGAAGGGCCAGAGACAGTAACAGGAAGGGGAAGCAGAAAACTCTTAAGAATAAAAAAGAAAAAAAAAAAGGAAGATTCTTCTGAGCTATGGGGAGAGCTACTCTGGTCCAGAGGATGACATACCTAGGTGTGGCTGACTCAGACTGCTTGACTGAGTCCAGTGAGGAGAAAAGTCAAGTAAAGATGAGCCTGCGGTACCAAAGAGAGATGTAGCCATTTATCTGTTAGGAAACAGGAAAAGAGAACAGACTCAGAGTTGTGAAAGGGACCTGCTATCCGGGTTCATTCCTGCTTTATACCTATCAGAGAGAATTCAGAACTGTGGTGATACAGGTTCTACCACATGCAACTGTGACCTCCCAGTCAAAGAGCACTTAATATTTTGATATCTGTTTTTACAACTGCAGTCTTGGGGAGGAGAGCAAGTAGAGTCTCTAAATGATGCCTCCACCTAGGGGATATACTCCTCATGAATTGGAGGGATTGAGTCTGAGTGTTTATTATCCAGAAAAAATGACACACTGAAATGCAGAAATGAGGTGTCCTAACTGTCTGCAAGAGAAGCTACTGTCTCCTCAAAGAGAGCTGCGTGATACCCATCTAGAGACCATCTATAAAGGAGACTTAAGAGGAAAGATGTAAGGAGAACTTTAAACAGCTACTTGTTTTATTTTCTCCATTGTTTCCTTGATTTATATAGTAACTGTATATAGTTATTTTGGAGATCACATAATAAAGGTGCTTTTACTTAAACTATTCTTTGCTGCTCTCATTATTTTAAAAATATGGATGTGCCCGATATAAGATGTCTGTAGGGGTGTCTATAGAGACATCCGTAGAATAGTATGTTGGAACCTGGATGCCTAGGAATAGTCTCAGGGTTCGAGGAGTAGGCTAGAAACAGGGAAACCGGGGTTCAAATCCCACCATTGCTATCATAGAAATTGTACTGAGGATGATGCAGCATTTTCTTTTCTACACCCTTTGGATGTTTTTCAGCCAAAAGATACAATACAAAATAGAATTCACCATAAAACTGTTCAACCACAGTTGCTGGATAATACGACTACCAGGCACTTGAGACAGGGTTTTATCCAGAAACGTGCACGTCGTGCAAAGCAATTTTCTTGGGCAACGGTGTAGCATACACTTATGGAACGTGGACTTTTTTCAGATAAGTTAAGTCTTTTATGAGATTTATAAGGTGGAGAACCTAAATTTAAATAAAGGTAGCTTGCCGCCTGGTGTGGATGGATTTTAGTTCCATTCCTCCTCCGGTACGCTTCGACAAAAAAATATAAGAAATTTGGGGATGGGTTTTATGGTGAATTCTATTTTGTATTGTATCTTTCCATTCACTATATTTGGGTTTTGGTGATACTAGTTTTCAGCCAAAAGAAGCACTTTTCAGGTGCCTGTGGAGCAGGTCTAAACTTAGACATGACTCTGGAAATACAGAATGTTTCTGAGATCAGGTGGGAATATCCAGGTTCCTGGGACCGCTGCAGCAACACCTCCACTACACCCCCATTCAGACATGGACGTCCACAGATCTGGCTTCTAAAATGGCTCTGGAGGCATCTCTATGCCTGTTTTCAGATGTCCAAAGCTTGACTAGGGCTTCCAAAATGACTCCCATAGCCTGCAGACAAGTTTTGGAGCTCCCTCACCAGTTTCTGCTCTGGACCCCTACATGCCTAATATTGGTAATGTTGGCCCTGCCTAAACAACCCTATGTGGAAACTTTTGCTTCCCCCTTTCTTACAGATCCTATACATAGACACAAGTGGAAAATTCATTCCACCTAGCAAATGCATTTCACACGCATTTATATTTCCCCTCCTTTGAGTTCCAAAATGTTGCTAAGCCTAACATGGGAACTATTCAGAAAAATCATCAATTCTCTTAACTTGAAGTGAAAAGTCGACAGCCACGGCTAATAGTACCGGAGAATTATTATGCCCTGTGACTGGTTGTTCTCTCTCTTTGGTAGAGGTTTCTGTAACATTTAGGTTTCTTGATCGCTCTCCCTCTGGAAATGGAGGATGGTCTCGCACTGGCTCTGGGGCTTGATTGAAGGAAAAGGTGGTATATAAAACTGGTTAAAGAAATAAATTGGTCGATTTCATTTGTTCAGTTGTTTCCATTTCAGTTTTTTTGTGTTGCACTCTGCTTTGCTCACCTGAGAGTTCAGCTCGAGGTTCGCTTTCAAATTTGGCTTCCGGTGTACTGTGATACCTGCTCCTAGAAGAAAGCATTCAGAAGGAACCTCGAACTGCACCACTGTTGCAATCTCAAGGCTGAAAGAATAAGTATTAGCACTGATAGACCTTTAACTCAGTACCTATCCACCATTTTTTCCACAACATCAAAATTTCAGAGCCTAAAAAGGGTCAATTTTCAAATAGCCCACATCATTAAGTATTTTCATTGGATATCCTTTATGCCACTTTTACTACGGCACAACCAGACATACACAGCACTGTACAAAGAAAAACAAAGCAGAGGTTTCTCTTGAAAATGAAAGTACTCGTTTAAAGTAGCCATGTAGTTTGCATCTGTTCATTTGTGTTGGCAACTGCGGTGGGAGGGGAGGGGGGTTGAATAGCAAATGTACTTGTTAAAATGGCATACATGTACCGCTGCTTTCCTCCCCACAATCTAAACATGTCCCTGGAAACCTCTCCTTGCAGCCTGACTTAAAGTATGGTTGCTGTGGAAGTCACTGTGCTTCAGCTGAAATAAAATGAATTTGACAACTGTCCTCTGTGAGCAGAAAAAGGCAGATCTGTAACAAAAGGGACCATGCATTCCTGTGGCGACATCACTTCCACCATATGGAAGTACTTACAAATGAAATCCCCCCCAAGATTTGTCTTGCAGAAATAAAACACACTAAGACTATAGCTTACAACCTGCAGTTAAATTCGTTTGCACATGTCATTTTAAATATTAATTAACAGGCCTTGATTTACCTAAATTAACATTTAAATGCTTTGGGGAATGATCCATTGTCCTTTTGAAACTTCTCAGGTGCATTGTGAACAGCAAGGCTAAATGTTTTAGAAATTATTAAGGCAAGGCAGCTATTAATTATGCAAACCTATGTCTAGGAGAGCTGCTATGCTACTAGAATAGCAAAAATCATTTTACTGTGTGAGCTAAAAAGAAGAGTACTATCAATTATTTCAGGTTTGTTTTGCACACAACTCTTTAAGTCAAACAGTAAGCGGAAACTGTCTCACTGTTTATGCTTTGATTAGATGTAACATAGTATCATAGTAAATGATGGCAGATAAAGACCAGTATGGTCCATCTAGTCTGCCCAGTAAGATGGCAAGAGTAGGTGCACCTGCCACTCCGTGCAGGCCCCTCCTCCCCATGTCTTTGTTTTAGGGGTGAACCCACTGCTCCGTGTAGGACACCCGTGCATGTTGAGGAATTAGTTAGTTAAGTTTATTTTGATTTTATCCTGTTGCTGTAAAGGGATCCACTGTGTCTGTAGGAGTCACATCTCTCAGCAGCCCATTTGAAAGTGGCTGCCAGTTTTGAGAATGAATAGCTGGTTAGATAAATCTATAAAAGAACCATGCAGAGTCAGAGTAATGCTCATTGGAGCCCACCATCCCTTCTCCAACAGTGGCCAGTCCAATTCACAAGTACCCAGCAGCTCCCAAAAACTCGATCAGATTTAGAAAAGATGAGCTATGGCTTTTCCAAATCTACCTGGTTAATGATTTCTGGACTTTTCCTCCATGAACTTGTTCAAACCTCTTTCTGAGCCCTGCTAAGTTAGTTGTCTTGGCCACATCCTCTGGCAACGGATTCCGCAGCTTAAGTATGCTGTGCGAACAAAAGCCCATTTTGTGTGTTCTCTTAGGGGCACGTTACTAAAGATTAAGGCACATTGAGTGCCACCGCACCCATAGAAATAAAAAGGGCTCTGGGCACTTAACACGTGTTAACTTCATTAATGTGCGAAAAACCCTTTAGTAAACATGCCCCTTGGTGTTATGTGAGAAGTTAAAACAACCTTTCCCTATTTATCCTTTATTCCCCCCCCCCCTATGATCTTATAAAGCTTCTTCCATATGCTCCACTCATCTTTTTTTTCCAAGCTGAAGAGCTCTAACCTGTTTAACCTTTCTTCACAAGGGAAGGGATCCATTCCCTTTACCATTTTGGCCACCATCCCCCACACCTTTTCTAGTCCTGCTATATTCTTTTTGATGGGGGGGGGGGGCAGAATTGCATAACATGGGTAATTTTATAAAGGGGTGTCTAGTTAAAGAACTTTTTAAGGTGTCTATATGAAGCCTATTTTATAAAAAAAGTAGGTTGCTAGATGGGGAAACCCACTAATGTAGTACTAGGATGAAGTTGCTTTTTGCTGACCTCTGCTGTCAGATGCTCCCCTGGTTGTGAGGATCTGCTGCCTCTGTTTGGCAATGCTTTAGATGTGGGTGGGGGGATGTCCAGAGGGGAAGAGGTGGGAAGGCAGGTAGTCCAGCGGGAGGAGGGGGTGCAAATTTCTGAGAACTAGACGGGGTGGAGGAATCCAGACTGGAGTTGATTCATTCACCTTTTAGTATCCTGGCCTCCCTATATCATTCCTTCCACTCTTACCCTCCTTCTGTTGATTTTTATTCCTAATCCTCCTCTCCTCTCCCTCATAAAAGATGTTTGTTAAAATGAAGGGGAAGGGAGCGCTGGGGATAGGAGGGTGGGGGTGGGGTGGGGTTTTTTGGGTCTGGGGGGAGTTTCAGATTTGTGTTGATGTGGTTCATATAGTTCCTGTCTTTTTGAGAGTTTGGATATAAGTTCACTCATAACCAATCTGTTTATCTACAATATACTTCATTCTGTTATCCTGTTTATGTTGTTTGGAGAAGCACTCCAGACTCATTGCATGTCCCCTAGAAAGACTAGGGGATATGCATTGAAGCTATGGTGTAATCTATTTAAAACTAATAAGAGAAACTATTTTTTTCACTCAACGCATAATCAAATTCTGGAATTCGTTACCGGAGGATGTAATAAAAGCTGTTAGTGTAGTTGGATTTAAAAAAGGTTTGGACAAGCATTGTGGAACCTATGTCTTTCAGGGAAACTGCTAGGTACTTGTGACCCAGATTGGCCACTGTTGGAAACAGGATACTGGGCTTGATGGACCTTGGTCTGACCCAGTATGGCATATCTTATGTTTTTATGTTCACTACTCACTTTTGGACCACTAAAAAAATTAACATAAAAAACAACTCCCAACAATAGGTACAAAACAGAAGCAGAATTATATTCTATGCTTTATATTTAAAAAAAAATGCAATTAAGTGTAAATCATTGTGAGAGATAGAGGATAAAATTGGGAGAGCCCCCTACTCCCCAAAAAATTTAGGACGTTCCACTGCCTCTGTCAACTTCAAATCTTCTTCAAAACTCCACAGCCTGTCTGTTGAAAGTTGTACATAAGCCTCTCTAAGAGACTTCCCTCATCAAAAGAGGGCCAGAGATTTCTGTAACTGGAAAAAAGGCAGATTGAGCCACATTTGAAATATGCTTCTGCACTGTAAGTTTGCTATCCAGTACTACCCCAACAATCTGCATTTGCGCTAATAGGGAGCAATATATCATCTAAATATAGCTCAGGTGGCAGCATTTCCACTATGGGCTTTTGATCTCACAGCATTTTTTAAAGCATTAAGCTTTACTCTGTTGGTCCTCAGACACTAATCTTATTCATACAACCTTGCAAACTTTTCAAATTAAATTTCACCATAACCCAATCTACAAAGCACTTGACTACCATCTGCATGTGTAAAAAGGCACACGCATTACATTATTGCAACCATAATGCAAAATATTAAACAGACATTAAACAGTATTGGGGATAGTAGCAAACCCTGTAGGAATCCAGTCTAGCATCTAGGGCCTTGAATCATCCACTACAAGGACTTCAACCAGTGCAGCAAAACGTTTAATTCTCTAATGGTCCCCAAACCATCTAATAGGATTATGGCCCACGGTATCAAAGGAAGCCAATATAACCAGCATAATGACCTGGATATCATAACCATTCTTTAAAATTGTTTAAAGTCATTCAATGACACTGATGGCAATGCTTTGGTTGCTGCCCTCTGCAATGGCAGCTATCAATTCTCCCTCTCTCCTCGCCCCAATGGCCGTGGCGGGGGTGTTGGGTTTCTACTTTCTCCTTCTTGCCAATTTCAACCTCTCCTTTTCCGTCAACCTCATTCCTTTTTCTCCTTTGAAATCCATTCCATCCGTCTTTTTAATCTCCTACCTATCCAGATCGTGTCATCTATCGACCCTCTGACAAGTCCTCTTCTATCTTCCTCATTGATTTTGACTCTTGGCTCTCCTTATTCCTAGATTCTTCTTCCCCCTCCCTTATTCTTGGTGATTTTAATTTTCATATTGATAACCCCTCTGACCCCTATGAATCCAAGCTCCTTTCTCTTACCTCCTATTTCAGCCTCCAGCTTTGCTCTTCTGCCCCTATTCATCAGCTTGGTCACTGCCTTGACCTCGTTTTCTACTCTAATTGTTTAGCTTCTAATTCCCATACCTCCACTCTTCCCTTATCTGACCAATACTTGTTAAGTTTCACTCTTCATTACTCCCTCCCCCCCCCCTCAATCTCACCCAGTCTTTTTAGGAATATTCATGCTATCGATCCACTCACTCTATCCTCTGCTGTCTCATCTCTTCTCTCTTCCACTTTGTCCTAAGTCTGATGATGAAACCATAGCTTCATATAATAATGCTCTCTCCTCTACTCTGGATACCCTTGCTCCACCCATTCCACACCCTGTAAGGAGCACCTCACCTTAGGCCTGGTTGTTTTCAACTTCCTGCTATCTACATTCCTGTGCCTGCTCAGCTGAGTGCACTTGGCTCAAATTCCGCTCTCTCTGTGACTTTCTTCACTTCAAATTCATGCTTTCTTCTTTCCAGTCCGCCATTGCACTCGCTAATTAAAACTATTTTCTCCATCTGTCTAACCGCCTTGCCTCTAACCCTCGCCATCACTTTTCTACTCTCAATTCTCTTCTTAAGGCACCTCCACTTCCAATTCCTCCTTCTCTCTCTGCCCAAGCCTTAGCAGACTATTTCCAAGACAAAGTGAATAAGATTACTTTTTATTTCCCCACCAAATCTTTTTCACCCCTCTTCCGCCTCTCCATTACCAACTTTTCCCCTCAACTTCTATCACCCTTTCATCTTTTTTCTAAAATCTCTGTTGAGGAAACCTCTCTTCTTCTTTCCTCCTCTAAACTCACTACCTGTTCTTCTGATCCTATCCTCACCCATTTCCTCAACTCCATCTCCTCCTTTGTCATCCCTTTCATCTCACATATTCTCAACCTTTTGTTTTCCACTGCAACTTTCCCTGCAGCCTTTAAGCATGCTGTAATTACTCCTCTCCTTAAAAACCCTCACTTGACCCTACTTGTCCTTCTAATTATTGACCCATCTCCTTTATCCCATTCATTTCCAAAATTCTTGAATATGCAGTTCAACGCCACTATCTCAAATTTCTCTCCTCTCAAGCCTTCCTTGTTCTACTTCAATCTGGTATTCGTCTACTTCATTCTACTGAAATGGCTCATGCCAAAGTCTCCAGCGATCTGTTCCTCACTAAGTCTAAAAGCCTTTACTCAGTTCTCATTTTTCTTGATCTTTCTGCTGCTTTTAATACTGTTGACCACCTCCTCCTCCTTGAAACTTTATTTTCTCTTGGTTTTAGAGGCCCTGTGCTGTCTTTGTTCTCTTCTTATCTCTCCAATCACTCTTTCAGTGTTTGTTCTGGAGGTTGCTCCTCTTCTGCCATCCCTCTCTCAGCTGGTGTACCTCAAGGGTCTGTTCTGGGCCTTCTCCTTTTCTCTCTCTATACCCAGCCCCTTGGTGCCCTCATCTCTTCTCATGGCTTTCAGTATCATTTTTATACTGATCTCTCAAATCTATCTACATCTGACATCTCTCCTTCACTCCAAATTCATATCTCTACTTGCTTATCCGACATTAATGCCTAGATGTCTCACCATTACCTAAAATTGAATATGGCTAAAACTGAATTTCTTAGGGGGGCGGAGCCTGGTTTCTGGTCAAGATGGACATGTAAGAGCTGTGCTCTAGAGGGCAATAGACAAGAATCCTGACTTTGGTAATCTTTAATCAAATAGTTTCTACCTATGTTGATACCATTCGATCCCGGATATGCCTGGCTCCAAACAGACACGGCTGGATTACCAAGTATCCCAAAATGCTAGTGCAAGGAGAACCGAGACGGAACCTCTCTCACCTCACAAGATGGTGGTCATCCGAGATTGTCCTGAGAACTTGCAGGAGATCCTGGCTAAGATTTGGGCGGTCAAGGACTTGGTCAAAACTAATGGAGAATCGCTATGTGCAATGCAGGAAGATATCAACACTTTGTGATCCTCTTTGGAGTCAATTATGGCTTTTTTGGAGAAGGTGGAGAATGTGGTGGCTTCACAAGGAGAAAGGCTCGAGGCCATTGAGAAGCAGGCCAAGTTGATATGTTCATTACAAAGAAAGGTGGAAGACGGTAATAATCACTCTCGGCGGAATAACATAAGAATACTAAAAGATCCTGAAGGAGCAGAGGGTTCTGACTTGGTGTCCTTTTTGCAGGCCATGATTCCAGGTGTGTTGTGGTTGCAGTTTGCTATGCCGTTCGAGATCGAGCGCATTCATAGAGTGCCTACTAATTCTATGGTTATGGGCAAGCGTCCACGCCCCATCATCTTGAAAGTTTTATGTTTTCAGCAAGTAATGAAAATAATGGGAGCAGCCAAAGCACTTTCAACTTTGAATTATCAGGGACATAAACTTCTGTTCTTCCCGGACTTTACAAAGGCAACGGTGGATCGGAGAAAAAGTTTTCTGGCGTTGCGTCCACGCTTGGTGCAACTGCAGGCCCGTTTTGAACTGCTATATCCTGCCCACATGAGAGTCACACTGCAAAACCAGACCAAGACCTTTGATGATCCCGGGGAGGTTTATGCATTTCTGGAAGCTAAAGAGTTGGTGGCGATGTGGTGAAAGTCATTCTGCGACTTTTGTTCACTGCAGTTTTGTGGCACTTACTATCATGGACGTTTGACTGGTCTGAAGTCATGTAAAGGTGACTTATCCACGCAGGACCGACATTTCATTATGTAACATTGTTAAATACTGGGACATTCATTCTATATTGTGTGAAGGAGCTCCAGGGTATTATCCTGGGTGAGATGTTTCTTTTGTTTTCTCTCTTTCTTTCTTTTACAGAGCGCGATATTTTGAGTGGCATAGAAGAGCAAAAATATTAGGTCTTTTGCCCTCCATATCCGTCTTGTCCTGGTGGGCTCATCCGCTAAGTTTTTTGTGTGTTATATAGCCCCCCTGGGTTTAGGTGGTTTTGGGAAGATGTTTTTCCAGTTTTAGGTGTTCTTATTAGGACTGATCATATGATGGGGCTGGGGTTAAAATGTGCCTTTTTTTGTTGGGTTTTCTTCACTGGGCTATAGGGGCAGCCAACACTTTAAGGGCACTTAAGAAGTTGTTCTAAAATGTAAACTAAATGCTACAATTTGGTATGTTTCTGTAACATTTGATTGTCAATCGGAACTATATTGTCAGTATGCTTGCTTTTAAGATTGTTTAACTGAATGTTGGGGCTTTAATAATCCCACTAAGAAGAAAAGCTTTTTGCAGTATGGTCGGAGAGAAAGTGCTGACATCTTACTGTTGTAGGAGACACACTTAAATGGAGAGGAGTCGCTGAGACTAAATTGAAAGACATACGGGTTTCTCAGCTTCCCATCATAAGAACAATGGGGTAGCCATTTTAAGGAGGAAAGCTCTATCCCTTATGGATTTTCAAATATCACGTACTGATTTTTCCTAGTTTCCAAGGGACTTTGTTCTAGAACTAGTGAGTCTACTATTCCTGAGGCTCACATTTTTGTTCATTTTGTAATCTCGTTTACCCTATTTGACTCAACGAGCTTTCAGCAGTATAATAGCAAAGTGGTCGTCGGTCTGTTTTATTGGTGGGGTCATCTTAAAACTATAAATATGACTATCAGTCCTAAAGTGAATTGTATAGTTGAAATGTTATCAGTTCTCCTTACAGGGAGAGTCTATCGTCAAATTAAAAAGGATTCTAGCTCAGCTTCTATGGGAAAATAATCACCCAGAATTGCTTTCAGGAAGCTTAAATCTTAAAAAGAGGAAGGGGGGGAGGGTGATTTTCTCTGATTTTCAGGTCTAGTACTGTAATTTTTTACAAAAACAAGGTTCACGATGGATGGAGGAGGCCGTAGGTTTGTGCTCAGTATGGCTTGAACTAGAAGAGAGATTAAGTAATCCCTTCCTGTAGAACTTTCTTCTTGGCATGGTGTCTGTTGGGAGGTTGAAGTCTCATAGGGTATATCGGATACTTAGAAGGCCATTCAAAAGTGGTAAATGCAACTCCTGAGGAGGATTGCCTGTTGAAAGGTAGCTAAATGGGTTCAGACAGCTGGGAATGAGTGTTAGTCTCATCAAAGAGATGTCGGCACTTTGAAACAAGTGGTGTGTGATTGTCCTAACATTCAGTCTTATTGTGTTTCAATATGGAACTGTATTAAAAAGGTGCTGGGATTCTGGGCCAATTTCTCCTGATTTGTGATAGTTTTTCAATCAATAATTGGCATCTTGCCGTAACAGCGGGAATGTCCATTTTAATTAACTTCATATTGGAAGTGGCCCTATTTCTCATTATTTCTAACTGGAAAATATGCGGCAGAGCTTGGTTGACGTGAAGGGTGGAACACTTGTGCTTATGATATATATATATATGTGCAAACATCATGGTGTAGTTGTTCCCTTGCATCCTTCTTTTTCTTAAGCGGAAACTCTTCCTTTGTAGTGAAATGACTGCTCTTATATTGCCCTTGTAGGCCTAGTAAGCTTGCAGATGTTTTGTGTTTCTTTATATGGCCCCTGATGATTGCATGATGATGGGAGGGACAGGGTGGGGCGGGCTATGTTAAACCTTTTCTCATGTTAAGGAGAAGAATTGTGTATTTTGATTTGCTGTAATTTGTTTTTCTCTTTTGTTTGTATTTTGTTGGAAAATATAATTAAAGAAACTAAAAAAAAAACCTGAACTTCTTATCTTTTCCCTTAAACCCTCCTTCCCCCTTCCTCTATCATTGTTGACAACACTCTTCTTCCTGTTTCCTTAGCCAGCATCCTTGGGGGTCATCTTTGACTCCTCCCTTTTCTTCTCCACATGTATTTAATATATAGCTAAAACTTGTAGTTTCTTTCTCTACAACATTAACAAAATTCATTCCTTCCTATCTGAACACACTACTAAGGCTCTTGTCCACTCTTTGGTCAGCTCCCATCTTGACTATTGCAACCTCATCCTTGCCGGTCTCCCTCAGTGTCATCTCTCTCCTCTTCAATCTATCCAGAACTCTGCTGCACATCTAATCTTCTGCCAGCCCCGATACACTCATATAACCCCTCTTCTAAAATCACTTCACTGGCTCCCCTTCCATTTCCGTATCTAATTCCAATTTCTCCTTCTAACATATAAATGCATTCACTCTACTCCCCCTCATTACCTTTCCTTGCTTCTCTCTCCCTACTCTGCACTTCCTCTGGCTTTATTCTCTCTATGCCTTTTCTTCTTCTGCATATTGAATTCCAGTGGATCATAGATGATGGAGGAGGATGTTGTGGTAGACAGTGTCAAACGTTGAGGAGATGTCCAGGAAGATCAGTATGTACAATTGTTTTGTGTCTTGAATCCCCTTTATTAGGGCATTCATGGGTGAGTTTATCAATATTTCTACTCCGTGGTATGGGTGGAAACCGTGCGGTTGAGGGTCGAGGAGTTCATTTTTGTTGATGTGGTCCTGGAGTTATTGTTGTTGTTGGATGGCTTTCTTGATGATCTTTGCTATGAAGGGGAAGCTGTCGATAGGTCTGTTGGAGGCGGGACCTGATGGATTGAGGTCAGGCTTCTTTAGGGTGGGGCATATGGAGGATAGTTTTAGGTAGTAAGGCATTTGACCTTGTTGCAGGACTAATTGGGTGATTCTGGTGAGTATTGGGCTGAGATCTTGTTTAGCTGCTTTGATGGATCGAGAGGGGAGGTGGTTGTGTTGAGTGATGAGATAATAGATTATATGTTCTCCCTTTTGATTGGATAGAAGGTGGACCATATGTTGGAGGCAGGCACTTGAGTGGGGGGTAGAATGGGGGAGAGATTGTGAAGGGGATGGAGTTGTTTATAATGGTTGGCTAATTGCTGAGGGCTATTATTAATATCTGAGGTGGTTGGGGGTTGGGGGTTTTGTGAGTTGTCTGATGAGGTCAAAGAGTTCTCAAACTAAAAACTGAAGTACGTTACTTAGGCGTTATACTAGACAAACACCTCAGCATGGACACACACGTAAGAAATATAACAAAAAAAGTTTACTTTAAACTTAAAATATTAAAGCAACTCCGTCCCCTAATGCACCTACTAGATTTTCAACGAGTTATACAAGCAATAATAACCCCCCATTTCGACTTTGCAAATCAAATCCTACTAGGTGCAACAAAACAGACCTTGAAAAAACTTCAATTAGCACAAAACGCAGCAGCTAGGACCATAACGAAGGCCCCACCTTTCCAACATATAACCCCTATTTTAGAATATTTACACTGGCTCCCGATTCAAATCCGAATAGATTACAAAACTCTTTTAACTACCTACAAAGCCATAAATAAAACAGCACCCCCGACCATAAATAACCTCATCAAAATAGAGCCCACTCATAATCTGCAAAGGAGAGACCAGTTAAACAAATTAACAACACCAAAAGAATTTATAAGGGCCAAAAAAACCACAAATAAAAAAGCCTTCTCCCATGCAGCCCCCATATTGTGGAACACAATCCCATTAGAATTAAGATCCTTACCTGAAATCATGGAGTTTAGGAAAAAACTTAAAAAACACCTATTTACAATGCACTATGGATCCTTGACGAATTCACCTCTCACCTCTCAGCTAGATAAAGGATAACCCTATTCCAGCTAATATATTCTTCCAGAAAAGGAATGAAGTACTGAAGCCCTAACCAATGTATTGAAAACAATTGAATAACAAATATCTCTGTATATAGTTTAATTCTGTTCCTTTGTACATAGTTCACCATTTGTTAATTGTTAAATGTAAGTTCCAATTTGTTATATGTAAAAACAGTTCTCCCTGTTTACTGTTGTTCCATGTAAACCACATCTCATCAATGGAAGGAGCGGTGTATAAAAAAACCTGTTAATTAAATTAAAATTAAATTCTCTGGGTTAATTGAGTGATCTGATTGGCTTGGTATGGTAGCTGCGTTTGGCATTGTTGGTTGCAGTTCAATAGTTGTTGAGCACTCCAAGTAGACGATTTGGTCAGTATTGAGTGTGGATTTTCACCATTTTCACTCAAGTCTTCATAGTTGGGTTTTGAGTTTTTGGAGATTTGGGGTGTACCATAGGGCTTTTGGCTGTTTGTTGGTTGTCTGTGGTGGAGTGGTTGTTGTGGTTACGGCTTCTCCAATGATGTAGTTCCAGTTGGTTGCGAGTAAATTGGGGTCACTTGAGTCGATTTGTAGCTGGGTGAGGATGATACTGAGGAAATTGTCTTTGTCAAATTGTTTGAATCATCTTTTTGAATGTTGGTGGGTGGGGTGGTTTAATGGGGTGTTAAGGGATAGGGGGAAGGTAATCAGCCTGTGATCCGACCGAGGTACAGGGAGAGCTTGTGGTGTGTGCGTGTTACCTACAAGTGTTGCATGGTTGTTGAATAAGATTAGGTCCAGTGTGTTTCCAGTGGGGGGGGGGGGGGGAACTGGATAATTTGAATTAGGTCCATGGGCTCCATGGCTTTGAGGAATGAGGTGACGTGTTCGGGCTGGATTGAGGGAAGGTTGAAACCGCTTAAGTTAAGGATGTTTTTGAGTTGGAGATGTCGAGTGCTTTTTTTTAGTATGTTGGATAGGTCAGTAGCTGATGTAGTGGGAGTTCTGTAGCTGAGGAAGATCATGAGTTGTTTGTTTGTAATGGAGAGGGTGTCTGTTTCTTCTGTGCTTTCAGTAGAGGTGTAGCGGAAGTGGAGGTGCGACTTAGCCAAAATTAGCACACCGCCTCCTCTGTGGTGGGATCATGAGCAGTAGAAAAGGCTGTATCCCTGGGGAAGAAGTTGGTTCATGAGGACAGTGTATCTGTGAGCCATGATTCAGTTATGCAAAGTATATCTAGGTCTCTGATTATGGGGATTTTGTTTCTCACTGAACAGGTGTTTATGAGTGTACATTGGAGTGTTTGAGTGAGGGTCATGAGAATTGGAGTAGCTTTAGTGTGTGAGGTTCTGAGAGGTATGTTTATGAAGTGTTGCGGGTTCTGTTGCTTATAGTGATGATGGAAGGTATTTGTGAGTTGTTGAGAATATGGTATAGATAATAGGTGGGAGGAGTGTGGAGTGTGTGGATGCGGTAAGCAGTAGATAGTAGGGTGAGTGCGAGTAGGGTGTATATGTTTGAATATAGTGGAAGCATGGTTTTGAGTATTTGTGGGGTATGTTTTCCTTGTGAGACCTTATGAGTCTGGTGCAGAGATCTATTTTTGGATTCTTGTCACGGGGGGGGGAGGGGGGTGTTGACTCTCAGGATCGTTCCTATGGTGCGGTTGAAAGAGTCTTCATAGGATGATAACCCTCATTGTTGGTGGTCAGTGCAGGTTTTTGATGGGTGACTGTTTTGGTAGGGTGTCCGTTGGAGTGACAGTCCCTTGGTGAGGTGAGAGACAGATGGAATTTGAACAGTCTTTCGGTGGTAAGCATGGTGAGGATCATTGGTAGTTTGGTGTGTCCAAGTATTCCTTGCTGTGGTCCCCACCTAAAGGCCTCACCAGGTACAGGCACACCTTTGTGCTGGCTAGATTTATGTAGCCTGTGGACGTCGCTGTAAGATGTCGGCAGCATGGGAGGAGCTTACCTCCAAATTACAGCAGTGTCCCTGGTGCTCCGGTTAAGGTTTGAATTGGATCGGTGCAGTGAGAAAGAATCGGAAATGTTGGCGAACTGTTCCTTTGTGCATGTGTATACTGCAGAATGTGAGTCCATCATGGCTTTGTACTGGCTAGATTTATGGAGCTGATGTAAGACGTCAGGAGCATAGGAGGAGCTTACGTCCACATTGCAGCAGTGTCCCTGGTGCTCTGGTTGAGGTTTGAGCTGGATCAGTGCGGTGAGCAAGAATCGGTGAGCGGTTCCTTTCTGGGTGTGGGTGGGTGTGTAAGCTGCAGAATGTGAGTCCATTACCTCTTGTTGAGAAAACTTGCCTCTGTGACAAAATTGCACTTTGTGCCTGGTCTTATATCTTGTTAGGTATCTGAATATCTTCCTTCCTGTCTCTTCTTTTGCTCTGTGGCAGTGCCTCGCAACCCTCTTCTGGAGGTACATCTACCCAGTTGAGTTTTCAGGATCATGAATATGCAAGACAAATCTGCATTTAGCAGAAACGTATTATATGTCTTGTGCATATTCATGACGGTGACCATGAAAACCTGACTGGCAAGGTATAACTTCTGGAGAACAGTCTCTCTTTGACCCCTGTCATGGCACTTGCTTCAGACCTAAAACCATTTTGGTAACCAATCTCTAGGTTGCTTGGGAAGTTTTCAGGATTGCATGAATGATAGTGTTTGGTTGATGTCTAATAGGCTAAAAAAGATTTCTGTGAGTCTACAAGCCTCTAGGTGACATGCTGTCACCTGACCTGCAGTTAAATGATATACTGCTCCCCACTAACTGGGAAATGCAGATTCTGCGGGTACCATTGAATAGTGCAGAAACCTATTTCCAATGCTGCTTAAGCTGCCTTTTCAGTTACATAACTCGTAGAAATGTTAAAACTTAATAGATCCTTCCTTAAAGAGGCCAGAGATTTCTGATATGTAACATTTGCCATTTCAGCATTCCATTGTTGTAAACCAGTGCTTTCCAAATTTTTAGCCCATATGACCCCATTTTAACAACTGAAAATTCACGTGACCCCAGATGAAGATGAAATCAAATTAGCAGGTCTCCCCCCTCCCTCCCTCCTCCCTCCCTCCTCCCACCACTCATCTAACGCAGGGAGGCAACAGCAGCAGTCAGCACAGGATCCCTTGTGTCAGTGTGTACCTACGGACCCCAGTACACAGCAGGGGTTTCCACTCTAACGGGAAGCTTAGCCAGGAGGGGGCAAGGGCCTATGAATATTCACTGGCTTACGGGCCACATGCTGACTGGTGACTGTCACTACTTGGCATAAGTCACAATGAAAGTCCAGAGAGAAGAGGAAATGGCCATGTTTCTGTGACCCCTATCCACAGATGAGGTAACCCCATTTGGGGTCCTGACCCCAAGTTTGAGAACAACTGCTCTAAACCATCATGCTATCGGGCCACTATTTAGTGGTATAATGAATGTTTCCAAGTAAGCAAATTGTGATGCATTCATTAGTAGTTTCAAGATTAGTTGCAAGTCATTGTACCTTGGCCTGCCTATGAGCCAGCTGGGCTGAGACATCCTGTCCAAAACCCTGCAGTTTCTTTAGTGCGAGGTTTGAAGAGTTGGCAGAGGCAGCAGAATATTTTCAGAGATAGGGGAGGGGCACCCAGGTTCTGCCCCAACTCCACTCCGTAGGTCTCACCCTGGTGTCCACTGACACACTGTGTTTTATGTAAAGCATAATCTGCTTCTTCAGAAATGGATCGTTCTTGTTTGGTCTTAATGAGCTGTGGAGGCTTATTATTTTATTGCTGGTGATGCTCTTATGGTTCACAGCAGTACTCCCCTGACACCGTCGACCACTTAACATTTTTCATTATCTTAATGTTCGTTTTCGAGCCAACTCGATCCTGCTCAGTACACATAAGCTTATCTTCTCTCGCCTCATTCAGTCCTATATTGCTCCTAGATTTCTGTACACCAACTGTATAACCACACTTCTGATTCTGCTCATTCTTATGTTCCACGCTATAACCAGAAAGGACATTAGGCAACTTAGATGACCCTTATAATCATACTCTAGTGATTTTAGGTTTAGTGCACACCTTTTTTTCAGTAGAAGCCCATGGCAAGTTGCATTTAGCTACAGTAGGCTCTTCCTATCCCTTAAGGACTTAATCTGTATTTACCTGAGGTGAGAAAAGGTTAAGTGTTTTGCCTGAGATCACAAGGGGCAGAGTGAAATTTAAAACCTTGAAGGATCTTAGTCTACACTTACACTTGGGAAGCAGAAATCCAAGGGAATTGTATGGATAGGGGGCAAGAGTTTGGTGTACACTGACCAGGAGAAGGACTTCAGAGTGATTGTTTCTGAGGATCTCAAGGTGTCGAAACATTGTGATAAGGTGGTAGCCAAAGCCAAAAGGGTGCTGGGTTGCATACAGAGAGGAATTACCAGCAGAAAGGAGGAGGTACTAATGCCACTGTACAAGTCGCTGGTGAGACCTCACTTGGAATATTGTGTTCAATTTTGGAGACCATATCTCACAAAAGCTATAAAAAGGCAGGAAACAGTTCAGAGTAAGGCCACCAAAATGATTTGGAGCATGCATCAGAAGACGTATGAGAAGAGACTTGAATATGTACACTCTGGAGGAGAGGAGGGACAGGGGAGATGTAATTCAGACCTTTAAATACTTAAAGAGTATTAATGGACAAACAAACTTCTTCCAAAGACAGGGAAGCTTTAAAACTAGAGGGCATAACATGAAGCTGCAAGGGGGTAAACTAAAAGGCAATGTCAGGAAATACTTTTTCACTGAAAGGGTGGTGGATATTTGGAATGCCCTCCCAATGGAAGTGGTGGGGGCAAATACAGTGACAGAATTCAAAATGGCATGGGACAGACACAGTGGATCACTTTATAGCAAGAAGATAAAATGAAAATAAACATAACTATGTCTTATATCTGAACAAATAGGGTGACCTACACGGAGCAATGGGTGCACACCACAAACAAAGGCACGGGGAAGGGGGACCTGCATGGAGCTGCGTGTGCACCTACTCTTGCCGCCTTGCTGGGCAGACTAGATGGACCATACTGGTCTTTATCTGCCGTCACTCCTCCACTTAGCAAGATTAATCCCGGGGTAGTATGGAGCGCAGAAACTGCCTCTACTAGAGCAAACAATTTTGTGACTTAAAGCTTGGGTGATAAGAGAGATTTTGCAGTAAACCGAGTTTAATTCTGTATTTATTTGCTTTAAAAGAAGAAAAGCTAGGTTGTCTTTTTAGTATTTAAAATACATTTTCAGTGCCTTTATTCTCATTCACCATGCACATTACTTAATTTTGTAAGCTTTTTTCCAGTTGAGAGGATTGGAGAAATAGTTCATAGGAGTCAGTTAGGTATGTAAAAGAGTGTAACTGTACCTTTAATAGATTTAAAGTGGCATTTTAAAAGGCCAATCTAAATCGGAACTTTCAAAAATATAGGGGTGTAGGAGTAGGGAAGAGAGGAATGTATAAGTTCCTTCTAAAATCGCTCCACCCTGAAAAATAAATGCTCCAATAACTGGTTATGAAGGCAGGCCACACGCAAGTTGCAAGGCTGGGTATGTGCACAACTGTAGGACATTTCGGAAATAGAGACATTCCCAACTGGCACAGCCTCAGAACAGAGTACATGAATGTGGCAGCAGTAGTATTCCTGTTGGGGATCATCGATGGGATGAGACTTGCTCATCCTCGCCTGCCATTTAGATACTCTGGAGATGCATCGGCAGGCCACTAAAATGTTTGGAGTATGTATTTACATTCAGGTTTTGACAGGCAGGAAATAATTGTGGCAAAGTAAGTGCATTATGTGCTTCACTTTGGAATTGTTACATCCATGGAACAAGCACCTTTTTTCACCTTATTAGTGATCAGGATCAGTTATAGGCATGGATGTTGCACCAAGGGCCAGATATGCTTCTGCTGCTCTGAGATTGCACTCCGATGAGGATCTCTCTTGTTCTGCTCAAGCCCCACATCCATCACACTCCCTTGGTGCATGGATGTTCTCATACTAGAGCAGTCTATATACCTGGCTTCTAAAATGGCCCAGGGGACATTTTATATCTAAATGTCCATTTTCATAAGTCCAAATTGTGACTAGAACTTCTAAAATACCACTATTACTGGTCCTTTGTAGACCATAAATAAACTTTAGTGGAGAGGTTCTCAACCGTGTCCTCGAGACCCACCTAGCCAGTCAAGTTTTCAGGAAAACCACAATGAATATGTATGAGAGAGATTTGCATATACTGCCTCCATTATATGCAAATCTCTCCCATGCATATTCATTGTGGTTATCCTGAAAACCCGACTGGCTAGGTGAGTCCCGAGGACAGGGTTGAGAACCCCTGCTTTAGTGTATATAGATGTTAGTTTAAGCAGGGATCTCTAACTCCAGTCCTAGAAGGCACCACACCAGTCAGGTTTTTAGGATACCCTAATTTATTTATTTATTTATATTTTATTTTATTTATTTTATTTACATTATCTTATATACCGCGCTATTCTGCATCAGTGTGGTTTACATTGAACTGAAATTACACTGAACAGGGAGATAACCTGGAGATAACCCGCCATAGCCCATGTTCCCTGTAAAATAGTTAAGTGGCTTGCCCAAGGCCACAAGGAGCACCTGTGGGACTAGAAACCCCAGTCCTTCCAGCCCAAGGTTGCTGTCCTCTAGTGGGATTTGAACCCCCGACCTTCTGGCCTGAAGTACCTTGCCCCAACCACTAGGCCACTCCTCCACTTATGCATATTTAATGAATATGCCTATTTAATGAATATGCATAAGAAATTTGAATACAATGGGGCATTGTATACAAATATATCTCATGCATATTCATTAAAACCAAACTCACCCCATACTCACAGACCAAACCACTTCCCACAATACATACCAAACACCTATTATACAAAATCTAAACTGCCCTTACAATGGACTCAATCCAACTACTTGTATTCATCCATCCCACACATACTCCGGAGACTGTGATAGAGTGGAGCTACTAGGGATCATCACTCTCAGCTCTACTGTTCAATGTATACATGCAGCCCATTTGTGCTCTCATCCACTCCTTCAATATCAACTGCCTGGTCTACACCGACGACGTCCTGTTTTACATGCCTATCTCAAAAGAACATCCAGATCTCTCACCACTAACAGCCTGCTTTGATGCCATCACTGATTGGCTACAGATGCAGAGGCTCAGAATAAATTTCAACAAAACGGAGGTCTCTTTATCACCAGGAACCCAGAATTCACCCCACCCACCTCACTGAAAGTACGAGATGCTGAGCTCTTCAGCAAGCCCACGGTACGCTACCTAGCGGTTACGCTAGACCAACAGCTCGACATGAAAGCCCAGATCAGCAACATGGTCAAAGCGGACTACCACAAAATAAGGATGCTCCATCACCTACGACAGCTGCTCGAGCCAGATGACTTCAGGACAATCTATCAAGCCTAGTAATCCCACATTTTGATTATGCTAACACAATACTACATGGACCCCCGATGAACACGCTGAATCCACTGCAGCTTGCAATGAATGCAGCCGCTAGAATCTTGCATGGAGCCTCCAGGAGGGAACACGTAACCCCAATCTTGAAGCACCTGCACTGGCTTCCGGTCCACTGCAGACTTTCCTTTAAAGTGCTATTGATGACCTTCAAAGCCATCAACAAGTGCTCCTCTACTTCCCACATGGACCTCATCCAGTCCACCCCCCTCAACAGAGCTAGGATATCAGCTGCCGCAGAGGGTAGGGCTAAATGGCCAATATTCCCAATGGAAAAAGGTGAATAGTGGAGTACCCCAGGGATCTGTACTGGGTCCGCTGCTTTTTGACATATTCATAAATGACCTGGAAAAGGGAATAACTAGTGAGGTTATCAAATTTGCAGATGACACAAAACTGTTTAAAGCTGTTAAAACCCAAGAGGATTGTGGAAAACTGCAGGAGGATCTGGATAAATTGGAAGACTGGGCATCCAAATGGCAGATGAAATTTAATGTGGACAAGTGCAAAGTTATGCACCTAGGAAAGAACAACCCACACTATAGTTACATGATGCAAGGCTCCACATTAGAAACCACCACCCAGGAAAAAGATTTAGGAGTCATTGTGGATAACATGTTAAAACCCTCCGCCCAGTGTGCAGCAGCGGCCAAGAAAGCAAATAGAATGCTAGGTATCATAAGGAAAGGGATGGAGAACAAAACAAAGGATATTATAATTTATTTATTTATTTATTTATATTCTCTTAATGCCTCTGTATCGCTCCATGGTACGACCGCACCTTGAATATTGTGTGCAATTCTGGTCACCGTATCTTAAAAAGGACATAGCGTTATTAGAAAAAGTACAGAGAAGAGCCACCAAATTGGTGAAGGGGATGGAAGGCTACTCCTATGAAGAGAGGCTAAGAAGGTTAGGGCTCTTTAGCCTGGAGAAGAAACGGCTGAGGGGAGATATGATAGAGGTCTATAAATTAATGAATGGAGTGGAACGGATAAACGTGGATCAATTGTTTACGCTATCAGAGTATAGAAAGACTAGGGGACATGTAATGAAGCTACAGGGTAAACTATTTAAGACAAATAAGAGAAAATATTTTTTCACTCAACGTGTAATCAAACTCTGGAATCTGTTACCGGAGGATGTAGTAAGGGCTGTTAGTATAGCTGGGTTTAAAAAAGGTTTGGACAAGTTCCTGGAGGAAAGGTCCATAAACCACTATTAAAAAGGGACCCAGGATATCAATGCTTGACCCAGTACAAGCATTGTGGAACCTGTGTCTTTTGGGGATATTGCTAGGTACGTATAACCTAGATTGGCCACTGTTGGAAACAGGATACTGGGCTTGATGGACCTCGGTCTGACCCAGTATGGCATGTCTTATGTTCTTATGTGACTGAAGCTACAACGAGAGAGCGGATACAGGGGAGGGCAGGCTCTGCTGGGCAGGGGGGGCCCCACGGCACACTCGATTCTGCCGCGGCGGCCCCGGCAGCGGGAGAAGACAGCTTTTTTTTTTTTTACATTTTACTTTAGGATCAGAATGTTTTTTGCGCGGGGCCCCCTGAAACGCGGGGCCCTGTGCAAAAAACATTCTCGCTCAATGGACGGGCCGGCCCTGCACTTAACCCTCCATTGCCTCGGAAGAAAGGCCTGGCAATCTACTTCTGGTGACACTGCCAAGAAAACCCAGAAGCTTCTGGGTCGCCAGGAGTCAGGACTGACTCGAAGGCACACATTGCATATATGAGTTTAATAGCTTAGAGCCACATGGTTTAAACCAAGAGGTAGATTTGTCTGTGTTTTTATAATTGTTAGGTAATTCTAACCCATCTCCACTTCATCTATATACATTATTCTATAGTGTAATACTCATCATATTTATCATATTTTATGTTCATTTTTACTATTGACTAGAAGGGTGGATTATAAAGATAGTTCACACTAAGAAATTGGTGAACAGGGCAAGTCAATATTGGCCTTTTAAGTTAGGGTTTCTTCATGAAGATTTAATGGTTGACAATATTTTCTTTTAGACTTCATTTAATATCCATTGGCTGCACTTGGGTAACTGCTCGTAATGTTCATTTTGGTTTTTAACAACATATGTCTGACTGTTCAATAAGTATTTCAATTTCTTTATATTTCATGGGAAAACATGTAATTTATCATAATAATTTTTAATGGGTTCATGTCGAGATTGATCACATCACATCTCACATATACACCTTTAGGCGTTCCATAACAGATTAATTTTTAAAGTAAAGTTAAATAGTCATGATGAGTATTTTACAGTTTTAATGTCACATATTATCAATGAATGCCATACGATCCCCCTTGTCTGAAGATTTAATGTTTGGTAACAATTTCTTTCAGACTTCATTTAATATCCCTTGAACTGCCCATTTTTTAGTAATGTTCATTCTGTTTTTAACACCATATGTCTCACTGTTCAATATGAACTTTATTTCCTTAAATTTCATGGGAAAGTATGTAATATATCACAATAATTTTTTTATGCGTACACATCGAGATCGATCAGATCACATCCCACATAGACACCTTTATGAGTTCCCAACAGATGTTTTTTTAAAGTCATGTTAAATAGTCATGATGAGTGTTTTACAGTTTTAATGTTTATACATTATCAATGAATGCCATAACCCCCTTGCTTGCATCATGATCGCAGAGATAACAGTCAAGCTACACCTACTTCTTCTGCTATGGTTGCAGAGGTAACAATTTAGCCACGCCTACCTCCTCTGACACGATAACAGTTAAGTCACGCCCACATCTTTTCACTTTGGCACGCTTTCTCTAGGCATCTACAAAAAGCACTTCATGATCATCATTTGGTTTTCTAACTTTGTACAAGTTACAGCACTCCCTGATTTGAGAATTTTGGTTTTAATCCTTGATTGTAATTGGATACCTAGCCATTCTTTGTAAGCTTTTTTATGAGAGCAACGACAATTTTACATCAAAATCAGGTAATAGTTTTTATACGGGTTCTTATGGTCCTTTGACATTGCTCACTAAACAGTCTGGATATTTGAATAATATCGCCTACACACTAGGTAGACCACTGTCCAGATTCATTTTACACTATATTATAGACATCGCTCAATTTGGAGGCAATGATTTTATCTTAACATGAGAATGAGCCGCTGATGACGCTGTACAAGTTTTGAATTTCGGCGTTTTTTGCAATGTAAGATTAACACGTCCTTTCCTTTAATGTTCCCCATCTTAAGTTAGGATTAGATATTAATACCGAGGACATTTAGTGTTTGGTATCCTTATTAAATTACCTTCGTTTAAATATTTTTACATCGATAACTGTGTATTTAAATGCTTACTTAGTATGTTTATTTTTAACATTGCAGTTGCTTCATTGATTTATGCTATCATGGTATGACAATACAGTTTTTTACAACCTTTTTCCATAGAGCATCTTTCAAGATGAATACTTTGTAATTCTTTGCTATTCCAATAGTGAGTATGGATAGTTTTTAGCGCATACACACCGTCTAAAATTGATCTTTTTATGTGTCTATACACCTAGAGTGTATTTATAACACATTGTTTTAGCTGAATAAAACCAAAACCAGAAAGCGTGTATTTCCTTTTGACTATAAACACACAATACGTTACAGGTTAAGGTGACTATAAAGTGTCAAGCACATGCCTGCACAACATTTTAGCTTTTATATTTTTGTTAGCTTAACATCTATAAGAATAAAGCACAGGACTATTCTACATGTTTACGCATTTTCAATGCGCTATAGTAAGTAGAATACAATGTATATGTGGTCCAGTAATGGTTGTTTAAACATTCCTCTTTTGTCATTAGATTTCTATTTTGCACTGCCCTGCGTCTGCTTGGTTGTCACAATGTATTGATGGGTTTATATGGTTATATATGTTGTCACTTAAAATCATTTTAAGAGCCATTCAGTTTTTAATTTTAATTATTTGTATTAATTTATTGGTTTTTTTATCAATTTATTGTTTCATCAATATTTTTATGTTTTGGTTGTTCTTTTAATTATTTATGTTTTATTCATTTTTTGTGCAAGCTGTATTTCCCCCTGAGGAAGGTGTTTGCCGAAATGCATTGGGGTATATCAATAAAGCATCTTGTGACCATCATATGCTTCTTGCTCCTTGTGTGTTCCTGATTGACTCAGCAAGAGCAGTTCTGCTCTTCCTTGTGCCCATACTCTGACTGGTCAATCTGTATATAGTTGAACAAATCTGTAAATAGTTGCAAGCTGACCACGTCACCTGTGACAGCTAGCTTGCCTGTACATAGTTACCCTGTAAGTCCCATTTAGAAACCCCTGTTCATTGTAAGTCCAGTGTTGGTCCTGTCTGCACTGCACAAGTTGTTAACTGTAAACCACACTGATTCTAAAAAAGCACGGTATAAAATTAAATAAATAAATAAATAAATACATACTAGAACTTCCTCAAGTTCCCATCCAGCCCCTGGTCATTCAGGTTTTCAGGATAACCACAATGAATATGCATGAGAGTGATTTGCAAGCAATGCATGCAAATCTCTCATATGCATATTCATTGCGGTTATCCTGAAAACCAGAGTGGTGAGGTATGGCAGAAGGACTGGGTTGAGAACACCTGGACTTACGAAAGCAAGTCTCCCCTCAGCAGACAGTATCTGCACTCCATCCTTTATCAGGGATTGGGTAGGGGAAAGATCAATTGGAACACCTACCTCAGGCTTCACCATAAGCTCCCATATAGTGTCAAGGGAGAGAAGGGGCAACATGAGGGGCTTTGAGTCACACAGGCATTGCCATGGCCTCTCTCTTCTACAAAGTTTTGTAGGTAACGAGCTGGTGTAGCAGACCGTCCTCATGATGATTTTTTTGCACTGCTGGGGATCCAAGACAGTGGGGAAGGAAGGGTAAATAACATGTAAGCTGTGTCTTCACTAAACAGGTGAGAGGTGAAATGGGAGCAGGAGAAAAGAAAATGGCAATTCTGTCAGAGTACAAAATCTGAGCAGGTGCCTTGAATTGAAGAAAGATGGTATATAAAAACTGTTAAATAAATAAATAAATAGCTCATAGGTCTGCAGCAAGTTCAGGTGAGGCATATGTCAGCTTCTTCCATCTTGAGTGTACACAACCACACTTACCTGGCTTTGGAGGGAGTGCTGGAAAACACCAGGGGAGGTACTGTATACTGAAATGGTACTAGCAAATGTTCGCCACAGAAAGTCTATGCAGAATAGTGCCATTTCTGAAAACCTCTGAGCAGAGCATCCAGACACAATATTACTGATAAATACTAGAGAGCAGTACTGATATTTTGGCATGTGCACACAAAAGAAGTTTGGCACTGATGTGCATATGCTGGAATACTAACATAGCATGGGAATGACTTGATCTCATTTAGTGCTGACTTTTAGTGTCCAGCTTCTATGCTTGCGGTTTGCTGATAGTATTGGTAAGCAGGACCCTAGTACAGGATTTCTACAGCAGCATGGCACTTTCCTTCCTTTCATATTTTGATTTTTATGGCTGTCATTTTGTTTTGCACTATCATACCTCAGATCTGCACATGCCCTGCTTTCATGAACCCTCATCTCCCATTACTGCCATATCCTCTATCCTACTCCAATTTCAGGGAGGGAAAAACACCTTTATGACAGCAAAACAGACAAAAATTAAAAGTCATTGCATGCAATAAGGGAACTAATAATGCATGTTATGAAAAATTTTTTTAGCTTCTGCTCTCCTGTCCATGACAGAGCACCAGCTATCCCACGCAGACAAAAAGGCAAAACAAGTAGGGAAGATACAGAGTTAGGGAGGCATGACACTATTCCCCTGTCGCTCAAGTACTAGAGTACCTTGTATTTATGACAAAAGGTATTAGATGCCTTCTTTCTTTCTCAGTAAAGCTCATTCCTTTGTCAACACTGTGGATTACAACCACTTTGTCAAACTGTAGAACCAATTTTGCAATTAAGGACTGAAGAGCAAGGGCCTAGGTCTGCATTAGCCAAGAGAAAAATGCAATGTGTGGCTTCGAGTCAAGACAGATTCCTGGCAACCCAGCAGTGCCTGGATTTTCTTGGCAAAATTGAAGAGAGTCACCACAAACAGCTAGTGGCATGGGTGCTCAGGACCTGTCAGTTGAAAGGAGGATCTGTGTGACCAGACAAGGCTCTGGAACGGAGAGAATAGGCTTGAAAAGTTTAAGGGGAAATGTGTACTACAACTATCTCCTCCCTCTAAAGCAACACCAATGAAGAAGGTATAGTGTAACGAACACACACTTTTGAAGCCAGCATGCAGTTAAAGTTTTCAAATGTTTCACCTATTTAAACAGTTCACGGTTGCATACTGTGGATTTAGCTTTCAGCACTTTAGGCCGTGCTACCTAAAGTCTAAGAAACAAATTTCATTCTGTACGTGTAGTACTCGCCCATAATGCTAGACAGATGTGTTAAGAGTCTTTTAGAAATATGACTATTAGGAGACAGATTTAAAGTATCTCTGCTATAAGAAAACAAAAAACAGCATTCAAGCTAGTGCCAAATTGGCTAGCTTTTAATCTATCAGATAATGCAGGTGTGATCTCAGAACTGCTTCTCTAAACCAAGGTAAGTTAAAAAGATTACCTTTGAGCAGAGTTGCAAAGTCTATAGAAGACTTAGTTAGGACAGTTCACTTATTCCCAACATGGATTTTGACTCCAATGAAATGCACTTCCTACAGCATGCTATGTCTTTAACTCAAGGCCTACTAGACCAATACAGACAAGAGGGTTGTGTTTCGCTACCAGCAGGCTTGGTAGAGACAGAGAACCAATGAAATGCCCAGATTTCAATGGCATCACTCACCTCAACCAGAGGTCCCCTCCATATTTATCCCAAAGCATATGGGAGAAACATGGCAAACCTCAAATGAGTAATGAACAGTAAAGAACTATATAAAGGACAGTATAAACCGAAAGCTGTCAGAAGATGAACCTGCAGAGCTAAGGGGGGGGGGGGGGGGGTTATAGAAGATGCAAAGGTACTGCAACCAAAAAACAGAGCAAATATAGTTTTAGGGGCAGGCCCTGGACTGGTCTAGCAGGACTCAAGGAAAGGATTTTACTTACCAGTTAAAATGTCACCTTCCATAGTGTCCTGCTAGACTAATCCAGACAGGTGGAATGTACTAAAGCTACAACGCCACTTTGCAGGAAGAAGACAGGTGCTTGCAAAATCCTTGAACCAAAGGCCATGTCAGCCCATGCCTAGTCTTCCAAGTGGTAATGCTTGACAAAAGTGGAAAGTGATGCCCACAATGTTGCTAGACAATTGTCTGCAGGAGCTACTGAACTTCACCTCAGCCCACCAGGATGCTTGTGCTCAGGTAGAATAGGCATGCAAACCCTTCGAAACTAGCTGGTTCCACAACAGATAGGCCATTGCCTTGGTATCCTTAATCCAGCACCCCACAGTTGCTTTGGCTGCTTCATCACCCTTATGCGAGCCACCAAATGGCACAAAAAGATGGTCAGACTTGCAGAAGAAATTCATAACCTAAGTACCAGAGAAACACCCTCCAGCCATCCACAAGACACAGATTCTTATCCTTCCAACACTGCTCCTTTGAGAAGGAAGGTAGGCAGACCATCTGGTACATGTGAAAAGGGAGAAAGTACCTTAGGAAAGAAGAAAGGCACAGGCCAAATGGCAACAGCCTCCTTTGAAAAAGACAAATGAAGATGTTGGCAAGACAAAGCCTGTAGCTTGGAAATCCACCTTGAGGGACAAATTGCAACCAAGACTACTGATCATGCCACAAATCCTTCAAAGTAGCATGTTTCAATGGCTCAAAGGACACCAACATCAGGGTCCTGAGCACCAGGCAGGGATCACAGACTGAAGGGGAGGATGAGACAGCTGTGGGCAAGGCCAGAGACTTGTCAGTCAGTCAACTTCTGAAACAAAGAGCTGCAACCTTAGGCCTTTCCCTTAGCTCCCTGAAAGTTTTCACCAGGCCACCCTGAAGAGGGCCAACAGAGATGGCCGCTTCAGGAACCATTTGCAAGCCCCACACCATCGCTCAAAGAGGCCTCAGATTCACGCATATGCCAGAATAGTAGGCCTCTTCTGGGCTCAGAGGAGAGTAAAGCTATCGCTGGAGAGTAGCCCTTTATGTGCTAGCCATCTCCTTTCAAAGAGCCAAGCTGTAAGTGAGAAGGGAGCTGGGTCCTCAAGAACAATCTGTCTCTGCCACAAAAGGCTACAAGAGGGAGGCAACCAACAGAGGTGCCTGCAGGAGCCACATTAGGTCTCCAAACCACTATCTTCGGCCAGTCTAGTACCACCAAAACAATTCTGCCTGAGAGGCTCTCTTTTTATATGCCAAAAGCACACGTCCCACCAGGGGCCACTCAGGAAACACATACAGCAGGTGCTGACTTGGCCAAGGCTTGGTCAGGGAAACAAATGAAACAGCAGCAAAAAGTCTGGCACTGGAGCAGGTCACCATCAGCTCCATTTCAGGATAACCTCAGTGATGCAGAATCAAATGAAATGGCTCCTGCCTCAACCCCCACTCTCCAGGATCCAGAGTGTGCTTGCTAAGAAGTTAGTTCCCACATTGTCCACCCCGGCAATATGCAGAGCTGACAAGGCTAGAAGTTATTCTCCACCCAGACAAAACAGGAGGAGAGCCATCTCCAGATCTAGAGGGAGGAGTGGCCTAGTGGTTAGGACACAGTACCACAGGTTGGAGGGCCAGGGTTCAAGTCCCACCTGGGGACAGCAATCTCAGTCTGGAGGGACCGGGGTTTCTAGTTCTATATGCACACCTTGGGCAAGCCACTTAACCCTCTATTGCCTCAGGTACACAGATTGTGAGCCCCTTTAGTGACAAGGGAATGTATCCAGTACCTGTTTGTAGTGATAATATAAACCGCTTTGATTGAAGGATAAGGTGGTATTAAAAACTGGTTAAATAAATACCTTGGCACTCCTTATGCCGTCTTGCCAAGTGACAGAATCCACCATGCATTGAAAAGCCCTGGACCAGGGTCTGGGAAAAAACACAGAAGAACCAACTTGATGGCTCTGGCCTTGAGGGGGCTGATGGACCACACCAAGTCCCTGTGGTTCCATGGCCCCAAGCTGTATGGTCTTGGCAATGGGCTCCCCAGCCTGAGAGACTGGCATCTATTGTCAGCAGGATCCAGGAGAAAAAAGTCATCCAGTGGCACACCCTTCTTCAGATGACCAGGCTAGACCTCACCATCAACAGGAGTAGGAGCCTGCACTTGAACTCTTGCAAACTCAGGGATCACAGAGTCCGCAGGACTGCTGGAGCAGTTGCATGTGAGCACATGACAGCATCTCTATGGTCACTGCTATCTGAGCTAATCCCAGACTCTGGAAGCTTGCTGCACACAGAACAGTGTCAGACAATCCAACAATCATTGACTAGCAGGAAAAAACCCAAACACTCCGCCCACTCAAGTGTTGAAACATGCTCCTGAAACTCTGGGGACTGGAAAGGCAACAGCTGGCTCCCCAATTAATCACCCTCCGAGGCTCTCCAAAAAGACCAGCCACCACTCAGGATGCCACCCAAGATGCCTCTGAAAGGAATGGGCCCAGATGAGCTTGGTCATCCAGATATGGAAGAACACAGATCCCTTGGCATGGCAGCACCATGGCCGCTACCACCATGACCTTGGAGAACATCCTTGTGACAGTGGATAGCCTGAATGGGAGGGTGGCAAACAAAGTGAGAGTCAAGCATGACAAAATGTAGCTACTTGTATCCACCCAGATTAGGATATAAAAATACACTTCAGCCAGATCCAGAGAAGCCAAGAACTCCCCCGAGCGCACTACTTGAATCACAGAGCATAAGGTTTCCACTCAGAATCACAGGATTGCACAAGTGTTCATTGACCTCCTTGAGGTCCAGATAGGCCAGAACAAACAAACAGTCTTTTGGGCACCACAATATAGAGTATCTGCCCTTGCCCCATTTGTCTGACAGGATGGGCACCACTGTTTCTAGGAACAGTAACTTATCCAAGGTGGCCCACCGAGAGGCACTTTGTCTCTCCTTGGGGGTCTTCAATCAAAGGCATCCAGAAATCAGCTCTTTGCACTCCAAGACATGGCCAGAACTGATGGTGTCTGGCACGCAGCAAACCTTGGTAGCCTAGGTCCATTCCTGAAAGGCTAAAAAAGGTGAAACCTGCCTCCAACTGGAGTAACCAGGGAAAGGGCCCACAAAATCTTTATTGTGCAGCCTGAGAAGGTCCCCCTCTTGAAGGGACAGAGGTCCTGGGCCCAAGCACTCTATGAAAAGGACTGAGAACACACCCAAGGCCTGGAAGCAGAGGGGAAGATGGTTTTCCAGGTTGGCAAGGACAAGAGGCCCAAGACCCCTGGGAATCTGGCCAGCATGCCCTCTATGAACAGGAAGAGGCTGATGAGACAGGGGTACCAGCATGCTTCACAGGTCCCTTAGACCTGTCTTCCAGAAGGCAGTAAGATTGAAGGACCTGGGTGAGACACTAACGTCTCAATTCAGCTCCAGCCAGAAGCTTCCCCTTTAAAAGCCAGTTCAGCCAACTGGGCTTTGGAAGAGTCATTCACTGCCTATAGCCAGAGCTAAAACCAAATGCCATGACAGTCACATGACAAGAACATCTAACCAAAAAGCAGCAAGACTGACTCACAGATGTCTAGCAAATAAATCCAGAGCGAGTAGTACAAACAGAGCTTTAGTATAACCACACAGAGGTAAAAGACACTCAAGGTACCTGTCTTTCATCTGTGTGGTTATAATAAAGCTCTGTTTGTATTACTTGCTCTAGATTTATTTGATGACCGTTGTCATAGCACCATCCCTGGCTACCAAACATACTAGGTCTTACATGGTATTAGAAAGGAAGGCCACAGCAGACTCCAAAAGAGTTAGTATCATCTGGTGGAAGAGACTAAAGCCACTGGAGCAGGGTTTGAGATGTCAAGCTGGTACATACTGCCAGCTGCAGAATAGTCACCACCACAGCAAACTGGCTCTGCAACAAATCCACCTTATGGTCCATAAAATCCTTTAAGGCTGATCAGACTGTCCACTATTCCTGTGGAAGGCCGGTGACTGCTGTGACCTGTGCATTCATCTTAGCAATGCCCAACAACTCAGTGCACACCTCCTCTGGGAAAGCATAAGCCTTCTTACACCCCTTAGATGGGGAGCTGTGAGAGTCCCACTCCGACCGGAACACATCTCTGATCACATCTGGGAACAGGACAATAGGGGATTTCTACTCTGCTTGAAGGAGCAGGTGTACCTTCTGCTCCTCCTCTGTGCTGGAAGCTCCGTCAAGTTCAAAGGTGGATGAGACCCTGGCCATCAATGCCTCCAGCTCCTCCTTCTGGAATAGGTGGATCACTCCAATCTCTTCAAAATCTTCTGAAGGCGAGAGTACTTCATCCATCTCAGAGCCCAGTACTGAGCCATCTGAATTAAGGTCACAGTCAACATTTTAGAGAGCTCCCAGCTGTTCCTCATCTCATCAGGGATACTTAGCCAAGGGTAACAAAACAGGGCTTAAAACTCTCAGCCTGCCCTGCACGAGATGGCACCCAGAGACCACATGGTCTGAATTTCCATGCAAAAAGGACCACCCCTTCAAAAAGAAAAGGATTCCAGGGAGGACATCCTGAATCTTGAAGCTCTCCTCTTGAAATGAGCCCAACAGCAGGGAGCACAGCCATCACAGACGCCCTAGAGGATGCATGGCTCACAGCACAATTGCAGAATCCTCTGGCTGGCTGAACTTACCCATCACACCACTGTCACCTCCTATCCTAAGGCATAGAAGGCCAGACTAACTGCATCCCTTAATTCTGAGAAAGAAAGCAGGCCCTCTAGGAATAACTCAGAGGCTTTCATGCAAGAAGAACAGAATCAAACATCCAGAAAGGTTTTTGACCCGTGGCAGGTGCGATTTCTCATGTCCTGGAAGACAGAGTTAAGGCACATATCACACTAGCCCACACTAAGGCTGCAGCAGCCAAAAGGCATGCTTTAACTGCACTTTTATTACACGTGCTAGAGGAGGAGGAGGAGGAGGAGGAGGAGGGTTGTTGTTGTTGAACCCTCTGGATAGCTATCCTAAATTGTGTTCGATCTTGCGTCAGGCAGTTCATTGTTGACAGACTGGTACCCGTAGCTGCTGTTATTGTATCAATCCATCTCATTGCTGGCATTCCTCTTTTGCGTTTACCTTGTATCTTGCCAAGCATGGTATCTTTCTCTAATGATCTCTCTTCGCATGATGTGTCCAAAGTATGAAAGTTGAAGTCTTGTCATCTAAGCTTCTAAGGAAAGCTTAGGTTTGATCTCCTCTAGTACCAACTGGTTTGTTCTTTGGGCAGTCCATGGTATACACAGTATTCGCCACAAGCACCATAATTCAAAGGCATCAATTTTCTTCCTGTCTAATCTTTTTCACTGTCCAGCTTTCACATCCATATGATGTTATTGAAAATACCATGGCTTGAACAAGTCAAATCTTTGTATGGAGAGAGACATCTCTGCTCTTGAGAATCTTATCTAGGTCTTTCATAGCCATTCTGCCAAGAGCAATGTGTCATCTGATTTTTTGACTGCTTGTTGCTCCTTTATTGATGGTTGATCCAAGTAGGTTAAAGTTGTTCATGATTTCAATTTCTTCTCCTTCAACAATGAACCTGTTGATTAGGCCAGTTGTCATGATCTTTGTCTTCTTTACATTAAGGTGCAGGCCCATTTTGAGACTATGTTCTTTGATTGTGAGAAGCAAATGTTTCAGATCATCTTCACTTTCAGCCAGTAATGTTTTATCATCAGCATAGTGAAGGTTGTTGATGAGTCTTCCACCAATCTTCACACCTCTGTCTTCATACAATCCTGCTTCTCTGATGATTTGTTCTGCATATAAAATTAAACAGGTAGGGGGAAAGTATGTAGCCTTGTCTTACACCTTTGCTTATTTTAAACCATTCTGTTTCTCCTTGATCCCTTCGAACTGTTGCTTCTTGATCAATGTACAGATTGTGCAAGAGTACAATCAGGTGTTCTGGTATAGCCATGCTTCTTAATGTGGCCCAGAGTTTCTCATGGTTTACACTGTCAAAAGCCTTGCTATAGTCAATTAAGCACAAATAGATATCCTTTTGGTATTCTTTAGTCTTTTCATGGATCCATCTCACATCCGCAATGTCGTCTCTCATTCCTCACCCTTTCCTGAACCCTGCTTGTACTTCAGGTAGTTCTTGTTCCAGGTATGGTTGTAGTCTCTTTTGAACAATCTTCAGTAGAATCTTGCTGGCATGTGAGATCAGAGAGATTGTGCGATAATTTCCAGTCAGTTGGATCACCTTTCTTTAGTATTAGTATAAACACAGATCTTGTCCAGTCAGTTGGCCATGATGTCTTCCACATTTCTTGGCAGAGCCTTGTAAGTACGGTAACAACTGCATCAGATTGCTGTATTACTTCTATGGGAATGCTATCAAAGCACCAGGCATTGATAGCATTTTTACCTATTGTATGCCTGGTGGAATGCTATCAACACATGCAGAAAACAGCAGAAACCCCCACACTGCACCAATGGTCCACCTCAAATTGCCTCCCAGGAAGGCTGAATCGGAAGCCCCCCCCCCCCCCAAAAGGACAATCCTTTGCACTCACTCACCCCCTTCCAAGAGCACTAGGCAGAGGATCTGTGCCGGGCTCAGTTCTACTCCCCTGAAGTCATTTCTCTGGGTTGGCAGCACTGTGTTGAAAGTGGCTTGCAGGCAGATTCCTCACAGAGTCTCCTGTAATCTTTGGGAGAGGAGGAGGGGGGGCATTGAGGTTGCTGCATGCCAACCTTTGAGATCCTTCCAACTTTCTGGCTGCTGCACAGGCTCTAATCCAGGATAAGAGTGTGGAGCTAAATCAAAATTTTCCCTCCTCCCATGGCTACCAAAAAGACTGCAGACTAGTGGAACCTCCATGTTGTGTTCAAGTCAGTCACCCTCAAAGTGGTCATCACAAGTGTTTAAATCAGTCTTCCTCTCACTCTTCAGAGAGGAGAAAATCCAGCCATGTGCTAGAGACAAAAATACTGATGAGACCTCTGGTGACCAAGGTGAATAGAGACATGGGAGTGATGTCATTGAAATCTGGGATTTTCAATGGTTCTTTGCCCCCACCAATCTGCTGGTAGGGAACACAAGCCACTTGTGTAGACTGATCTAGCAGGATGATATGAATCCCAATTTGCTTTATTAAAAGAAAAGAAAATTGGCAGAAAGCACAACAATGCCCATTTGTAGGACATAATAAGCAACTGGCTTTAAAGGTGTCATTTCAAAAGGATGATGCAACCTGTCCACCTCTTGAGATTACATTTTGAAAATAACAGATGGCATAGATTCAGCTAGTGCACTGCTTGATATGCATTCAAGCCTTAATGGAAAAAAGAGGCTATAACACATAATATTCAAATTCACTTTATTAACATAGCAAGTTACCCACCCCTCCCCTGTTGAAAAGTATTGCAAATTAAAATTAAACAAGGCACGTTATTTTAAAATAAATATGGCCATATTTATCATGGCACACAGGGGGAGGGGGGGAAGAGATTAACATGAAAGTATGTTTTTAAAAACCAAACACTCATTAGGTTCCCTCACTCCTACAGTTAGACTGTCTAGATACATTTGCAGACGATTTTCTCCAGATTACAGACCCAGCAGCATAATGACACTTTCACCATGAAGTCTAGATAGAAGCTCTGTAACGCCTGAGAGCAAGATTAGAGTGCACTATGGGGAAGGCATAGGAGCCAGTACCAGCCTGAACAGATTTTAAAGGGCAAGGGTGCTGCAATTATGCTAATTGCTGCATTTAATGGTTCACGTTGCAGAAACTGCAGCCCTTAGCCGTCTAAGATCTCCAATAAATAGGACATACACAGAAGCCCCTCGTTGCATGGTGTTTTCAGTATGCTATTCACTGTAAATGATGCCATGTTACACTATGTGCCATAGATCTCGGTACCTAGTGGCCCATTTGACGTGCTCAGTTTCCTGTGAGCAGGTGGTGACCAACAATGAGCAGTATTGGCAGGACCCAACAGCCTCTCATTGACTGTAATGTAGAGCTTGACTGTGCTACAAGAGCCTTCTCTTTTTGATCTGCAAAAGAAAAACAAAACACATTTATGCTATTTTCTTAACTAAAAAGTTTCCCTCATCTTTGACTTGTAAAAAAACACTTGTAGGAAGACTTGAAAAGGGGGATTAAGCCACAAACTCTGGCCAGGCAGAGATGTCAATGACTGCCAGAGCCCAGCCCGAAGGAAGGAAGCAGGTAATGACAATTACCAGCTCTTTGAGAGCTCAAAGCCCTTTTGCATTTCTGCTTGACAATCTAAATATAACCTGGAGCAGAGGAAGGCGACAGATTCCTTAAACATGTAAATATGAGCAGCTGGCTGTAACCAGCATTTCCTAATTCAAGAAATCCAGCAACATTCAAGAGCAGTAGCACTTTGGGCTTTGATTGTGCCTTTCGGTGGGGGTGGGGGGGGGGGGGGGAAGGACTGACTCCTATTGCATGAGCAATATTTTCCACCTATGAATTGTTTTACATTCAATGCAGACCCATAGTTGAAGTCTATAGTCACAGCTGCTTGGCATTTTGCCCCTCCCCCCAGATTGGCTGCAGTGGAAATATTTAAAGGCTAAATCAGTATATCTGCCATTTTCACCTTTCAAAGCACCACAGCTCTCCCATACTGACAGGTTAGTATCAAGAATCCAACCCTCTGGATAGAAATGTAAAAATTAAAGGATATTCTGAAGAAGAAGAAGAAAAACAAAACAAAAAAAAAAACTCCAGACGAACTACAATGTCACCCCTACATTGGCTTCATGAGAGGGATATAGCACACTCAGCTCCTCCACCTCTCCAAGGCTGTTGGGTAAATAGGGCCAGCTCAAAAGCCAGATAACAGGATTAAAATGCAGTTACCACTATATTCTTGTGGGCAAGAGTAGGACTTACCACAGCCTGTGTGAAATGTTACGGTGAAGCAGTGCATTTCTCCATAGACACATCTGCACAGTGAACAAGAACTCTCCAACCAGTCTCCATGAGCAACTGCACCACAATCACTGCAAGACAAGACATGCCTGTCAGTTCTGAACTAGATGTTATAGGGGGGGAAACCTCTTAAGTTCTTACTTACCCGGCCCGCATATCATATTCACAGTATCTTCCAGTGAAGAATCTTGGGCATGCACAGAAGCTGCCCAGGATACAAGTGCCTCCATTCTTACAGCAGTGTCTGTCCAACATCCTATCTGAAGATTGAAAACAAAAGGAATTTCATAAAGGCTGTTCTGATGGACAAACAATATATAGCAATTTAATTAAACTCACATTTCCACATTGGAAGGGGGGGGGGGGGGGTTAATAAGGTCTCCAAATAGGATGCTTTAAATTTGTATTTAAAAATCACTCTTTTCTAGTAGTAGCAGTTCCACAGTTAACATTCAGGTGCAATAAATATTTCCCTATCTAATTTTGTAGCCAAGGCCAATGGAAGGTTAAAGTGGCCTGCCCAAGGACACAAGGATCATCAGTAGGAATGAACCTGGATTTTCTGGTACTTATCCTGCTGCTCTAGCCATTAGACTACTCCTCATTTATATCCCTGCTTGTAGAGCTTACAGTCTAATCAAGACAGAACAATACAATGCCTCCACTCCTGTGCGGTTCGTACTATGACGACAGTAATGAAGCTCACTTCTAAACCAGGTTATGTGGAACATGATTGAAATCCCTCAAAATTTACAGCCAACGCTCATATCAAAACCAAAATATCTTCATTCTGGAGATCACAGGCAGGGGCGGCTCAAGGCAGTCTGCTGCCTGAGGCGAAGAATGAGATGGCGCCCCCCCCCCACCACCTTAGAGGGGTGGGGCTTTTTCAGAAATCCAATCAGAGACTGAACCAAATCAAAAAGCTGATTAGATTATATGAAGGAAATGCAAGATGTTTGCACACAGGGCCGTATTGAACTGCAATCGCGCCTTTTGCGACTTGAAACTCAGGCGCACGCCCCCCTCTCCCCCCATACCTCCATCCAGCACTGCCTGCTCTTTTCCTGCTGCTGCTGCCGCTGCCCTCTGTTCTTTTTCACGGCGGTTCCGGCAGCAGGGAAAGAGCAGGCAGCGCTGGATGGAGGTATGAGGAGGAGGGGGGGCATGCACCCAATCTGAAAGGCGCTGGCACTCTAAACAGATATGTCCCTCCCTGCTCTGACATCGTGTCGGAGGAGGTAGAGACCAGACCTGCTTAAAGTGCTGCGAAAAGGCTTTGGGTGTATTTTAACTGCCTGCTATTGTCCTGCCAGCGGCAGCAGGGCAACAGCAGAGAGCTGAAATGCGCCCCCAAGCCTTTGCGCCCCGAGCGGCTGCATTGCTTGCACAGGGCTAGGTATGGTCCTGTTTCCACACCAAGGAACTAAAAGGATAGCAAGAATCGATAGCACGAATCGATAGCACAGTTTATAAAACTAAAATTATAACCCATTTTTATTTTGTTATAAACTGCGTCATGGTTCTCCCTTTCTTTTTCAACATATAATTTTGCATCCACAGTAGGTGCAGAGCAGAACCAGGACATTCACCCACAGAACTCAATATTTTAAAAAACAAAAATCTGATTCTGATCTCCTCACTAATAGCAACCACCATCACTATTCTCTAGTACCAGGCATATTGTGAACTAATAAAAAACCCTAGAACAAAAAGCAAACCTACCATACCATATCAGCACAAACTTCCAAAAGTCACATAAGGAGCCCATCCAAAAAAAGCATCACTGTAAATATTACAGTGGGCCCTGGAACATCCATACACCTATTTGAAAAGCTGAACAAGTCAAATTACTGCAGTATAGTATAGATCTTTATATACAAACTACATGTTAACTGAACACCTGACCTCAGTCACACATGCACAACATCAACCCTCACCAAGTACAGAATAAGTAACTACAAGTAAAAATAAAAATATGTAGACAAAATGTAAACAAACCTCAAGAAGCCATAGTCCACATGCAGTGCAACATCAGATAAATAAGAGATGCAGTTCCCCAATACTGTGTAAAATATAATAGCAGCACAAAGTCCAATCACCAAAATTAAATAAAATTATTTTTTCTACCTTTGTTGTCTGACCATTTTATTCTCTGATCATGCTGGTTCCGATCTGAGGCTTCTGCTTTCCTGTCTTCTCTTACTCTCTGTGGTCTATGGTCCATCTGCCATTTCTTCTCTTCTTTTGTTTTCTTCACTTCCTTCCATCAGCCCATTTCCAGTTTCAGTAACCCTCCCCAGTATCAGTCCCCTTTCCAGTCCTCCCCTCCCAGTACCTTCCAATGTCAACCACCTTGCATTCCCATGACTGCCACTTGTATCCATTCCCTTCTAGTCCCCCTCCTTTCCCACTGTCCAGCTCCTTCTAGTCCAAATACCATCCCAGGTATCAGCTCAGGTTCACTCTCAGTGCCACCCCCTAGTCAGCTCCCTTCCAGCCACCCTACCCTCTGTCCATCTCTCTTCCAGTGCCATTCACATGTCAGCTCCCTTCCAGTCTCCTCCCTATTACCCAGCTACCTACCACTCCCATCCCCAAGTGTCAGCTCCCTTCCAGTCCCCCTTTGGTACATTCCAGGTGTCAGTTCCTTTCCAGCCCCCTCCTTCCCTTCCTGCCCCATCCTTCCCCTGGCAGACCCTCTCAGTATCCGCTCCCTTCCAGTCCTATTCTGCCATCCCCCCGCATCAGCCCATTTGTAGCCCTAGCCCCTAGTTTTCTTCCAGGGCCAGCAGCTCTCTCCTCCCCTCCCCTATTAGCCCATTTCCTGTCCCAGCCCCTTTATCAGCCCACCCCAGTCCTAGCTCCCCAATCAGCCCATTACCAGTCGTAACCCTCCAATAAGTCCATTTTCAGTCCTAGTCTCCCCCATAGCCCATTACCTGTCCTAACCCCCCCCCCATCAGCCCATTTCCAGTCCTACCCCCGATAGCCCGTTACCAGTCCTAGCCCCCCTCCCGATCAGCCCATTTCCAGTACTACACCCCCCATCAGCCCGTTTCCAGTTCTAACCCCCCCATAATACATTACCAGTCCTAGCCCCCCCCATCAGCCCATTTCCAGTCCTACGCCCCTGATAGCCCATTACCAGTCCTAGCCCCCTCCTGATCATCCCATTTCCAGTTCTAAATCCCCCAATCAGCCCAGTTCCTGTCCTACCCACCATTAGCCCAGTTCCTGTCCTAGACCCCCTCCCCCCCCCCAACCCATGGAAATTGAAAAAATAAACCTCCCGCCTAAGAAGCAACTGCCGCTGATGCTCCAGCAGCAGCAGCAGAATGAGGAGCCCCGTGGCCACCTGCCCGCCCCCCCCCCCCCGGAGAGCCTGCTGGTTTCCCCTGGTTTCGCCAGCTCCGCTTTGCAGAGCCACGGCAAAGGGACAGTGTTTCCCTTAACCACAGCTCTGTTAAAACTGAGCCCACGGCACTGAGCTTTGTGTTTTTTTGTTTTTTTTTTAAGGCTGAGTGAGGCGGTGACGGCGGTCTTTTTTGGGGGCAATTTTGCCACCCCCAAAAAGCTGCCATCTGAGGCCACCGCCTCACTTGGCCTCATATAGCCACCTATGGTCACAGAACAAACAAACCATGCTTGGAAATTGCTTTTAAATTGAGCCTGCAGCTCCCAAGCCAGTGGACAAATTTCTCTATCACATTTTCATATTTGAAGATCTTCACCCTCTCCCTATGATTCACAGAATCATCACTTGGAACCAAACGTCTATGATCAGTGCTGTCCTGGTGATTTTACCACTAGGTCCAGTTTAGTTGCATCCATCTTTAAAAACTGTTATAAGGGAAATGTATCAAGTGACCACATCATCTTCATTTTTCAAGTCTTATGGGTCATTATCCCGGTGCTTTCCCAGTCCAGCAATGCTGTAATGTTGCCAAGTTTACAATGCATTTGAGGCACCACATCCTATCTCTGTATAGAAAGATTCTGCCTTCTGAACTTTGCAGCCAGTTACACGATTGGAAACAGTCTCTGGCTATTATGAAATCTACGTGTCAGCTTTATCTTTTTTCCATATGTGCTCTGAATCATTTCATCTATAATCCACTGTCCTGGGCTGCAGCCACCACACATCCTTAGATTTCAGTTCACCTCTCATTACTGCTTTATATGTCTGGGTTTGGTGCCTAGAATTAATACTTTGTATTTCCTACTTGCCTTTCTCATCAGATGCAATGCTTTGAAGAATCGCTTGTTTTGCGAGTTCTGTTACTTCCTTTCCTAACATGCACTGGTGTGTTCTCATTCATTCCTTCGGCTTGTCAAAGTTTAATGACTAAGACTATGCTGGATATTTACATCAGACATCCACACTTTTATGCATTTGGTCTATGGATGCTATCAAGGAGGCCTAGAGGCCTATGATAGTAGCTCTGTAATATCCAAGGCCCATTCCTCTTTAAGCTCCAGGAGAAAGTACAGTCCTGGTTAGAAATTCTCTTGAGCATGGAGGTTGTTTGTAAGTCCAATTTAAGATATATAAAGAAGCCAGTCTACAATTCCAAAGCTGTATGAAGTTCAGGGATTGCAAGTTTGCATCCTATACCATGATGTTAAAGCACTTTTCAATATGAATTTTATTATGCAATTTTTACTGATTTCCTCTCTGTAATTTACAGTCAGACCTCAGACATTCACGAGATTAGGTTCCAGAACCCATCACAAATGAGGAGGATTCACAGATGTTTGGTAGAGTCACTAAAAATGGTAATATATGCTTATTTCTATAGTTTAAACCCTAAATATGACCCCCATCATGCTCTCAAACACTTTAATTTCATTTAAAAGCATGAAAACTTATAAATTACTACAAAAATGAAAAAACACTTCTGTAGGGTTTTTCAAGGATTTCACGGATGTGCGGAAGAAAAATCACAGATACAAATAAGTTCAGATCCAATGAAATTTTCACGGATCTGTGAATTCACGAATCACAAAGCGCGAACGTATGAGGGCATACTGTACAGTGGATTGTTTCTCCTTCCCCATTACTAAATATTTATATATGCTTTTCTGTTCAATTCTTTTATGTCAGTGATTTTTTTCAGGTTTGCTCAAATTTTCCTTTGAAAGAAGAACGCCTTATCATCCATATGGCTTTTGGCCTGGACAGATGTGCTACCAGAAAAAAAAGCTTTCCACTACATGGAGTTGTTCTGCTAGGTGTCGATCACGAGTACTGTAGAGCTTCAAGTCATCTACACTGCAGTGATACTTCTAGACTTTTACTCTCAAGGCTAAGCCTATGGCCTAAAGAATTAAGAGGCCTCAAAAATTATTAAGTGCTATGAAAAATAGAACAAAAAGTGGCAACGAGTCTCAAATATTTGCTCACTGGATCTTGATGTTAGGAATCAAACGGTCCATCTTCATACTTCACCATGAAATTATAGCAAACCACACTCCATCCACGTATCTAAAATTCATTCTAAAGTTTAATTTTATAAATTAAGAATACTAAATCAGACTCTTATAAAGATAAGCCTATGCTATATTGAGATTTCCAGTTCTTGGCATGGTTTGTGCAATATATTCTCTTCCCTGCTTCAAGAATATACTTTATAGTTTAATCCTCTTTTTAGGCAAGTTTTGCTATAACTCCTCCTATTGGAGAGAATCTTAATTTTATCTGCACCAGCTCTACCCCTCCTGAAGGCCACCTACTCAGTCATGCAGCACACACACTAGATTGTCTGCTACATTATATACACACCCAACCCAGAGCTGGCACAAGGAGAGGAGGTGCCCTCTGAACCTTAAGTAGTTCATTCCTCTCTGGAACCTATAGCAGGAGCAGTGGTCTCAAACAGTGTTCACCTTAAACCCCCAGTGCCGTGAGGCTGTTTGACTCTCACCCCTGCCAAGGCCCAATGCAGACCATTGGCTCTTTGGGCAACTGACTAGTTCACCTCATGGTCATACCTGCCCTGGCTCTACTCACCAAGCAACATCCCTTTTTAACATTTTAGCATTCGCTTTCCAACTTGTTCATTTAGTTTCTGTGGCTTCTGTTGCCATGGATCCATGAACAAGTTCATCACAGCCTATTGCTACACTGGATTTTAAGTTTTTTCCTGAAGGTTTTGCACTACCACTACACCATCTCTGGCCCTAATTCGTAGGCACCACTTTATCCTGGGCAATATGCAGCTCATGTGGTATATTCTCATTCCTACCATACGTCAACTGTAGTGCTGCCTTGCCAAGATTTGGCACCATGTGAAGTTACTCAGCAAGACCTGGAATGAAAAAAAAAGATACATACTCTGCCTGCCCAGAGTTTGGCTCACTGGATTTGACAGGTTTGGAGGGAAACAGCAAGTCTGTACATGGATTTGAAACTGGGAGCAGCTCAGGCACTTACCAAGCTTAAAGTATAAATATTCCAAAACAGCCCAAAAAAAGGTTTCAAAATCCTTAACCTTCTGTATTTCAGTGTTTGCTATGCTGCCTTATCGCGATCAAAGTAAAGTGGTTTACAAAATTAACATAAGAAAAAAAAAATACTAAAAACCAAAACAGACAGTGGGCCAGAAACAAAAGAAATTCCGTGTAAGAGGGGAAAGAAACAAGATCAGAGTTAAAGTTAGCACTTTTGTAAGGCAGGAGGGGGAATAAGAGGGATAGAAACAAAGTGAAGTGAGGAAACCAGTACTTCTGCTTTAAATCATTTAGGCAGCTCAAATGGAGAAGTTACCTGCTTATTCTATCCTTGAATCTTACTAAAACCAGTCCAGACGAGTGCGTTATGCTGCCCAGCAAGCAGGAGGCGGCAGACTAGAGCGGAACAGCTTTCAGTGATGCCATCACTAGTATATACTCTGGTGCAGCACAAAAGCCTGTCCAATGTTTCCCAAGCAGAAGAAAAAGACTTAAAGACCCAGAAAACTGGACTGGTCTAGCAGAGTTCATGGGGAGAGGGGGAACCACCAACAAACCGCAAAAATCTAATCTAGAAAGAAAAAAAAAAAGAAAAAAGGAAAAGGGGGTGGGGGGGAAGAGAGGACTATAGAGCTCAGTAGTTGGTATGGAAGGGAAAACTGGATAGGCCATACAGTATATAGTCTCTCTGCAATCATGTTTGCAACCTGTGAGCCGTTTCAGAAGCTGTTGCTCAAACTGACTGAAAAAAAAAAAAACCAGACCCTGGAGCCCTAAAAATGTTGGCAGGCTCCAGCCATCTCACCAGCCATGACCATGCAAACATCCTGCCTGTGGTTGATGTAGCAGCAGCAGAAACCAGCATTAGGACCTAGGCCCCGCTGTAGAAGTGTCTCAACATTGCCAAAATTCCCAATTGCACTTCAGCTCCACAGCTGGTTTCTTTTTTTTTTGCCCATCTCTGTGCACCATGACCTGCATAACTAATGCAACGAAAAAGGATCTCCTGATTGGCAAGGGAATCCTCATCTGTCAGGCTGGCTGGGGGAAAGAAAGTTCTCACCTGCCACCTATACAGATCTGAGAGAGTCCAGCTGCATGAAAGACATTTAATTTGAAGCACAGAACAGCATCAGGCAATCCAGCAGTCTTGACTTTCTCCTCTGGCAGAAACTCCTGCTCACTCACGTGTCCAGATGTGCTTCCAGAATCTCTAGGGACTTTTGGGGAAAGAGCTAGCTGTTGCCTTCAATTGATCCCCCAGCCAAGGCTTTCCAAAAAGAGGACCCCACTTGGGATGTTTCTGAAAGCGAATAGGCTCAGATGAGTCAGTTGTCCAGATAGGGATGGGCACAGATCCCCTGAAACCACCATGACCTTTGAGAAAGTCCTTGGAGCAGTGGATAGCCCAAAAGGGAGGGTGGCGGCAAACTAATTATGTTTTGCCGTGCTTGGCTCTCACTGATACTTCTGCTGAGCCATCTGGATCAGGATGTGAAATAAACCTTGGCCAGATGCAGAGAAGCCAAGAATGCCACTAGGCACATTGAGTTATGCAGTACAAGGTTTGAATCCTGAGGCACAGGACACACAAGTGCTTGTTGACCCTTTTTGAGGGCTAGCATGGTCATTTTTAGGAGCATCAAAAAATAGATGTAATCTCTGCCCTTGCCCCACTTTTCCAGGGAGAGGATTGGCACTACTGCCTTCAAGCGAAGCAACTTGTCCAAGGTGGTTTGCACAGTAGCATTTTGATCGCAGACTCACAAGGGAAATGATGAAAGCATCCAGAATCTGCTCTTTGCATGCTAGGACATAGCTGAGCTGAATGGTTATCTAGCACCCCGCAATCTTTGGTAACCTGAGCCCATTTCCAACCAGGAATTTGGACCCCCAAATCTTCACTGTGCAACCCAGGAGGGTCCTCCTCTGAAAGGGACCGAGTTCCTGGGCCCACATGCTCCATTAAAGCATGAGAACGAGCCTGAGGCCCGGAAGCAGTGGGGGAAGATGATTTTCCAGGTCAGTAACAGTCTTGAAACATCCAGGAATCTGGCCAGCATGCTCTCTGTGGATGGGTAGAGGCTACCAAGAAAGGCACACCAGCCCGCTTTACAGGCCCTTTGGACCAGCCTTCTGAAGTCTGCAATATTGGGTCTTGTCCAGGTCCTTCATTAGCATCTCCAAATAGACACCAAAACAGAAGCTTCCCATTAAAAGCCAATTGGGCTTTGGAAGATGTCCAGTGCTGGAGCTAATCCAACATCTCTGGTCACCAAGTATACCAGTACATACATGGCCCCACCCCTGAGATCTGTTTGAATCTACTATACTCTGGTTGGTCTGTAGGCTCATACCCTTCTAACAAGTCTTCTGTTGAAGCCGATCCTGTACAGTTATTTCTGTTCAGTTGAATCTCATTAATCTTCACTGAGGTCGTGCAAGACCAGAAGATTCCAGACCATGTTTGGGTATGAATACTGCCCCTAGGTCCACAGGCTGTTAATGGCATGATATAGCAACAAACCATTCCAGAGACAACTTATGACATCTACTGTTAAGCAAACATGACCCCACTTGTCCTACTAGGCCAGGCCAGTCCAGACGTGAGGAAAAGGACATTATCCAGTAAGTAAAATATCAAATTTAGTGATGGTAATGGTGACAAGATTAGACCAACATCTTGTATTTAACAGTTTCCTAGAGAACCCTTAAAAAGGACACTGATCCCTTCTACACTTGATCAGAATCTAATCCAGGCTGAAGAGTGGTTTCTAACAATTTGGAGTACCATAAGGATGAATTTACGAGTTGTAAGATGTATATGCATCTTGATGTGTTCAGAGAGACAAAGGAAAAAGGAAGCAATTTCTAAAATTGAAGGTTTAAAATCAACTAGGAATAATATTTATACTTCAGCCACATAAATATATTATTGTACATCAAAGTTATATTATCTTTAATGAGCCTTCTCAGCTTTGCAATTTCATTTTCAACTAAGTTGTCCCCTAGGGCTGTAGAATCATGACACTGCATCTATCCAGGCCTGTTCATGCCATCCATTCTTCTTTTGATGATCCACATTATGTGATGTCCCATTTATGGGTTGACTCAGCCTAATTAGGATCAATTTGTATATATATATATACCAATCCCCTGGTTTCCTGGCAAGATGCAATAGATTGCCAGGCCTTTCTTCTATACTGTAAGTCTTCAGTACCTGGTATTCCAAGGCAGTCTCTCATCCAAGTACTTAACCAGACCCAACCCCCCTCATCTTTGGGTACACCTGTAATAAGAATGTGCATTAAATTTTTAAAGAATTTAACCCCCCCCCCCAAAACAAAGAAACACAGCCCACTGTAGAGCCTTGTGGCTCTGTGCTATTGAATCCCCTGATGCATCTTGCTCCCCGAAGAATACCGCAGAGGACGAGACCATGTAACAGTGCAGGATGCAAGAGTTAGCAACAAGAAAACCTATTGCTTCCTAAGGGGCTGAAGCCACAGCAAGCAGAAAGATACAGATCTGGGGAGAAGAAACATGAGATACCATGGTAGCAACCATAGCTGGTGGATACCCACCTATTGCAATGTTTATGACTTGCAGTGTCTGGTGAGGGCATTGCCCTCTCAAAGGCATACACCCATGCAACCTACATGTGAAGTGGTTATCAGAGAAAGAGCCAAGACTGCTAGTGTAAGCAGACTGTCTGGAGTTGGATCTGATGAACGAGTAGTTAATGGGAATGGAAAACCACATCTAAAAAAAGGTATTAGGAGTGTTTGGTTGAGGGAAGGAAATGCAGAAGATAAGCAAGGAATTGAGTTAGTATTCAGCTTAAAACTTGGAGTGGAGGAGTGGCCTAGTAGTTGGGGCAAGGTACTTCAGGTCGGGGGTTCAAATCCCACTAGAGGACAGCAATCTTGGGCCAGAAGGACTGGGGTTTCTAGTCCCACAGGTGCTCCTTGTGGTCTTGGGCAAGTCACTTAACCCTCCATAGCCCATGTTCCCTGTAAAATAGTTATCTCCAAGTTATAATGCCCTGTTCAATGTAATTTCAGTTTGTTCAATGTAAACCGCACTGATGCAGAATAGCACGGTATATAAGAGAATATAAATAAATAAAATAACCCCCAAGCCCATGACACAAGAGAACAGCTTATCCTTTCTGGATTCCAAGAGGCAGCCTCACAGAAAGGGAGTCCTACTACCCCCCCCTTCAAAAAAACAAAACCCCACAAACACAAAAGCCCATAGGAAGGCTTTAATCAAAAATCAGTGAGGCCTCAAGATTCACCTTCAGTATTTGTCAAAAGTGACTCAGATTTTAAAGAAAGAAAAAAAAAAGTCACCCATTAAACTGGGATATTTATGCACAATGGAATTATATGAATGGCAAGAAGATCTAAAGCAGAACTGAGCCATATACCTTTTGCTATCAGAAATATCCTGTCCTTGTGGGACACTAAGGCCAAATAGATTGGCACCTATAGAGCAGAGGTTCTCAACTCAGTATTCAGGATATACCTAGCCAGCCATGTTTTCAGATGACCACATTGAATATGTATGCGAGATCTGCATTCAGTGGAGGCCTTTTATGCAGATTTCTCATATGCATCCTGAAACCCAGACTAGCTTGGTGTGTCCTGCTATGGAGTAAGAGGTACAGAGTGGAAGTTGTGCAGATGAATATTCTTGCTCCAGGCAAGGGCCTTTTTGAGATGGTCTCTTCCTGCTCCTCAGGGTCCTAAACAAAACATTTATGTAGCCCCATGAAGCCACTACTATTCACTGGTCTCTCCCTATTGTTGCAAGTCTAAGTTTAAAGCAAGTGATGCAGATTTGTAATGGCATGAAGACAATTTTCCCTGTAGGTGGTTCATTTTTGAGCACATCTGAAGCATTCCTTGAATCATACACCTTGAGCCCTGAAGTGGAGAAGTCCTTCACTTGTCAGGAACACCAAGCCAGGGTTTGAAACAGGTCTGAGACTCAAAACAAGTGACTCACTTTGTTCCAGGTTTAAGAGGTGTAATCAGATGGTGAGTAAAACTACAAAAGAAAAGGCTTTCCATGGTGAATAGCCAAAGTCATGGCAAAAAACAGAATTATAGTAAACCATGAACTTTGAACACAAATAGTCCGGCACTTCAAGTCTGAGATTCTTTGACTAGTAGCCTGTCCAGAAATAGCTTTGGGTTAAGACATCTCCCCTGCCCCCCGGTCAGCCTTAAAAAGTTCAAGACTATTTTTTTTTGGGGGGGTGGGGGGAGCAAGTGAAGGTAGTCCATGAGGTCTGCTAGAGTTCTTTAAGAAGTCTTGATGCAGAAAGCCATTCGTTAGAAAGCAGTGCTAAACATGCACTATTTGTTTTAAACTGCTGATGTAGTAAGCTAATAACACATACCTCTGCAGTAATATGCAGATTTTTGCTGTAGCACTAACATCAACCAGGGCTGGTCCAGGTACTGAAAGGAGGAAGACTTACCTCCACTTCCAAGAAAGCAACCTGAGAGCCGGGGGTCCCAGATCTCTCCTCTTCCTATGCACCCCCAGAACTGCCCTCTGCCAGTTTATGATTTTCCCTGACAGCCCCTGCACTACTTTTCCTCACTGAAAAATATGTAAGGGGTCACTCCCTCCACTATACCTGCACATCCAACTCTGGGAGCTAAGAACTATGCCCACTCACAGGATATACCACATGGGAGTAAGTCTACCAAATAAGATAACGGTCATGTAATGTAGCAGGCTGATCCCACATGGTGCATCACAATACATGGTGCAGGGTCAGGCGCTACTATAACTAATACCACTACTTTCAGTGGGTATAAATCAGAGACTACCCATAATCACACTGCTTTAGGATAGTGTGTTCAGAAGCAGGACTGGCCAAAAGTGCCTCTGAGCCAGATTTACAAAAAAAAGCCCTAGAATCTTAAGTAGTTACTTTGTATTGTCTGCTAAAAACTTGCCCTAGTACTTTCAACTGTACCCTTGCCACCACATTGGCCAAATGTTTTATCACTCAAAACTAAAGTGGCTCTATTTGACCTAGAAACTAAAGCAGCTGCAATTTAGCCAGCAACATGTCTTTCCTTGTTGCTATAACTCTCCAAAAATAAAGATATGTAGTAGAGAGAAGAGCACTTAATGGGACTTAGAACACTTGAGGGCTTGTGTGTTATTTTGACTTGGGGGGGGGGGGGTGTAACCACAATAAATATTGCCAACAATTATACCAGTAAGAAAATGTTTAGGTTCCTCTATCATATGGGGGGGGGGGGGCCGAAAAGACAGGAAATGACAGGCTGAACCAATGTTAGGTCTGAAAGTCATTTAAAACAACCCCCCCCCCCCATGCAGCTTTGGAGAAGAGCATCAGATATGCCCTTGATGACCTACCAATAAGTCAGGTTTTCAGGCTATCCAAAGAATATGCATACTATATCTGCCTGCCTATACTGCATGTAACTCATGCATACATCTTGGGGATATTCTAAGATACCTCACCCATTGATGACATGCAGGACTGGGAGGGACGACTACTACTGCGTGGTAACTTGTAAATTGTGCATAGTTTCATATGTAAATTGTACATAGTTTCCCCCAGTTCACTCCAAGTTGTTTTCCCCTGTTTTATGTAAACTCCGATTGCCTTCGCTGTCATTGACTCACTTTGTTCTCTGTAAACCACACTGATGGAAAAGAGCGCGGTATAAAAGAAAAGTTAAATAAAAATTATCAGTATTTATTTAATTAAGTGTATGATCCAAGTTTCATGAAGATCAGCTGGAAAAAAAAAATCTTCGTTTATTAAGATAAAGTAACCTAGTCTCTATCAAGGGGATGACTTTCAACTCACCTTTACAAAGGGAATTAGGAATCCTGACCTATTTTCACTTTCAGACACTACAGTTTCTTGTACAAATAGTGAGCAAAGCTGTTTTAACAATCATGTTTCTAACATGCACCCTATACTAACCAAAATATTCGATAGAGATTTACTTTGGGTTTAGGAAGTCCTAAAGACAAATTTTGTAATAGGATCCTGGAAAAGAAGGGTACTACATTAACATTATTTTTTCCGACACACACAAACGCACTCTCTCTCTCCCTCCCTAGAGCATTTCTTATTGTAGCCTAAAAGGCCCCCCTCCCCCTTCCGTTATGGGACTATGGTTTACCTGAAATGTAAGCCAAGGATCTTTTACAAGAATACTTGGCCAGATTGTTTTATTCCATCGGGGGAGGGGAAATAACACTTATGCCTGCTTCTTGCCCGTTTTTAGTAACCAATGAACGTTAGCAAATGGTTTTAACTTACTCTGGGTGAGTCCCACGAAAGGCAGATACTCTGCAGCATCTCTATGGCTCCTACCTAGAGCGAGTTTCGTTGCGTCGTTCAGAGCCTTGGCGCTTACGTTGACGTGCGTCTCGCTCTGGTTAAGGACAGCGGCCAGAACGATTTCGTTCCCATATTGCTTCAGCGTAGGCACTTTAGAGTTAAAAAAAAACAGGCGAACAGAAATGAAACACTAAAATAGAAAGGAAAGCTACAAATTAAATGAAAAGACAAATACATAGGTAAGTGTGCATGCAATAAGGGGGGAGGAGGGAGGGGAAAGACTTACCAGCTCTCACCTGAATTAATGCGATCAGAGCTACAATACACACCGAGCTATGAAGGCAAAAGACAAACATCAGGACAGTTCGGGTTAGTTTTCTTTTAAAGGGTGGCGGTAGTGGTACTTTGAGAAATGAAAGTAAGCAGATTGCATAGCTGAAAGCTGAACTTTCAGATAGAAATTGAAGTACTACACGAAATCAAGCAAAGATCATTTAAAACGAGCACTCCACACAAACCTAATTACGCGTACAAATAAATGTAATTATATACCCACTTAAGTGAGATCCAGAGCGCCACTCACCTTATAGTCTGTCTTCTGTTCATTACCCTGATATCAGAAGAAATTTATACTAAAAGAAACCACAGAAAATAACGTTATTATATTAACAAAGCTAGGAAGGGGGGACAGTACACAAGCCCCAGTTCTGTAGTTTTCTCTATGTCAAGAGCAACCCATCCTGAGTCTTCAATACTGCCTGCTTTTATTCAGCAGGTCAATCAATGAACAATTGAAAGTCAATTATCGCCTTCCTGCTCACTTTTCAAGCCGCCTCCTACAAATCCCCCAAGTTCAGCTCTATCTATACAGGGCATATGGTGACTTATTTACTAAGAATGAGCAACCCCTTTATTAAACAAACTCCTACCAAATCAAGAAGGGTCTTACTCCCCCTTTTCCTACCTTTAGTCCACCCTTTGGTGATCATGCAAATCACGTGTTAACGGCTGTATCAGGCATGATGATGACCCGCTGAAAGGTGAACTAACAATTATTTTGCTGTTCTTTTGAAGCTGAAATTTTAGTTCAGTCAGGGATTGAGCTAATTCAAATTTTAATGTATCCTTACTTATATTGAAAATAAATGGAAGCTAAATATATATATATATATCTCATACATAGACCTGGGAATCCCAAGTTGGTGACCCTGGACTGCAGGACCCTGATTTCACAATAAAAAAAGAAAACAAGGTAATATCTTTTTACTGGACAAACCTAACCCTTGAAAGATAGTCAAACTATGTATTAAACCCTTCTTCCTCAGGTTATGATAGAATCATAATGTCCAGTAAAAAGATTATCACCTTGCTTTCTTTTTATGAGCCATTACAGTGGACTAGCATAGCCACCATACTACCTTATCTCACCAGCAGGGATCCCTAAGGCACTGAGTCATGGGCTGCAGAGTTTGGGGTTGTTGGTTCCAGACCTTCCAGGCCAGGTTGTTTGGATTACAGAGCCAGAAATCTGGCAGCCGTGAAATGAATACCTCCAGCTTTTGGATCCCTGAGATTCAGGGACGAGAGTTTGATCCCAGAGCTCCCAGGTAAAGCTACTCTGACTACCCCAGGCCTGGGAATGCTGGAACCAATACTGTAGGCATGAGGGCATTTGATTCAGGATTTTCAAATCAATGCTCCTCTGATCTGAGCTTTCTGGACAATAGAACCTCACCCAACCCTTTAACTCAATTTCTACTTGCTAATCCATCCTTCACTTCACCCTCCACCCACTAACCCACCCTCTGTAGGGCCCTGGTCTTTTTTTAACTTTGGTGATTAAAGGTGTGAGTTTAATTTAATTTACACCTCTAACCACTGAGGTTAGAAACTATTGTAAGGTTAGTACAGATTTTAACTTTATTTCCATTTTTTGTGTGCTGTTTTGCTTAATGTTCTTTTATTGTTTACTACCAAGTGACTTGCATATCATCACTAAAATGATTGTAAAGCTAATTTTCAACATAGTAATTGAGTTCAATTTTAATTCATATTTCTTTTACTGTAGTCTCATTAGATCAACCTCTATATATGAAACATTTTCCCCATAGAGACAGTGAGAGAGAACCTTTAGCATCTAAGTGTTCCTAGGTCCTAAGTTACTACCACTAATATTAATCATTTACATAGAGCTACAAGGCTGCAAAGGATGACAGACCTCAGGACAGCAGAAGGCTGCGTAGTTGTAGGAGTCAAACAAACAGATCTCCAGTTCTGCCTCCTTCTTATCTCTTGCTTTTTAATTGATGAAGCAATGTGTACCAAAAGATGATTGGGCCATGCTCTTTTTGGCTTGTTCCATTTAGTGGTTGGAAAAGCAGGCTAGGAACCGGGAAGTCGGGGTTCAAATTTCATTTCTCCCACTAACACTCTGTGACCTTTGTTGCGTTACTTCACCCCCCCCCCCCCCCCATTGCCTAGGGTACAACTTGTGGGACCTGTCCTTTGGGAGAACTGCTAGGTACTTTTGACTTAGACTGGCCACTATTGGAAGCAGGATACTGGGCTTGATGGACTTTGGTCTGATCCAGTATGGCATGTCTTTTGTTCTTATTAGATCGTAAGTCCTTTGGGGACAGTTCATGTACCTGAAATGTAATTTTTTATGAACTTTGATTTGGAAAATATAATTTAAATCTAAAATCGAAATCCAAAGAACAATAGTTCTCAATATATTTCTCAGGATCTGCCAAGCCAAGCTGGTTTTCAGAAGTACCACAATGAATATGCACATACAATACATATAGTTTGATTACTTTGGGAGCAAAAAGGTTAGAAATAGGGTCAGGTCCAGCTTTTTTTTACACCTGGGATAAGTATTTAGAATTACATCCCCCTAGACATTTTTTTTTTTAAATTTGAGCTCAGTTTAGTTGTGCGGGCAGCAGGACCAGGTCAACCATCAGGTAAATCAGGCAGTCGCCTAGGTTGCCAATTTTGGGAGTGGGGAGCAGGGCATTCAGAGCTAAACAATGGATTTTGACAGCAAGAGGGGTATAAAGCTTGAGGTCTGCCTAGGATACTAACACCTTGAACCAACTCTGGGGCTAACCCTGGAGGGCAGGAATTGCATCTAACACAGCTAGTTCTTTCAAGGACCTATGTGGGGCCAGATATCTGTTGGTCAAGATGGGGATGAGGAGGCCAGATGGTCAATGGCACCTCTAGTCAAAAATATGTGGAGTGACCACAGGGAAAAAGCTAAGTATGGAAGGGGACAAACCAAAGTGAAATTTCCACACATTGGGAGTTATTTCGGAATCATTCTCACTTGTGAAATAGAGACTCCTTGAGATCTTGGGCTAATCAGACTGACAAATACGGATGTTTTGGAGCATTTTTGGCAACCCACTGCCTGTGACCCTTAGCAGTAATTTTATAGCACTGTTGCTAGGGGTCAGACTGCCAAATAAAGGCCTTTTACCCATATTTGGAAGCCTGGCTCTTAGCGATAATATCACAAGATTAACGCAGGGATCACAGGTGCCATTTTGTAACTGGGGGTCGGCATGAGCAGGAGAGACAGCAGGACCCAGGTAAGAGCCAGGGATGGGATTGGAAGGGTGGGAGGGATCTACTGGGGGGGGGGGGCAATAGAGGGTGGGACGTTAGGTGGGAGGGAGATTAGATGTCTAAGGATGGTGTTGCTGGAGATCGGATGCTGGTGGTGATGACTGGGGACGTGCTACTGGCGGGAGGGGATTGGGGTACATGGATATCAGGGCAGTGATGTTAAAAAGCTGCTCATGCCCAGCTGCATGTTTTTTTCTCAATATGCAGCTTTTTAATATCACTGCTCCTGTTGGACATTGGGAGATAGTGACTTGCAGTCTCGCATGTCCTTACACGTATTTTACAAGAGACTACGTTTGGTAGAGCTTTTCTAAAATACTGTAGGAATTTTTCACACCCTGACCTGGATGTCTTATTCTCCTCTCCACATCCTATCTAATTGGCCTTCACTTGTCCACTACATGATAATGCCCTTCCCCACCTTTAATTTATTTATAAAAAAACAGTACAAGGATAAAGTCCCAAGGCTAAGAACTAGGGAAGCCAGGGTTCAAATTGCAACTCTCCTGCTGACACTCTGCCCTCTGCCCTTGAATTGTGGTTTGCTTTGTGTTCAGATTTGAAAATGCAAATAATTAAATCTAAAATCCAGATCCCAGAATCTTTAGGTCCGTATACTGTTTTAGGGTCTGCAATATTTGGGGTGACAACAGAGAGAAAGCTAGGTATGGATGGGGACAAGCAAATGTGACATTTTCACACATTGGGGGTTATTTCAGAAGCAACCTCATGCAAATAATGCCTCCTTATGATCTTGGGCAATTCAGGCTGCCAAGCAAGGGCATTATACCCCTTCCTCTCACCAGCATTATCCACCCAGTAAAACTCCTGTTATAACTGATAGCTTCATTCAATATAATTTTCTGTATGGAAGTCTTCTGTATGTACAGAATCTCAGTTTAAAGCCTGCACATCCAGTTCTGTAATATATTTCACAGTGGAGCTTAGACCTTTCTCCTTACAAATAACCATACCAAAAACACCTCTTCAAGGCTGCTTTTGTTCTCATGGCCTCCTTGTTCTCATGTTTAACACCCATGCATGTTTTTATTATTTCCCTTATAGAATTACCGTAGTCCGCTTTTGTGCTGTTTGCCTGTCTTGAATACATTTTAAGCTCTATGGAGCAGGGGCTGCCTCCTTTGTCTGTGTTATGCGTAGTAGCATTATGTAGTGTATGTGTGCGCTATCAAGTCAAGGAATAACCGGGAGTAGATTGTCAGGCCTTTCTTCTCATGCTAAGTCATAGCAATATTCAAATCCTGGGGTCACCTCAGCAACAGTAACACATTTTCATTCTCCTTCCACTGCTATTTGCTAAAAAATAATACAACTCCCTGCAAACAAAATGCTCAGAACCAGTAATAGCAAATGTTTTTTCTTAGGACATATGAAGAGATAGCACTGTAAATATTACACCAGGTCCTAAAGCACAAATATATCTACTATTGGGAAAATAGAATAAGCAGGATTGCTACAGATCCCTTCACAGCAGAATCCATCACCTCAGTCACACACGCAGAACATAGAAAGACCAAAACCTAATACAGAATAGGAAACCACAAATTAATTTAATTCAATTTCTTCCTAGTCTCTTGTTATTTGTACTTGAGATTAGGGATTGGAGGCATGTGGCAGATTCATTATGCAGTATTTTGAATGTTGTGATCAGAGTTTTGTGTCTGATCCTAGCAGAGATGGGAAGCCAGTGCAGCTGTATCAGTATGGGTGTGATGTGTGATCGATATAAGGCACCAGTAATTATTTGGGTTGCAGTGTTTTGGGCCATTTGTAGTGGGTGGAGAGTTTGTTTAGGCAGACCCTGGAAGATGATATTGCAGTAATGTAGTACTTGTGTAATAATTGCTTGGCACACTGTTCGGAAGACGTCTGGGGAGAGCGGGGAGTAGAGGTGCTCCAGGATTCTTAGTTTGCAGTAGATTGAGGTGGTTGTTCTTTTTATGTGAAGTTAGAAAGTTAGTTGCTGATCTGTTGTTAAGCTGAAGTATTTTGTTTCAGAGTTTACTTCGATTTTTATATCTCCAAATTCTATTGTTGGTGGGATAAAGGTTGGGTTATGTACAATAGAGTGCTTCGGGTGGTTATGTAGAGTGCTTTGGTCTTCGCTTGATTGATGAGGAGGTCGTATCTACTGAGCCAGCTTTTGACATCCATGAAGCATTTATGTAAGCTGTCCAGTTGTGGAGAGAGGAGATTAATGGGTGTGAAGAACATTATGTCATCTGCATATGTTTATGTTTATTTAGACATTTGATATACCGCCCCTCGTAACATTGAGGCAGTTTACAATTTTTAAACAAAAGAGAAATAAGGCTGGGCCTTAGAAAATAGAAAAGGAACTACAAAATTAAATAGGAAAGAGAGGAGTCCAGTCATCCAGAGCAAACACAACAAACAAAAACTGTGAGAGGGATCAGGAGACAAAGGGTGGGGGAGTCAAAAGCAGAGGAGAAGACGTGGACTTTTAGAAGAGACTGAAATTTTGGGTAGGACTGTTCTAGATGGCATGTGGTAGGGAGTGAGTTCCCTAAGGAAGGGCTGAGGAAGAAGAAGGCTGAGTGACGGGTGTCGGGAGTGGTGCAAAAGGACTGGAGAGAGGCTCATGTGATGCCTTTACACAAAAGCAGAAGTAAGGATGTGGTTGAAAACTACAGGCCGGTTAGTTTAACTTCGGTGGTGAGTAAATTATTGGAAACGCTGCTGAAAGAGAAAATAGTGAGGTTTCTGGAGTCCAGCAGATTACAGGATCCAAGGCAGCATGGATTCACCAGAGGCAGGTCTTGTCAGACAAATCTGATTGATTTCTTTGACTGGGTGACCAGGGAGTTGGACCGAGGGAGAGCCCTAGATGTGGTGTATTTAGATTTCAGTAAAGCCTTTGACGCTGTTCCTCACAGTCGACTTATAAACAAACTGAGCACCCTAGGGATGGACCCTAAAGTTACTGCTTGGGTTAGAAATTGGTTGGGTGGGAGGCGACAAAGAGTACAAGTAAATGGAGCTCACTCTGAGGAGAAGGCTGTTACCAGTGGTGTGACCCAGGGATCTGTCCTTGGTCCGATTCTTTTTAACATCTTTGTTAGTGATATAGCGGAAGGGCTGTCGGGTAAGGTTTGCCCCTTTGTGGATGATACCAAAATCTGCAATAGAGTAGACACCAAGGAAGGTGTAGATAACATGAGGAGGGATCTAGCTAAGCTTAAAGAATGGTCTAGAATTTGGCAGCTGGGATTTAATGTTAAAAAATGTAAGGTCATGCATTTGGGCTGCAGCAATCCAAGGGAGCAATATAGTATAGGGGGGTGAAGTACTTTTGCCCACTAAAGAAGAGCGGGACCTAGGCATGGTTGTGTCTGATGTTAAAGTAGCTAAACAGGTAGAAAAGGCGACGGCAAAAGCTAGAAGGATGCTTGGGTGCATATGGAGAGGAATGACTAGCAGAAAAAAGGAGGTGATAGTGCCTCTGTATAAGTCTTTGTTGCGACCTCATTTGGAGTATAGTGTGCAATTCTGGAGACTGCACTTTCAAAAGGATGTGAACAGGATGGAGTCGGTGCAGAGGGTGGCTACTAAAATGATTAGTGGTCTTCATTATAAAGCATATGAGGACAGACTGAAGGATCTTAATATGTACACCTTAGAGGAAAGGCGGGATAGAGGTGATATGATTGAGATGTTTAAATACCTCCATGGCATAAATGTTCAGGGAGAGAGCCTCTTTCAATTGAAAGTGAGTTCTGCTATGAGGGGACATGGGATGAGGGTGAAGAGTGATAGATTCGGGAGTGATATGCGGAAATATTTCTTTACGGAAAGAGTAGTGGATCCATGGAATAGACTCCCAGTGGAGGTGGTAGAGATGAGGACAGTAACTGAATTCAAAAAAGCATGGGACAAACACAGAGGATCTCTAAAGGTAAAAAGTGGACTGTTGTAGTTGTTGATATGGAAGGAGAGACTAGATAGGCCATGTGGTCTTTTTCTGTCATCATATTTCTATGTTTCTATGTAAGACGAGCATGAGAAGGGGAAGGAAGATGGAGGTGATTAATATGTACTGAGCGGAGGCTTTGGGTGGGCATGTGAAAGATAAGGGGGTCTGCTAGATATTGAGGTATGTGTGAATATATGGCCTGATGAACAAATGTGAGGATTTTAAACTGTATATGAAATCTATTGGAAGCCAGTGGAGCTGACAAAGGATAGTGGTAATGTGGTCCTGGTGAGAGGTGTATGAGAAGTCTAGCAGCAATATTTTGAATTAATTGTAGTCTGTGTTGTTGGTACTGAGGAACACCAGCAACAACGGGATTGCAAAAATCTAGTCTGGATATGACTAGTAATAGGAGAAGAGTTGTCAGTGCTTGTGAAGAGAAAAAGGGATGGATAGCCCGAATATGATGAAGAAAGAAGCAGGAACGATGGGACAGATGTAAGATATGATTATGAAAAGAGAGATCATTGTCAAAAGGTACCCCAAGATATCGAAGCGATTAGACTAGGATAATGGAGATGGATGACAAGGAGGGAACAATAGATGGGCAGGTGCCCCCTTGGGGGAACCATATAGCAGATGTTTTAGTTAATTTAAGGAGTAGACAATTGGCCGATAGCTAGTCAGAAACCAGGGATAAGCATGTGTTGAGGGGGGAAAGATCAGATTGAGAGGGGGAAGTGTGATGGAGAATGATAATATCATCTGCATAATAATAGGGACTGCTGGATGATTAATGCCAATGGAGCAAGAAATATATTAAATAGTAATGGCACCAAAACTGAACCTTGTGGGATACCACATTGAAGGGGGTAGGGATGGGAGGTTGCCGCACCTGAAGTAACTGAAAAGGACCTAGAGTGGAGAAAGGAATGAAACTAGTGATAGACCAGTCCCCATAGACCTGCATCCCATAGCTTGGCAAGTAGAAGTGAGTGGTCCACGAGATCGAAAGCTGCAGAAAGATCCAGGGACACCGCCACCGAAATGTCACTGTGATCGTGTGAGGAGTGAATCTCATTGAGAAAGGCAGACATGATGGTTTCTACACTATGTCCTGGGCGGAAGCCAGACTGATGGGGATGGAGGAAGTGGATTGAGTCAAGATGGTGGGAGAGTTGAGAGAAAATGGTTTTTTCAAGAATTTTTGACAAAAATGGGAGGTTAGCGATTGGGCGGTAATGTGTTGGGTCCAGAGGGTCAAGGGATGTTTTTTTTTAAGAGGGGGCGAACCAGAGCATGCTTCCATGGGAAGGGGAAGATTCCAGAGGAGAGAAGTTGATTATAGTAAGTATTGGTGGTAAGAGGGTGAGAGATGGTTCCACAAGCCAGGCAGAAGGTAATGGATCAAGTGGACAGATAGTCTTATAGGTTGTGGAGATGAGTTTCAAGAGTTCTGCGGATGTGAAGTGGAAGTTTGCCCATATGTGGGACAGAGGAGAGAAGGGAAGAGGTGAGGGGGTAGGGGGATAATGGTTGAGGACAGGTAGGGAAAGTGGAGTGGAGATCATGTATTTTAGTAAGGAAAAAGGAGGCCAGTCAAGAGGGACTGAGAGCAGAGTGTGAGCTAAGAGAGGACAAAGACGAACTAGGTTGCAAATTGGAGAGAGATCTGAGCATTGAATAGAGTTGGCGAGATCTATTCGGGGCAGAGGAGATAACCTCCGAGTAAAACATACGCTTAGCCTGATATATACCGGAGCGATACCGGAGGTGATAGTCCTTAAAATGTTGAAGAGCAGATGGTGTACGCGATTTCCTCCAAAGGCACTCAGCCCAACCAAGATGGGAATGTTGCAGATGGAGGCCAGTGTGATACCAAGGCTGGTGAGCAGCCTGATGAGGGTGACAAGGTTGCAGAGGAGCTAGTTGATCTAAAGTGTAAGTGAGTCTGGAGTTCCAGGATGCAACTTGTGAGGGGGAGGAAAGGGAAGAAAAATTAGGGGGAAGAATCTGGTCCGCAGCAGGGAAATGCTGAAGGGTGGACAGGGTAATGCGGTGGGAGAGACGTACTGGAGAGGGATGACGGGTGCAAGAGTCTGCAGGAAAAAGGTTATGCAAAAGTGATCTGCCCAGGGTAAGATTTGGTGCCCAGAGACAGGGGCCGAAGAGTGGAGCCTGATGAGGTGCTAACCAGGTCCAAAGTATGCCCAGCCACATGGGTGGGAGAGCTCACATGCTGTAGAAGGGAAAGATCATAAAGTAGGATGACAAACAAAAGTGTCCTGGTAAACAGTGGTGCGTTATAGTGTATATTAAAGTTTCCTAGAAGTACTATATGAGGAAACTGCAAATAAATATCAGAGATGGTTGAGAGTAAAGACTCCCAAAAGGTGAGGGCGAAGGGAGGGAGGGGAATAGATAACTAAGAAGTGATCTACTGGGTACGTGTGCAAACAGAGAAGAAGAGATTCAGGATAGTGCAGGGAAGGAGAGGAGATTTGAGATAATGAGAGGGATATACAATAAATGCATGGGACTGACAGAGCTGAAAACCCCTGGGGGAGGCAACAGGCTAGGAGAGGTTCTTCTCCCTCCTTGAACCATGTTTCCAATAAGAAGAGAATATCCAGGTCTTCTTGTAATAAGAGTGTTTTAGCCCGAAGCAAGCAATAGTTTACTAGACCAAGGGTGAGATGACATAAAGAAGCTGAGGGAATAGTTGAGGGTAAAAAATTGAAAGAGGGGGTACATACAGGGAGGAGTGGTCTAGTGGTTAGGGCAAGGTACTTCAGGCTGGAGGGCCGGGGGTTCAAGTCCCACCTGGGGACAGCAATCTCAGGCTGGAGGGACTGGGATTTCTAGTCCTATAGGCACTCCTTGTGGTCTTGGGCAAGCCACTTAACCCTCCATTGCCCATGTTCCCTGTAAGTATTAGCGTATGTGAATCATATCCCCTCATGTTAAATGTATCCCCCAATTGACCGCTTTGATCCGGTGAAAAGCGGGATATAAATACAGCTAAATAAATAAATAAATAAATAAAATAAAAACATATATGGAGATTAGAGGGAATACAAGCTGCAGTGCTGTTGTGTGGCAAGACCTGTGGGGATGACACTGGGCGGCAGCCCCAAAGGACAGGGATCATGGACATAAGAAGGGGGAGAGAGCAAGGAGTGTCCAAGTTAAGTATCGGAGAGAAGAAAGAGGACCTATGAATTTGGCAGGAGACTTCTTACCAATAGATACGAAGACAAGAAATGAGGACAAAAACATAGAGGGTTTCAATCTCCTGGATGTTTGAGTGATTTTGCTAACGCCTCTGCCGCTGGAGCATAGATTTGATATAGGATATTATTCTTTTGAAGATCTGACATAATGGCGATAGGCTTAATCCCTGTGGTACACCTGTATTCTGTGAGATTGGGTTTGAAATCTTTGTGTTGATTTGTACTTGTTGCTTCTGGGAGTCTAGGTAAGAGTGGAACCAGTTGTGAGTGGTATCTTGAAGGCCGATCTCCAAGAATCGTTGTAGTAGTTGATGGTGTGGGATGGAGTCAAAAGCGGCAGAGATATCTAGGAAGATTAAGATGAATCTATTATGGGTATGTTGCATACAGGTTGTGAGGGTTTCCACCCTTTGGAATTGTCTGAAGCCATGTTGGTAGTGGTCAAGGGGTGAAAACTTGTCAAGATGATCTTGCAGCTATCTTAATACAATTTTTTCTATTATGTTAGCGGCTAGCGGGATGCTAGATATTGGCCTGTATGATTTAGGGGAGGATGGGTTAAGTTTAGTGCTTTTGAGCAGCGGTCGAACTGAGGTTTGCTTGAGCACTGTGGATATGAGGCCTAGAGACAGTGAGGCATGAATTATGGTCTTGAGGTATGACCTCAGATGTGATCTGGTCTGTTTATCCATGTGACGGGGCATGTGTCCAATGTAGAGGTTGTTGTGTTGAGGCTTTGTATTTTGTCCTCTATGTTTTGTATAGATGAAAGCTCAAATTGGGATCATGTCTTCTGGGAGTTGATGTCAGGGTTAGATGTCTTTGGGGTTTGATCCATTAAGGATATTTGTAGCTTTTTAGAAAGTAGATATGAGGCAATCTTTTGGGGGGACATCTTTTCCTGTACGTTTTCACTGTTTGGTTCTCTTGTGAGTGTCTTAACTATTGAGAACAGCTCTCTTGGTTGGTTAATGCTGAGTTGACAAGGTTGGCATAGTATTCTTGTTTTCTAGTTAGGGTTTCTCTGTTGTATGTCTTGAATAGTTCAATGTAGGTATTTTGGAGAAGAGGGTCTTTTTGAATTTCTCCATTTTCTTTCAAGACAGTGTAAGTCACTTTTCTGTTTCTGTAATATAGAAAACCATGGAACACTATTGCGGTGAGTTGATGCTTTTTGCCTTGGTGGTGCAAGTGCTGCTGCAGATAGTGCATTGTTCCAGACTGTTATCATTTGGTCGAGGTCTGAATTTGCTGAATTGATGAGGTCCAGTTGTGGGGTAACTGCCTCGATGAAGTGTTCACAGTTGAATTCTCGGAACTTCTGGGTTGTGCGCAATGTGTCCTTCAGTGTTACTTACAGTGTGGCATGGATTGTGAAAAGAATGGTAGTATGATCTGACCAGGGGACAGAGAGAATTGTTGGGGATTGGAGAGACGATCTGAAGATATGAATGCTAGGTCCAGTACATTTCCTTTCTTGTGTGTTGGTTCTGTGACAATTTGTCTATATCCAAGAGTGTTCATGGCTTTCAGAAAGGCCTCTGATTGTGACATGGGGAGGATGCCAAGTTAAGGTCTTCTAAAATTACCAGGGGTTGGCGCTTGTCTGGAGGAGAGCATGCATCTTCAATAAGGTGGCAAGGTCTGCAGTATCCCCATGGGGGGGCACGGTATGCTAAACAGGGTGCGATGATTTTATATGTTATGTATAGGATGTTCTTATCTTTAGTGGAACTGTATTCTAAATAAATAAATAAACTGGGGTTGGAGATGCCAAATGTATCAGTTTCTCTTTAGCAATTATGCACACTCCTCTGCCTCTACAAATGATACTGCCAGGTATACCTCGGAACGTATCAAAAGTGACTTCATGGCTCTGGGACAGAGGGTGAAGCAGGTAGGTGCACAGGTGGTGTTCTCTTCAATCCTCCCTGTTGAGGGTAAAGGCCAAGGCAGAGAGGCTCGCATCCTGGAGATGAATGCATGGCTGCGTGGATGGTGTCTTCGAGAGCGTTTTGGTTTCCTAGACCATGGGATGCTGTTCCAAGGGTTGCAGAGCAGAGATGGCATCCATCTGACCAAGAAAGGTCAACACATCTTTGGTAGTAGACTGGCTAATCTACTGAAGAGGGCTTTAAACTAGATTCATTGGGGATGGGTGAAGAAAGCCCCCAGGTAAGTGAAAGCCCCCAGGTAGGTGATACATTAAATACCTTTATGGAAATGGGTAACAGGGGTAACACATGGAAAGCAGTGTGTATTAATGCCCGTAGCATGGGAAATAAGATCCCTGAAGTTGAAGCTTTGGTGGGAGTGGCTGACTTGGATTTAGTGGCAGTTACAGAAACATGGTTCACAGAAAACCATGACTGGGATGTAACTATACCTGGCTATACTTTATTCAGAAAGGACAGGGTAGGAAGAAGGGGAGGAGGAGTGGCACTATATGTAAAAACTACTATTAAAGCTTTGGAATTACAGAGCTTAAAAGGGAGAGAGGAGGCATTGTGGGTTAAACTAGAAAGAGGGAAAGAGAAATCTATTTGCATTGGTGTGATATACAGACCTCCCTCACAAGAGGAAGAGGTGGACAGAGAGTTAATTGAAGACATATGCAGCATTGCTAGGAAAGGGGAAGTGCTACTGCTAGGAGATTTCAATATGCCAGATGTTGATTGGCACATTCCTGCTGCAGTATCATCTAGAAGTAAAGAGATCCTGGATTCTCTACAGGGAGAATTATTCAGGCAATTGGTAACAGACCCCACACGTGAAGGGGCCATACTGGACTTGGTGCTTACCAATGGTGAGAGTGTTTCTGATGTTGTAGTGGGAGATCATTTTGCATCCAGTGACCACCAGATGGTGTGGTTCAGTATTAGGACTAGGGCTGTTAGAATCCATTCCAAGGTGAAGATCTTAGACTTTAGGAAGACTAACTTTGCGAAGATGGGCCAATACCTCAGGGAGTCGTTAGTGGGATGGGAACAGCTGGGGGATGTAGAAAAACAGTGGGCAAAACTGAAAGGGGGTATTTTAAAGGCAACCAACCTTTTTGTTAAAATGGTAAATAAAGGCAAAAGGAACAGGAGACCGCTATGGTTTTCGAAGGAAGTAGCTGAAAAAGTGAAGAAAAAGAGGGAGGCCTTCATGAACTACAAGAGATCACAGAGAGAGGAAGACAGGCATCTGTATTTGGAAAAACTTAGAGAAGCTAGCAAAGTAGTCAAGAAGGCAAAGATTCAAAAGGAGGAGGAAATAGCCAATGCAATAAAATGGGGGGATAAGACATTTTTCAGATATATTAGTGAGAAGAGGAAGGGCAAAAGTGGTATTGTCAGACTCAAGGGTGCAGGGGGGGAATATGTAGAAGCTGATAAGGATAAAGCGGAATTGCTTAACAAATATTTTTGTTCTGTGTTCACAGATGAAGAACCAGGAGCAGGACCTCAGAAAACACCCACAAATAAGAACAGAAGCGAGGGACATCTTGAACAATTTTCAGAAGACTGTGTTCGTGAGAAACTAGCTCAACTTAAAGTAGACAAAGCGATGGGACCGGATGGGATACACCCTAGAATACTGAGGGAACTTGGGGACGTTCTAGCAACTCCACTGACTGACCTTTTCAATGCCTCGTTGGAGTCGGGAGTGGTGCCAAAGGACTGGAGAGAGGCTCATGTGGTGCCTTTACACAAAAGCGGAAGTAAGGATGTGGTTGAAAACTACAGGCCGGTTAGTTTAACTTCAGTGGTGAGTAAATTATTGGAAACGCTGCTGAAAGAGAAAATAGTGAGGTTTCTGGAGTCCGGCGGATTACAGGATCCGAGGCAGCATGGATTCACCAGAGGCAGGTCTTGTCAGACAAATCTGATCGATTTCTTTGACTGGGTGACCAGGGAGTTGGACCGAGGGAGAGCTCTAGATGTGATGTATTTAGATTTCAGTAAAGCCTTTGACACTGTTCCTCACAGGCGACTTATAAACAAACTGAGCACTCTAGGGATGGACCCTAAAGTTACTGCTTGGGTTAGAAATTGGTTGGGTGGGAGGCGACAAAGAGTACAAGTAAATGGAGCTCACTCTGAGGTGAAGGATGTTACCAGTGGTGTGCCCCAGGGATCTGTCCTTGGTCCGATTTCTTTTTAACATCTTTGTTAGTGATATAGCGGAAGGGCTGTCGGGTAAGGTTTGCCTCTTTGCGGATGATACCAAAATCTGTAATAGAGTAGACACCCAGGAAGGTGTAGATAACATGAGGAGGGATCTAGCTAAGCTTGAAGAATGGTCTAAAATTTGGCAGCTGGGATTTAATGTTAAAAAATGTAAGGTCATGCATTTGGGCTGCAGCAATCCAAGGGAGCAATACAGTATAGGAGGTGAAGTACTTTTGTCCACTAAAGAAGAGCGGGACCTAGGCGTGGTTGTGTCTGATGATCTTAAAGTAGCTAAACAGGTAGAAAAGGCGACGGCAAAAGCTAGAAGGATGCTTGGGTGCATACGGAGAGGAATGGCTAGCAGAAAAAAGGAGGTGATAATACCTCTGTATAAGTCTTTGGTGCGACCTCATTTGGAGTATGGTGTGCAATTCTGGAGACCGCACCTTCAAAAGGATGTGAACAGAATGGAGTCAGTGCAGAGGGTTGCTACTAAAATGATTAATGGGCTTCATTATAAAGCATATGAGGACAGACTTAAGGATCTTAATATGTACACCTTAGAGGAAAGGCGGGATAGAGGTGATATGATTGAGATGTTTAAATACCTCCGTGGCATAAATGTTCAGGGAGAGAGCCTCTTTCAATTGAAAGCAAGTTCTGCTACGAGGGGACATGGGATGAGGGTGAAGGGAGATAGATTCAGGAGTGATATGCGGAAATATTTCTTTACAGAAAGAGTAGTGGATCCGTGGAATAGTCTCCTAGTGGAGGTGGTAGAGATGAGGACAGTAACTGAATTCAAAAAAGCATGGGACCAACACAGAGGATCTCTAAAGGTAGAAAGTGGACTGTTGTAGTTGTTGTTATGGAAGGACAGACTAGATGGGCCTTGTGGTCTTTTTCTGTCATCATGTTTCTATGTTTCTATGTTTCTACTGGTGGTGTGGTTTGATGTAAATATTGTGTGCGTAGGAGGACATAGTTAGTTTAGTTGGACCGAATTAATGTCAGTGAACCAAGTTCAGTGATGAATAGTAAGTCTAGGTCATGTTCATCTATGAAGTCAGCCAGGGTTTGAATTTTATTTCTTGCTGAGCGAGCATTGATGAGGGCACATTGTATAGGAAGCATTGTGTTGTTCAGGTGGTGTGGTTTCACTGTACTGTTTGTCATTTGTGGTATGTGTTATTGGTATTGAGGACTGGTTTATGAGTGGTGTGTATATTGAGCATCTGTAGCTGGTAATTATAGGTATTTGGTTACTATAGATTGATCTAATTGCCACTGTGAAGTGGATGATTGTCCATGTTAGTGGTAGGAGTAGTGTAGTTCTGTCTTAAGTGATGCCATGTTGATGATATAAGTGGTATCTTTCACCAGCTTGCTTATAAGTGCAATTGTATGCAGCTAGTAGGTCTTGAATTTGGAATTGTTCAATGAGTCTGTCAGTATTTAAGAACTGAGCCGTGTAATTGTGGTTATGTAGCATCAGAGGGTAGTGCTGTGATGAGGGGTGTGTGTGTGTGTGGGGGGGGGGGGTATAATTACCTTCTCAAAGCTGTCTTGACTGGGAAACTTGGGCTTCAGAGAGAAGAGCTGAAAAGGGTTCCGTATGGAATAGGTTTTGCAGAAGGATTGTGGTTTCTCAAGGTGGATTTTGGCAAAGATCAGGCATGCCTTTTTATGTCTGTCTTTGAGTAGTAGGGTCCTCCTTGCGTGGCATATGTTATGGGTTGAAACCACCACTCTAGATTGCTCCAGGTCAGCCTAAGCTCTTTGGATGTTGTACATGGTATTTTTCCAACAATTCGCACTAACCTTTGAAGACGTCTTGAATTAATTTTCCTCTTCCCACCATGTCCTGGGAGATTCTTGACAGTTCCATGAGCAGAGAATTTCTTAATAACATTGAAAACTGTAGACACAGGAATCCCAAGGTCTTTGGAGATAGCATTGTATCTCTTTGAAGTTTGATGTTTGGTGATAATGGCTTTTCTGACGGTTTTAGGCAGCCCTCTTGTCTTTACCTTTGTGAAAATTGAACAGGGAGTGAATGTGGCCATTTTAAACATAAGAGCCATCATTTATTGGCTGATTTCAAGTCATGTGAGTACTGACAATTGATCACAGGTGCATCTAGTTTTACTGCAGTGGAAATGTTGTTCTTCTTTTCAAACTTGAATTGTTTATAAGGGTGCCAATAATAATGTCCTTAATCCAAACAACAAAAGTTAGACAAAAGAGGAGAAATAGTCCATTGAAATCACTCATATAAATGTTGGAATATTTGTTTTGAGAAGCGCAGCTGCTCAAATAACAAAGTTTCCTGTTTTCTCTCTTAATAAACGTAAACCGCATCACAGAAAGTGTAAACACCACAAAGTGAAAACACAAATGGAACAAAAAGCCACTTAACTTGTGCATACAAAAACCCGTGCCTCAAAGGTCTTTGAAGAGTTAGATGTAATGTGGGAGTTTCCCATCTTAGTAGTGTCAGAAATGTTTTAAAAGTTTAAATTTGTTATTTTTACAAAATATATGTAGAACTCAAAGTAGAAATAGAAATTTATAGGATGCTATTGGCTTAACACAATACATTGGCTCACATGCTAACTTTCTGCACCTGGTATAAACATTTTCTTTTTTGGCCTTGCAAATTTTAGGTTCCTCCCCCCCCCCCCCCCCTTAGCTTCTAGGCTATAGCACATAAGTAACAATAAGTAGAATTAAAAGTTCAAGAGCAGGAGGAACACTGAGTCATGCTGATAAAGAATTTTTTCAAAGGACCTGGGAACTGAGAAACTAAACTTAAGGTAAGCTAGCGGAACATGAACGTTAAGACCCTAGGCAGCGAGAAAGGGGGATTTCTGAGAAATCATGTGACCGGTCATACGACCATAAAAGGAATAAGGTAAATAAGGGAAGAGAGGTAAAAGGGGCAAGGATTAAGAGAAGTAAACAGAGGCGGAGATTCACATGACCTGAATAAAGATCACTAATAGGTAGGTGATTAGTAGTACCTGCACTACTAATAGAATAATAGGGGAGGGATTTGTAGGAGAAATGGATGTAATAAATATGGAACTGTTTGTATGTCAAAGTATGCTCACATATAAAAAAAATTGTGATATTTACACACCCCTTCTTGCAAGATTGAAAAATAAATAAATAAAAGAAAAACTTTGGTTTCACTGAAGTATCTGTTATTGTGACAAATTATTATTGCTGTTTATTACAGATTGGGCGCTCATCTGGGATCGTGTCATCTCTGGAGGAGACCGCTGCCACTGAGGATGGGGAGACGCATTACATTGAGTTCAACGGCCTCGTGTATTGATGACGGTGGACTCCGACATCGTGCTGACAGCAGAATCCAGAGACTGGTAAAAGCAATACAGACTCATTGAACCAGACTAGGTATTAAGTGGGCACAAGCGCGCCAACCAGTCAACTCCGTGCACGGACCAAGGTAAGAAATAAGACTGTAAAGTATTACCTTGGTGGTTGGGTATCGAGACAGAGTGTTGTGTGTATGAGACGTGTCCTAGACACAAAGTGAGTGCGGAGTCTTAATCCGCGGTTCTGACACATCCGCAAGGAATGCGGCCGGAGAGAAATGAAGCAAAAGACACATTGGTGACAGAAAGTCTCGATGGGAAATAAGGGCTCTAAGGGAAACTTGAGTAAGGACGGGGCTGGCATTATAGACCCCGGGAACAATAGACACGAATCAGGTAATAAAGAGTTCTGACCGTAACCGGCCAAGACAACCTGAAACACAGTCAGAAGAACAGACTCAACAGTTTCCTCTCTGGGAGGTTCCCATGTGTCCAGGGGAAGTAGGATTTGTAAATACCCCCCTCACCAGCATGGAGGTGAGAAACTTTAAAAAAGAAATGAAGTCTCTAGTAGAGGACCCTGTCGGCTTAGCTAAACAGATTAATCAATTTTTAGGTCCAAATATATATACATGGGGAGAAATGATGTCTATATTGAATATCCTATTTTCAGGAAAGGAGCAGGGTATGATTAGGAGGGCAGGGATGAGGGAATGGGAGAGGGAACACCCAGTTGGAACCAATGTGGTCGGACAGGAACAAAAATTTCCTAGCACTGATCCTGCCTGGGATAATTTTAATTCAGACCACTGAACCCATATGAAAGATCTCAGGAGTCTAGTTATCAAGGGTATCAAGGAAGCAACCCCAAGGTCCCAAAACTTTAACAAGGCTTTTGAAGTACATCAGGAAAAGGAAGAAACACCTTCCACTTTCCTGCAGAGACAAAAAGATCAGATGAGAAAGTTTTCAGGAATAAGTGCAGACAGTGAGGTGGCCAAAGGACTATTAAAGGTGCATTTTGTGACCAAGTCCTGGCCAGACATTAGGAGAAAACTTGAGAAGATAGAGGGTTGGAATGATAAATCACTAGAAGATTTGCTGAGAGAAGCACAGAAAGTGTATGTGAAAAGAGAGGATGAGAAACAAAAACAAAAGACAAAGATAATGGTGAATACGGTAGAACAGGTGATGAGTAAAACAAGGGGAGGTATGGGACACAGGGGGAGAGGATGTGGAGAGGGTCAGAAAGAGGATGGGCTGATAGGAGTACAGGGCAAGGGTGGCCGGAATACCGGACTGGTAATTCTCGGTCTAAGCCTCAAGCGCAGGCAGGATGTTATTAGTGTGGGAAAATAGGTCACTTCAAGAGAGAGTGTCCTGAATTAAAATGAGAAGAGGAAATATTATCACGGATGAATTTTGATGAAGATTAGGGGTGTCAGGGGTTTCTTAATCTAAGGTCCCACCAAGAACCCTTGATAAATATGAAGGTGAGGCCAAAAGAAGAAGAGGTAGTATTTTTAGTAGATACAGGGGCTGCCCGAAGTTCTTTAAATTATGTACCAAAAGGAATGAAGTTATCAAATCAAAAACTTAACAGTTTCAGGAGTAAAGGGAGAAGGGTTTCCAGTTTCAATATTTGAGCTGACACTGCTAAAAATAGACAATGAGGAGATAGAGGGACATTTGCTGTACATTCCAGAGGCAGGGAGTAATCTATTAGGAAGGGATATGATTACACAGTTAAACTTAGAAATGAAGGTAAAAGACGACCAAATTGTTGTAGGAATGGCTATCCTCACTGAGGAGGAAGAAAGCCAAATAGACCCTGTAGTATGGGCAAGGGAAGGAAATAGGGGAGGACTGGATATTCTGCCCCTAAAAATAGAATTAAAGAAGAAGAGCGAGAGAATGCGCCCAAAACAATATCCCATTTCCTTGGAGGGCCGCAAGGGCCTCCAACCTGTTATAAAGAGCTTATTCCAGGGTGCACTATTAGAACCATGTATGTCCCCATTTAACACTCCCATCTTGCCAGTAAGAAAACCAAATGGATCATGTAGGTTAGTACAGGACTTGAGGAAGCTGAACCAAATAGTACGGGTAAGGCACCCAGTGGTGCCGAACTCCTACACGATACTGAGTAAAATACCCCATGAGCACAAGTGGTTTGGTGTTATAGCTCTGAAGGATGCATTTTGGACCTGTCCATTAGATCTGACTAGCAGGGACATGTTTGCTTTTGAATGGGAAGACCCCGATACTGGCCGGAAACAACAGTTCCAGTGGACAGTGTTACCCCAAGGGTTCACAGAATCACCCAACTTGTTTGGACAAGTGCTGGAACAGGTGTTAGAAAGATTTTCTACACCATCTGGTGTAACCCTTTTGCAGTATGTAGATGATCTTTTAATATCAGTGGAGAAGAAAACTCAAGTAAGTGAAGCTACCCGAGCCCTATTGGAGCTTCTGGGAAGTCAGGGGTTCCGGGTTTCCAAAACTAAATTTACAATTTGTAGAGAAAGAAGTAAAATACCTCGGACATCTGATTAGTGAAGGAAAAAGAAGAATCGGTGCAGAACGAATCAAAGGGATTACAGATTTACCACTTCCAAGGACAAAGAAGGAACTAAGGAAGTTCCTGGGATTAACTGGGTACTGTAGGTTATGGATAGACTCATATGCCCAAAAGACTAAAGGGTTATACTTGAAGCTATTAGAAAAAGAATCTAACAACTTAATTTGGAATGAAGAAGAGCAGGAGTTAGTGAAAGAACTAAAACAAAGCCTGGTAGAAGCCCCAGTCCTGGCTTTACCCTCACTGCACAAACTCTTCCACCTTTTTGTCACTGTTGACAAAGGGACCGCGTTGGGGGTCCTTACTCAAAAATGGGCAAGAAAGAAACAGCCAGTAGCATATTTATCCAAAATTCTAGATTCAGTGTCTAGAGGATGGCCGGAATGTGTCCAAGCACTGGCGGCAACAGCCCTACTGGTGGACGAGAGTAGGAAATTGACATTTGAAGGGGCCATAGTAGTGAGTACCCCACATCAGGTGAGAACCATCGTAACCCAGAGGGCTGGGAGGTGGCTCACTGATTCACGAATCCTGAAATATGAGGCAATACTAATGAAAAAAGATGATTTAGTGTTAACCACGGAGCAGTGTTTAAACCCAGCCACCTTCTTATGGAAAGGTGAGGGGGAAAGTGAGGAACCAGAACATGATTGCTTGGACATTATAGAATACCAGAGCAGGGTAAGACCAGACTTAGGGGACACCCCCTTGCATGCAGGAAAGTATTTGTTTGTAGATGGATCCTCCAGGGTAATAGAAGGGAAAAGACGAAATGGGTATGTAGTAGTAGAGGGAGAAAGTCACTGCTCCCTTGAAGCAGGCAGGCTACCCAATAATTGGTCAGTACAAAAATGTGAATTATATGCCCTGAATCAGGCTTTGAAGCTATTAGGGAGTGGAGATGGGACCATCTTCACAGACTCAAAATATGCCTTTGGGGTGGTACACACCTTTGGGAAGATTTGGGAGGAACAAGGTTTAATAAACAGCAAGGGAAAGGAGTTAGTGCATGAGGAATTAATTAAACAAGTATTGAAGAATTTGCTGTTACCACAAGAGATAGCAGTAGTGCATGTGAAAGGACATCAAGCTGGGAATTCATTTGAGGTTAGGGGGAAAAGGGTAGCAGATGAGGCTGCTAAGGAAGCTGCCTTAGGGGAAGACATAACCCCTATATACCATTTAACCCCAGAAGTAGTCACACAGTAAATCCTACATTTACTGAAAAGGAAAAACAACAACTTGAGGAAATAGGGGTAGCAGAAACAGAAGGGGGAAAGTGGGTTTTACCTGATGGGAGGCAGATGGTAAACAAACAAATAATGAGAGAAATCATGGCCATTCTACATCAAGGGAGTCATTGGCGTGTGCAAGCAATGTGTGATTTGATCCTAAGACACTATGGGTGTATGGGAATTTACACAGTAGCCAAGCAGGTGTGTGAGAAGTGTATAACCTGTAAGAGAATAAACAAAAAAGTCCTTAGGAAACAACCGCAGGGAGGCAGAGACCCTGGTCTCCGCCCATTTCAAAATATATTGATTGATTTCACTGAATTACCCCTGGTGGGGCGGGTGAAGTACCTCTTGGTAATAGTGGATCACCTGACGGGATGGGTAGAAGCATATCCTATGGCCACTGCCATGGCAACAGGGATAGCAAAGATAGTTTTGGAGCAAATCATTCCAAGATATGGAATGATAGGGAACATTGACTCTGACCAGGGAAGTCACTTCACAGCCCTGCTTAGCATACCATGCCCCCCCACGGGGATACTGCGGATCTCGCCACCTTATTGAAACTGCATGCTCTTCTCCAGACAAGTGCCAACCCCTGGTAATTTTAGCAGACCTTAACTTGGCATCCTCCCCATGTCACAATCAGAGGCCTTTCTGAAAGGTATTGCAGAATATAATGGAAGCTCTTGGAATAGTTTGGGATTTTCACACTCCCTGGCATCCACTCTCCTCAGGGAGAGTGGAACACATGAATCAAACTATAAAAAAACAGTTAGCTAAATTGATGTTAGAAACAAAACTGCCCTGGACCAAGTGTTTACCCTTAGCATTGCTAAGAGTCCAAAGAGCCCCTTGGAAAGATCTGGGGTTGTCTCCCTATGAGATACTATTTGGGTTACCCTATCTGGGGCAATTAAAGGAAACTCCTCAGTTTGAAACCAAAGACAGGTTTCTTGACTTAGAGAATATATACTTTGGCTTTCTTCTTCTTTATCTTTCCTCAGATATAAAGGGCTCCTGGCACAGACGCCTTCTCTGGACTTTGCAGTCCACAGCTTTAAACCAGGACAGTGGGTTCTGATAAAATCCTGGAAGGAGTCAAAGCTGCAGCCAGATTGGGAGGGGCCATTCCAGATACTCTTGAGCACAGAAACAGCTGTAAGAACGGCAGAAAGAGGCTGGATGCACTACACCCGAATCAAGGGACCTGTAGAAGCACCTTCTCCTTCCCAGGACCTTGGAGTGTGGGAGGCACAGTCAACCAAAGACCCCATGGTTGTAAGACTGAAAAGAAAACTCAAAATATCCGAATAGGGATTATCCCATTTCAGACTGCTGGAGAATCCTGCTCAAGAGAACAAAAGACAGGCTTGTCTATCTGTATTTTTTAAATTATATACAAGTATAGCTTTAGAACTATATTATCTTATGCTACTGAGTGAGGCGTACATTGTAGCTGAACTAGTGCTTTTAATTGCGATAGGTGTGACAATAATTTGCTGTTGGAAGAAATCCTGGTTCTGGGGGAGGAATAAATTACGAGATGGGGAAGATCCTATTTTGGTTGTATGGGGTGGGGCTCTTGATGATAATACTGAGAGTGAGTGAGGCTAGTTTTACAGTAGCAGGTCCGATAAAGTTTGTGATTAAGGTAAAAGAAAGCTACCAATGCCAGACCTTTCAATTTGATGCATGTAAATTAATGGAATGTGGAGGTTTGGGAAACCAAAGGAAATTAGCTAATGCTGAGAAATATATGTGTGCAAATTCGTTTTGTGCTATATGGAATCATATATAGTGGGCCACCTCTCCTAGGGGATGGACAGCAAAGGGAGTAAGAAAATGGCAGGGATTTGTATCCATAATTAAAGGACCAGTGAAGCGAGATTATGGCAAGAATGAATGTAACCCTGTAATTTTAACTTTAAAACAAACAGTAACATGGGTAGAAACACTATGGTCAGGGACATTTGAAATGAGAATGAATGGTACAGTCTATGGTATGGGAATGGATGTATCAGGAAAAGATCCAAGGGGGGGTTGTTTTCAGATTCTAGTGGAAAAGGAGGAGAGTGCTAGTATTGGTAGCACAGTAAGGCCAACAGTTAAGCCTTTCCAACCCCCTAACAAAGCCCCAGTAGTGGAAGTTGAGGATCTTAGACAGACCTTTGAAATTGAAACAGAGTATGGAGAAACAAATGCCTTGATTGCATGGGTAAAATATACTGTTAAAAGTTTGAATAAGAGCAATTGCTATGCATGTGCCTCAGGAAGACCCATACAAATCAAAATGGTCTTGTTTCAGAGCGATCACCAACTATGAAATAATGTGTCCCTACGCTCTATCACTTTATTCATGTGCAATAGTCCTATGGTGCTGAATCAGATAAGAAGATTTTCTAGTTAGCGGGTCTCAGACTTACAATGGCATGAATTTCTGGGTTTGTTTTTGCCCTTGATAACATGCCTGTTCGCGTCAACGACCCTTCACATCTTCTTCACATTCTTTATATGACCAGCAACAGAGTGTCAAACATTTCTTAAAGTATACTATTTAGCTACCACTGTTAAAAAATAGATAAATGCTGCAGACCATCCAATGAAAATATTTGAAAATACTGGAGACAGTTGAAATACTTTTGAATTTCTACTTAACTCGCAGCGTTGTATGTTTTCATCAGCATACTGCAGTCATTCTATTGAAAATGAAAGTCCCGACGCTACTATTTGAAGCGCCTCTGCGTTTCTCCAATCCGGTTCTTCAGGGGACTATTAAATGTTATTACTTAAGTGAATGATGCTGCCCACATAAAATTAACAGACCGCTAGTTCCTCTTGGAGACTCTTTTCCCGATCTGCGCGGCGTTTTTGTAGATCGGGAAAAGAGTCTCCAAGAGGAACTAGCGGTCTGTTAATTTTATGTGGGCAGCATCATTCACTTAAGTAATAACATTTAATAGTCCCCTGAAGAACCGGATTGGAGAAACGCAGAGGCGCTTCAAATAGTAGCGTCGGGACTTTCATTTTCAATAGAATGACTGCAGTATGCTGATGAAAACATACAACGCTGCGAGTTAAGTAGAAATTCAAAAGTATTTCAACTGTCTCCAGTATTTTCAAATATTTTCATTGGATGGTCTGCAGCATTTATCTATTTTTTAACAGTGGTAGCTAAATAGTATACTTTAAGAAACGTTTGACACTCTGTTGCTGGTCATATAAAGAATGTGAAGAAGATGTGAAGGGTCGTTGACGCGAACAGGCATGTTATCAAGGGCAAAAACAAACCCAGAAATTCATGCCATTGTAAGTCTGAGACCCGCTAACTAGAAAATCTTCTTATCTGATTCAGCACCATAGGACTATTGCACATGAATAAAGTGATAGAGCGTAGGGACACATTATTTCATAGTTCAGGAAGACCCATAGCACAGGTAGTACCTAGTATCTGGAAGACGGATCCAGATGGTATGAAGTGTATGATCTCTCAGTATCAAGAAGAAACTGCCTGGGGAAACGAGAGCTGTAGGTCCCTTGCCCTTCTATTTCCACCTCTGAAGGTGGCGGACATGAAAGTGCCACCGGTGTTCTCGGCAGTATATGGGAATCACTCTGCCTGCCTCACCAGACAGGATGAGAACTATATCAGGGCTGTAGGGGAACTAACCTCTATGCACTGAAATCCTTAATCTCACTGGAACCAGCGACATGCAAAGGAACTACTCTAGGCTAAGAGTATCCAGGGCAGATCTGTGGTGGTACTGCGGAGGGAAGACCTTGAGGCAGACACTACCAGAGCTATGGTCAGGAACATGTGCAATTGTTCATTTGGCTATTCTATTCACCCTGGCATATGAGAAAGAAATGATAACTTATAAGGGTAGAAGCAAGAGAGATGTGCTAGGAACATCATTTGATGATAGAATTTACATTGATGCTATAGGGGTGCCCCAGGGAGTCCCTGATAAGTTCAAAGCCAGAAATCAGATAGCGGCAGGGTTTGAATCAGCATTATTTTGGTTGTCCACAATTAATAAAAATGTAGATTGGATTAATTACATATATTATAATCAGCAAAGATTTATAAACTACACAAGAGATACAGTGAAAGGGATAGCAGAACAGTTGGATGCTACAAGCAGGATGGCTTGGGAAAATCATATGGTTTTAGATATGATGTTGGCTGAAAAAGGAGGAGCCTGTATAATGCTGGGGGGGGGGGTGTGATACGAGTGTGACGAGGTTGGGAAGAATGTAGGAAAGTGATAATGGAGCTGAGCTTGGGGTTACGTTAGGTCAACATCTCTGGGCGAGCAGGCAGCTTTAGCTGGACAGAACTGAATGAGTGACTCATAGGCAGCTGACACCCTTCAGTTGTAGATCACGAGCACAGCATTAACCCTAACCAATCCTGATTTGAGCATGCACCATGCTAACCTATGAATTACAATAGCATGCAGCAGGCACGATTTAGTTAAAGTACTTAGGAGGGGGATTTCCAGCAGGAAAACGGGACTTCACCAGGGATGAGACAGACGTGTTTCGGTGGCCTCCCGGATTCCTCCAAGTGATCGCTGACAAGTCCCCTGACCTACTGGAGTGAAGCTACAAAATCCGGTGATGTATTGATGCTAAACTTTTCCTTATTATTCTAAAAGGACTTAATTTAATAAAAGCATATTGTATTTACCAAAGTGTCTATGCCTAGTCAGTGAGCTAGTGAGTGACAGGGTTAAAGGAAAAGTGTAAAATTTTGGTAATACATAATTGGTGCTGTGAGCAGGATAGCCAGTGGTTCTTGCAGTGCACGGCAGGAACCATAAGCTAATCTAAAAAATGTTTCATAGAAAAAATAAATCAAAAGAGCTACCCACGGTAGAGATCCCCGGCTGGACTGAGGCTCCCTTCGATGTGGTAGCACAGAAATTATTACATAATGGGTTAGCAGAGTCCTGGAATAATCAGCTTAAGGAAGCAACCCCCGCCGATGTGGAAAGAGTACTCGGCTGGCTCCCCAATAAACCGGGTGAAGTAGGGACCCTAGGACGACAGACCTGGGTGTTGTTAACAGCATATAGGAAAATTTATAATCAAGCACTGGATGCTCAGCGCAGAGCAAATTTAGCTGAGCAAAAATTAATAGAAGCAGAAGGTCGGGTAGTGGTATTGGAATGTCATCAGAAATTACTAAAGTATAAGCTCGACCATTATCAGGGAGTGGCAGAGAAATCTGCAGTTAAGGTAGCACAAAATAAGTACAGGAAACGAAAGGGGAGAGTGAATAAGCAAAAAATGTATACGGCAGTGGCGGCTGCCACTGCCAAATGGGATTTGGATAAATGGGACGGAGACATTTGGGACTCTACGTCTTCGGACGACTGGGATGATTGCCCTGGGGGTCCCTCATGCCCTGACCCTGAAATTGATCCTCCCAGAGCCCCATCATATAAACGAGCCCAACCTGTGCATCGTAGGCAGGAGAATACAGAGTTAGGGCCGGATAGGCGTCCTGTCTTAGGGAATGACGGACAGCCAGTCCCTCAGTTGGGTTTAGATGGACAACCACTGATGAATGATCAGGGGCAACCTATACTACTAGACGAACCAGTGCCCCACACACAAATGAGAACTACAGTAGAGGATTTTACACAGGCTGAGGTGGATGATATCTTAGCCCGGTTTCGGCAGCAGTCTGGAGAAGGGGACTTGCAATGGTTGGTACGGGCTTATGATACTGGGGGAAGGGGGGTAAATCTTGATGCCCAAGATATAGGGAGATTTATTACCCTCAGTAGAGAGCCAGTTATCCAGCGGGCTATTAGACAATATTTTGGGGATCATGGAGGTATAACCACACAAAATCTGTTTCAAATTTTGGTAGCTGGTTATATGGATAAATACCCAAATGAAAGTGATATCCCGATTAGTGAGAAAACATGGTTCACGCTGCGGGATGGGATAGAAAGGTTAAAACAGGAGGCCATGCGGTCCGCCCTACCTATAATTGATACATTAGATGATTATACAGAAGTTTTGGTAACCCCAGGTATGCGAAATCGATTGATCAAGGCAGCTCCTCCCGCTTATAAATCTGTCATGATGACTCTGTTATTGTCCATGACAGAACAACCGGTAGCTATAGTGCTAAGCCGGATGAAGGATTTGCAGGACATGGGAAATTGGGGTGGTGAACCTAAGGATATAGTGAAGACGTCAGGGAATGTGAATACCGGGGGGAAAGCCCAAGGGGGGGCTCCCAGGGTTTCCCGAAAAGATATGTTCATGGCATTGCTAAAAGCAGGGGTGCCTAAAGAACAAATTGATGGGAAGGAAACAAGTCATTTGTGGCAATTGTACAAAAAAAAGGTATTGTCAGCCAAACCAGTAGAGCGGCAGGGGCAGAAAAAGAAGCTAATTCCCTCTTGGGAAGATTTTCAACAAATCTATCCTTGGAAGGAAATGGCTGCAGCGGTGGCTAATCAAGTAAGGGAGACGTTAACATCCACCGCTCTGCTGCTGGATTTAGATGATTTTGATGAATAGGGAGGGAGCCAAGCCCCGGTTTGGGTCCGCTGGGACGAACGACCCTATGTCCCGCTGGAAATACATTGGAAAGGGGGAAACGTACAGCGGGTCCCAGCTTTAGTGGATACCGGGGCGGAGGCTACCTTGATTCAGGGAAATCCAAGTAAATTTAAAGGACCCCGGGTAAAGATTTCAGGACTGGGGGGAAGAGTCATTGAGGGAGTACAAACTAAAGTAACCTTAAAGATAGGGAACCTACCATTGCGGAAGTATTCCGTTTTGGTAGTGCCCATATCTGAACATATCATTGGGATAGATGTTTTACGAGGAATGACCCTTCATTTAAAGGAAGGAAGATTTGCTTTTGGAGTAAAGCAAAATCAAGTCGTTCAAATGAACATTGTGACAGTAGGGAAGCTGAAAATGCCCCCCAGTACATATACCACCACCTATTAAGTTGGTGGCAATGAAACAATATCGAATCCCTGGGGGGCATGCAGAAATTAGGGAGACCATAAAGGATTTAGTCACAGCGGGTGTTCTACGCCCTGCTACTACGGCGTGGAACAATCCTGTCTGGCCGGTGAGAAAGAGTGATGGATCTTGGCGAATGACTGTAGATTACAGAGAATTAAATAAACAAACTCCTCCTCTTACTGCAGCTGTGCCAGACATGGTAACACTCATAGAAGAGATACAATCACGGCAGGGGCAGTGGTATGTGGTGATAGATTTGGCTAATGCGTTCTTCACAATACCGATTGAAGAACGGGCACAGGACCAATTTGCGTTTAGCTGGATGGGGAGGCAATATACTTTTACTAGATTACCGCAGGGATGGTTACATAGTCCCACCATATGCCATAGGATTGTGGCAGAACATTTAGCTGAATATAAATACCCCTCAGAAGTGTGTTATTCCCATTATATTGATGATATACTTATTCAGGGGGAGACGGAGCAGCAGCAAGTAGCTGAAACATTGAACTCATTAATGACACATTTAAAGGGGAAGGGATGGGAAATTAATCCCAGTAAAGTACAGGGCCCATCCCAAACAGTGAAGTTTTTGGGTATACAATGGAATCATGGGCATAGGGAAATAACGCCCAAAGCCAGACAAAAAATATTAGACTTTGCTATACCAAAGACAAAAGTGGAAGCGCAATCATATATTAGGCTATTCGGGTTTTGGCGACAACATATTCCACATTTGGGACAACTACTGGCTCCATTGTATAAGGTTACCCGGAAGAAGTATGAATATACATGGGGAGAGGAACAGCAAAATGCTTTTGAACAAGCCAAGGAGGCTATTCAAAAGGCTGTGGATTTATGGCCCCTCCTGCCTGGTAAGGTGGAATTACATGTGTCTGTGCAAGATCAATATTGTAATTGGTCCCTATGGCAAAAACAAGGGGGGAAACGGGTCCCGTTAGGATTTTGGAGCAGGAAACTCCCTGAGGCGGGAGAGAAATATACCCCCCTAGAACGGCAACTACAGGCTTGTTACTGGGCATTAGTAGATATCGAACAACTGACAATAGGACATGAAGTGTTACTTAGACCCCAAATTCCAATTATGCAGTGGGTCTTATCTAATCCCAAATCAAATCGTATAGGTCATGCTCAAGAACAAACAATTATTAAGTGGAAATGGTATATAAGTCAAAGGGCTAAAGCCGGTGAGACTGGGGTCGCCACTCTGCATGAAAAGGTGGCGACGTCCCCTTCCTCTGCAGAACCAGTACAAAAATCTGTGGAAATAGAAGAATCCCCTGTTAAATGGGGAAAAGCATATGACCAATTAACAGAGAAACAAAAGAAACATGCCTGGTTCACTGTTGGATCTGCGAAATATATAGGTGGCCGGCGACATTGGAAGAGTGTAGCGTTTAATCCTATTGCCAATAAAACAATAGTTATGGAGGGGGAAGGGAAGAGCAGCCAATTTGCAGAATTATATGCCGTATTTTTAGCATTAAAACAAGAATTAGGTAATGAATGCCATTTGTATACAGATTTGTGGTCAGTTGCCAATGGATTAGCCACATGGCTGCCAGGATGGAAGCGGCATGACTGGCAAATTCATGGTAAAGAATTGTGGGGAAAAGAGGTATGGCAGGACATAGAAAGCATGCTAACAAATACTCAATGTACGGTTTTTCATGTAGATGCTCACATGCCCCTTGACTCACTTGAACGTTTGTTTAATTCTCAAGCAGATGCAGCAGCCTCCATTTCTGTGGTGGAAGCTTCAGAAGCTTCTCTTCCTAGTGACAACGAACGAAAAACATGGCTCCAGGGTACTGCCCTTTTGGGCACACCAGAAAAGTGGGCATTTGGGAGAAAAAGCCACCTACAGGTGGGCACAAAGCCGAGGGCTGCCCTTAACTCTTGATATTATAAAGCAGGTAATTTTGGAATGCCCTATCTGTCAACATAGTCAGAAGAGGGCGGTTCCACATACAGTAATGGGGCACATTGGACGAGGACAACTACCTGGCCAAATTTGGCAGATGGATTTTATCGGCCCTCTTCCGGAAAGCCGAGGCTGTAAGTATGTTTGTACTGCAGTAGACACGTATTCAGGATTAATGGTAGACTTCCCTTGTCGTTCTGCTACTCAATGGAGTACCATAAGAACCATTGAAATGATTACTCAATACTATGGGGTGCCTTTACAAATTCAAACCGATAATGGTACCCATTTTACTGGGCAGCAAGTAAAGGATTATGCTGCCCAATACAATATAGAATGGATCTATCATGTCCCCTATCATCCACAGGCAGCTGGCCTGGTAGAGAGGATGAACGGATTATTAAAAGAAGCGTTAAGAAAGTTAAATATACCAGATCCTACCAAATATGGACAGTGGAGAGATCATATAGTGAAGCATTGCAAAAGCTTAACAATAGGCCGATCACGGATTCCATGACCCCCTTGATGCGGATGTTAACTCCTAATTTACAAATACAGACAATCCAAATTGACTCTATTATTTATTGGAAAATCAATCCTGCGGCCCAGGCCCCATATTGTAGCTCCCCATTAGCTGCAGGACTTGATTTATTTTCGACAGAAACCTTAATTATTGCCCCAAATACCGTAGGAACTGTACCCACTGGAATTGGATGCCAAATTCCTAAGAATCATTATGGCCAGATAGCTACTGGATCGAGTCTTGCCCTACGTGGAATTATCACCATAGGAGGAGTAATTGATGTTGATTATCTGGGGGAGATCAAAGTATTATTATTAAACTTAGGAAAACAACCCTTGGTAGTGGCTACTAAAGAGCGAATTGCTCAATTATTACTCATCCCGATATTTTTTGCACCAGTGGAGGAAGGAAATGCCCCTACCGAACTTACCTTATGGGGGGATAAGGGGTTTGGTTCAACCAATATGGTTAATGTTGGAGCAAAAATATGGATCCAAAATCCCCAAGGACCGCCATCACCGGGGGAGGTGATTGCAGTAGGAAAGGACAAAATCCTTCTGGTAATGCGTCCTGGGCGAGAAAGTTGGGAATATATACCTGAAGATAAATGTTATTTACGAGAATAATATCTTTTTATTCCTTACCAGATCCTTACCCGTGGCATCCTTTTGTATTGGTATTTGGTCATCCTCGTTGATACATGGACTCCAGGAGTGCCCCTTGTGCCCAGCAACTCCTCTTTCGGAAAATGGGCATGGCGGAGTGCGACCGAAAGTCGACAACAAGATAACTTTACGTACAACAGGGGGCAGTGTTGTCACATAATCAATATAACATATGATGGACATATGTGGGCAGGGCCTCCCGTGTCCACAACAAACCTTTATCGACCTGTCTACGCCTTACACGAAGGAACTGGGATGATTAATATTACCTCTGAGGTGAATGTTAGTTGTTGCAATCGTCCTTCGTCATTTGTATTTGCCTCTAATCGGGACTGGGCACAACAACAACGTAATTGCAGCAACGAAACCCAAGGGGCTTATCGGTACAACTTTCCAATAGCCAATATGACTGTATTAGTATGCGTGAATGCCACGCCCATTGTTAATTGTACATGGTGGTCATCCTACATAGTATTTGTTAACATGAAGGCTTCTAAAATTGATCCTGGACATGTAAAGAGAGTTCCTTCCACCTGTATCATGGTGGGACGAGAAGCACGAAAAACGATTATTTATTCAGAAATAATTTTTCCTGTTGTACCACCATGTCCCATAAGACGAGTGAAACGAGCTTGGTATGATACATTGTTAGGCGGCATTGGAACTGTGACTGGAACTTTAAATAGTTTTGATATAGAGACGTTAGCTAATCGCTTACATAATGCTGGGGCAGGGATTAATGATGCCCTAACATTACAGGCAAGATGGCTACCTACTCTATGGCATCCTGCACAAATACAAGCAGGTGTATCTACAGATATGATAAATCTGTTTGCTAATTTGACTCAATTTGATCAACAAGTTGATAAAATATAACCCAATTTGTCAATTGGACCACTTGTACTTTACGAAGTACTATGCAATACATGCAAAAAATGAATTATCAAACACAATTAATGACAGGAAATGAATATATTTGGAAGCAATTATTGAACCTGACTACGGAATGGATTTACTTAAATGCACCCAAAATACGATGTAATGACACTGCATGTGCAGGACATATTATCATCTACAATGTAACTACATCTACTACTATGTGTAAATATGTTGTTTTACCTTTATTATTAGGCCCTCCGGATTCCCCCTACTATTGGGTTCCGGAATTGTATGGGGAATATATTGACCACAATAATCAGACGCATGATCTTTCTCTTTGTGATACAACCTTAGAGGGAAAAATCTGTAAACTACAATCAAACATTTATGAACCTTGTTTATTACAAAATAGTATGAATGTGTGTAAATTTAACATTCTGCCATCCACCTATGAATGGATGGTAGAAATAGCCCCTCAAGAGATCTGCCTAGTTACTTCGCACGCTGTTATACCTGATATGATAACCCCATTTATTGGCTGTTTATGAAATGTGTCGGTTCTTACATGGCATAATGAGACCTTTCTTCTAACCTCCGAGCACTATATAACTACTCGGGAGATATGGTCCATACAACCCCTATCGGTACCCAATTGGGATTTCAACTTGACCAAATTACAAACCATTTTAAATAACTCGAAACTTATACATGATCACATTACTATGTTAAATAAAACAATTGCTACACATCAAGTGCAGACTGTTGTTGTAGCTGATCAATTAGTACATATTGGTACTTCAGTTGCTACTGCAACTACTCACCATTGGTATGATATTTTCTTCGGATATTCGCCGTCAGCAACGGCCACTTTAAATTTATTAATTCATCCGGTATTGGTTTTGATTATAGTTGTGGCTCTTCTGTCCTGTTTTAACTGCTATATCGCCTATCGACTATTCTCTAAAACCCGGAAGATACAGGTTATGTCATATGCCCATGCTCAGTTCCATTAAGGACCAAATGTGATACGAGTCTGACAAGGTTGGGAAGAATGTAGGAAAGTGATAATGGAGCTGAGCTTGGGGTTACATTAAGTCAACATCTCTGGGCGAGCAGGCAGCTTTAGCTGGACAGAACTGAATGAGTGACTCATAGGCAGCTGGCACCCTTCAGTTGTAGATCACGAGCACAGCATTAACCCTAACCAATCCTGATTTGAGCATGCACCATGCTAACCTATGAATTACAATAGCATGCAGCAGGCACGATTTAGTTAAAGTACTTAGGAGGGGGATTTCCAGCAGGAAAACGGGACTTCACCAGGGATGAGACAGACATGTTTCGGTGGCCTCCCGGATTCCTCCAAGTGATTGCTGACAAGTCCCCCGACCTAATGGAGTGAAGCTACAATATCCGGTGATGTATTGATGCTAAACTTTTCCTTATTATTCTAAAAGGACTTAATTTAATAAAAGCATATTGTATTTACCAAAGTGTCTGTGCCTAGTCAGTGAGCTAGTGAGTGACAGGATTAAAGGAAAAGTGTAAAATTTGGTAATACAGGGGGGAATGTTGTACGTTTATCCCAAATAATACTGCCCCTGATGGTACAATAACAAAGGCATTACAAGGTCTTACCACTCTAGCAGAAGAGCTGGCTGAAAATTCAGGGATAGGTAGTTCTTTGACAGGATGGTTAGATTCCTGGTTTGGGAAGTGGAAAGGAGTGGTGGTTTCAATCCTTACATCTTTGACAATAGTGGCAGGGGTTCTAACAGTGGTAGGATGTTGCATAATATCATGTGTTAGAGGGTTGGTACAGAGGCTGATAGAAACAGCTGTAACTAAACAAATGACAATTAAACCTCCACCATATGAGGACACCCTGCTACTTATGGATGAGAGGGAAGAAAGTAACCGAAGAGAAGATGAGAGAGAGAGTCAGAAATAATGTTATCTAGATTAGAAGCTTCATATGAGATTGTATAGTAAGTGTAAAAACACAAAATTGGTATAGAAGAGAAAGGGGGGAATTGTCAGAAATGTTTTAAAAGTTTAATTAGTTGTTTTTACAAAATATATGTAGAACTCAAAGTAGAAATTGAAATTTATAGGATGCTATTTGCTTACCACAATACATTGGCTCACATGCTAACTTTCTGCACCTGGTAAGAACATTTTCTTTTTTGGCTTTGCAAATTTTAGCCCCCCCCCCCCCCTCCGCCTTAGCTTCTAGGCTATAGCACATAAGTAACAATAAGTAGAATTAAAAGCTCAAGGACAGGAGGAACACTGAGTCATGTTGATAAAGAATTTTTTCAAAGGACCTGGGAACTGAGAAACAAAACTTAAGGCAAGCTAACGGAACATGAAAGTTAAGACCCTAGGCAGCGAGAAAGGGGGATTTCTGAGAAATCATGTAACTGGTCATACAACCATAAAAGGAATAAAGTAAATAAGGGAAGAGGGGTAAAAGGGGCAAGGATTAAGAGAAGTAAACAGAGGTGGAGATTCACATGACCTGAATAAAGATCAATAATAGGAGATTAGTAGTACCTGCACAAATAGAATAATAGGGGAGGAATTTGTAGGAGAAATGGATGTAATAAATATGGAAGTGTTTGTATGTCAAAGTTTGCTCACATATCAAAAAAATTGTGATATTTGGACACCTCTTCTTGAAAGATTGAAAAATAAATAAATAAAAGAAAAACTTTGGTTTCACTGAGGTATCTGTTATTGTGACAACAATTATTATTGTTGTTTATTACAGTAGCAGTAGCAACACAGCACTGTGTTTCGAGCTCAGAACCATTCCATGAGTTCTGCATCAGACTTTCTTAGCAACAGGACATCATTTCATGGAACACATCCAGAGAAATCCAAATTGCAGTGTAAAAGAACAATGGAAGACAGCCCTTTAAAGGTGCCAATAAAATGATGCCACAGCCAGTCAAAAAAACAGCTGAGTCATATAGGAAAAGTCCACCAGAGAAGACTCCACCAATCAATCTCCATGTTGAGACCAATCGGGTGAACTGAATTCAATATGTAAATCCACCTTTGTTCCTGGTATTGCAAATATGATATGTGATCACCCCCTCCCCCCCCCCCCCGAGCATCAGGAGGGACATGATCAATGATCCTCCATCTAAGCTGATCAAAGTTATGGTGATTCTCAGTACAATGGGACACAATAGGTGCAGTAAGCGTGTTGGTCTTTAACCGCAATTGATGTTCACCTAGACGCAAATTCATAGAACGGGTTGTTCTCTCAACATAGAGTTTGGGACAGGGGCATATTAACAAATAGACCACAAAGGAAGTAGTGCAACTAGTCTGTCATCAAGCTCGGTAAATGTTTACTGTTAATGGATCAGGCTAAGTGTTCCTTTCCAAAGTAGTCACACAAGAATCACAATGGGAACTTGAAAAATGGCCTAGATGTTGGCAGACCTGTTCTACTTGGGTGTCCACTCATGTTAGACTTGTGCACACTACCCAATCTCTAACATTTTTCCCCCGGGAAAATGCAATAGTAAGGACTGATTGAAAACAACCATGGAGTGCTAGAATGTACCAATGTTTCCTTAAGATGGAGACCACCTGCGGAGCATTAGTCATGTATGGTAAAACCCCTATGATATTTTCAGGGACATTGTGGGATGTCTCAGACTTCTGTAAAAGTAGCCAGTCCCTGTGAGTAAATCTTGCACAAGTACAAGCCTTTCTGGGTATCCCTTCTCCAGTAATCTGCTAAAAAAAGGTAAGATGCATGTTTTTGAAACTTTGCAAGAGATGTACAAGCCCTCCGCAGTCAGAAAAATTGACCAACTGTCAGACTTCTCAGAGGACCTGGATGGAAGCTATGATATCTGAGAAGGTTGTTCATTAGAAGAGGTTTTCTAGACAACATGGTAATCAATCGTTCTTCATCTTTATAAATTGTCAGATCCGAAAATTAAATCAGAAAATAGTGGCTTTTCATTGTGAATTGAATATTGGAATTCACTGTGTTAAGTCATTGAAAAAATTGTAAATCTGCTGCAGACCCCTGCCAGATAAAAAAATACATCATCTAAAAATCGAACCCAGAAGGGTATATGAGGAAACTACTCCGATTTATATAGGTACTCAAATTCAAATGTGTCCATATAAAGTGTAGCCACCGATGGAGCCACCATTGCCCCCATCGCTACTCAAAAAATCTGCTGGTAAAATTGAGCATCATACTGGAAATAATTTCTCATTAATTTGAGCTCTAAAAGATTTAATACAAATGATTTAGATAACCTGGCAGGTAAATCAAGCGAGACACCAGCAATTACGGAAAGAGCTTCAGAATGGTTAATGTTGGTGTATAACGACACCACGTCTATGGTGACCAGCCAAGAAGAAGTTGTGTCAAAGGTGATAGATTCCAATAAAGTGATAAAATGTGTAGAATCTCTAATGTAGGAACGTGTTTGAACAGTAACCTTTTGTAAAAAATGATCTGTGAATGTTGAAAGAGGCTCCAAAATTGAATCACGGCAGGATACAATAGGTCTTCCAGGAGGAGTTGTAATAGGTTTATGAATTTTTGGTACAGTATACAACATCAGAATTTGTGGATGTCATTTAAATAAGAATTTTTGTTCCTGACTGGTTATCCAGCCTGCTTGAACTGTTTCATTTGTCAAATTCAAAATGTCATTAGACAAAGATGGAGTTGGATCCCCTTGTAAACGTTTTTAATACTTAGAGTAAACCAGTTGAGATTGCAGATTCAGATGATAGTCCGCAAACGATTGAATGACCACTGCTCCACCTTTATCTGCACTTCTGATATCTATGTCAGAACGCGAATTAAGCTCTTTTAATGCCTGGAGTTGTCCCTTAGCCAAATTGGAAAATCATCTGGCTGGGCCATTTTCAAGTCTCTCCAGGTCAGCTAGAACCAATTTCTGATATACTAAAATTGTTGGATCTGGGGGGCTAGGAGGGATCCATTTCAATGGATTAAAAAACAATGATTCATCACTTTGTGTAGATGGCTGATTAGAAAAAAAATGTGTCACTTGTAACTTCTGAAAAAAAAACGATACAATGCCCGTCTCATATGAAATGGGTCATAAAAATTAACCAGCACAAATGATAAGCCCAGGTTCAAAATGCTCTCTTGCATCTCAGCAATGGGATTACCCATCAAATTAACGATTGCTGTTTGGTCCTGGAGCATGTGTTGGGACCTCTCCATCCTGCCCCAGCAATGCCCTGGTTTCAGGGCCGGCCCATTCATTGAGCAAGAATGTTTTTTACACAGGGCCCCACGTTTCAGGGGGCCCTGCGCAAAAAACATCTTGCATCAGCGATCAGTCCAACTAGATTAAAAAAAACCCCACAAATCGGCTGCTGCTGCCGCTGCCGCCGTGGCAGCAGCAGAATCGAGCACCCCGCGGGGCCCCCCTGCCCTGCAGAATCCTCGTGTCAGCATCAACTCCCTCAGCGTCGGCTGCCAGAGCAGCGAAGGGAGAGCTTCTCCTCTCACAGCTCTGTTAATCCCGCGCTTAGGGAACTGATGCTGAAATGAGAATTCTGCAGGGCAGGGGGGGCGCCGCAGGGTGCTTGATTCTGTCGCTGCCACGGCGGCAGTGGCAGCAACAGCCGGTTTGTGGTTTTTTTTAATCTAGCTGGGCTGATGGGGGGGGGGGAGGGGGGTTAGGACTGGTAATGGGCTATGGAGGGGCTAAGACTGTAAGTGGGCTGATGGGGGGGTTAGGACAGGTAATGGGCCATGGGGGGCTTAGGACTGGAAGTGGGCTGATGGGGGGATTTGGACTGGTAATGGGCTAGGGGGGGTTAGGACTGGAAATGGGCTATGTGGGGGGCTAGGACTGGAAATGGGCTGATGGGGGGGTTAGGACTGGTAATGGGCTAAGGGGGGCTAAGACAAAATGGGCTGATGGGGGGGTTAGGACTGGAAGTGGGCTGATGGGGGTAGGACTGGTAATGGGCTGTGGAGGGGAGAAAGACTGAAAATGGTGTGATGGGGGTTAGGACTGGAAGTGGGCTGATGGGGGGCTTAGGAATGGTAATGGGTTGTGGGGGGGCTTAGGAATGGTAATGGGCTATGGGGGGGCTAGGACTGGTAATGGGCTGTGGGGGTTGCTAGGACTGGAAATGGGCTGAGTGGAAGGGGGGCTTGAACTGCAAATAGCTGATGGGGAGGGGGCTTGGAATGGAAATGGGCTGTGAGGGGAGGGAGCTAGGACTGAAAATGGGCTGAGTGGGGGGGGGCTAGGACAGGAAATGGGCTGATGGAGGGGCTAGGATAGGTTTGGAAATGGGCTGTTGGGGGGTGCTAAGATTGGAAATGGGCTGTAGTGGGGGCTTGAATTGAAATGGACTCATGGAGGAGCTAGAACTGGAAGTAGGCTCATGGGGGGGCTTGGATTGGAAATGGGCTGAGTGGAGGGGAGCTAGGATTTGACATGGGCTGATGGTGGGGCTAGGAAAGGACTAGAAATTGGCTGAAGGGGGGCTGGGATTGGAAATGAGCTGATGGAGGGACTCAGATAGGATTGGAAGTGGATGGGGGAGCTAGGACTGGAAATGGGATGATGGTGGGGCTAGGATAGGATTGGAAATGGGCTGATGGGAGGCTAGGACTGGAAATGGGCTGATGCAGGGACTAGAAGGGAGCAGATGCTGGGTGGGGCTGGAACTAGAAGTGAGCTAATGTTGGGGGAGGATTAGAATGGGATAGAGCTGGGAGAGTGAAATGAAGAGGGAAAAAATATTTTGTGTGGGAGAGAAGACAAATCTACAATTGGCCGGATATTGGGAGAGTAAGTGGGGATTGAGGATGGAGGGGTAAAATTTGAGTGGATGAAATAGAAATGAAGAAAGAGCAAAAGGAGAAAGATTAGTATGTTAAAGCAGATGTAGAGAGAGGATGGAAAAGAACTAGAAGAGAGAAGAAAGGACAAATGGACAGCAGATGATGGAGAGTTGGCAGAAGACACGAAGCAACCAGAAAAAAGTAGCTGGAGCAATTGCAACTGAAAAAAAAATGCACAAAAGGTAGAAAAATATCTCTTTATTTTGAATTTATTAACTGGAATATGTCAGCTCTTGGAAATGTGCATCATTAACGTCTGCGCTTTGTTTAGTACAAGAGGAAATTAATTTATAGTTTTATTTCTACAGTGTTGTACATTCCAAGTTTGGCTTTTGGGGTTCCCAGTTTAATTATTGACTTCCTGTTTCTAAATTGTGATTCCTTGTTTGGTGATGTTCTACATGTGTAACTGAGCTGAGGTATTCTGTTTATCTAATTCCTATTTGACATTGCCACTTGTTCTCTTTCCCCAGTAGGTCATGTATTGTTATTCTCTGAAATGTATTGGTTTAATATTTGCAGTGTTGCCTTTTGATAGGTAGGGTCTGGTGCTTTGTGAGTCCTGGTAGTGCTGTTAGAATATGGCAGGTTTGCTATGGGTTCTAAATGGGCAGTGTTTGTAGTAGTTCCTAATGTGCCTGGCGGTTGGCACTGGATTATAGTAATGTATAAATCTTTTAGTCTTTCTTTATCCTTGCACTCATTAAGAGGCATGTTTACTAAAAGTTAGTGTATGGTAACATTATGCAAGTATTTATGCAAATGAGGCACCTTATGCAAATGAGGCCCCACACTGAGTCTCCGCACATGGCCCCGCACCCCCCTTGGGCCGCCCCTGCCTGGTTTTTATACTATTTCCTGCTATTTTCTTTTTTAATTGATATTGTTGTATTGGATTATTTTATGTGTCAAATATGTGTGCATATATAATCCAAAGCTATTCCACTGGCCACTTTTTTTTTTAGGAGATATTGGGGATGAACTGCAAGGGTGCCAATGATTTTGACCACAAACTGTATTCTACACCTTTGCTTCCATTCAGACATACTTTTCTCTCTTTACCGCCCCCCCTCTTTTTTCTATAAACTCTTCCTACCTTCTCACCCCCTAACTCCAGGCACTCTTCCCCCCTCCATCCTAAGGATGCTGCAGGTCCCTAAAGAGAAACTACACTATAGCAGAATAGCTTTCCTCATTTACTCATGAAAAATGCTGTACAGACAGAACTTCACCAAATACAGAATGTGACCACAGACTAGAAGCAGAAAGATGCAGGCAAGAACTGAACTGGAAACGCAGACTCTGCCTTCAATGCAACACTGGAGAAATAAAAGCAAAAATGCATTTCCTTCTGCACTGTGCAAAATACAAAAGATGTTGGACACACAAACGAATGAGCAGGAAACCTCTTTAAAATTCTGGGGGAAAGAGGAGAATCAGCAGCTATAGCAGCAAAATCTGTTGTACCCTGTGTCATGAAGAAGACCCTTCTGAGCCTATGGAGTTGGTGAGAGAAGAGGATTCCATTGCAGAAACTGACAGGCAGTCTGAGCACATGGCTCAGTGTTTTCAGAGAGAATGTAAACAAAGAGAGTCACGAGCTGGAAAGACACTCCCACGCTGTGACGTAGTCCCTGGTTCAGGAGATGAGATACACCTGTTTAAGGGAGGGGCACAGTTTAGCCCGGAGAAACAGGATGATAAAAAGTGGTCATTAGCCTGGACTAGGGAGGAGCAGAAAGAAGGAAGACGTCAAGAGGTGAGAACCAAGGGAGCCATAGTCTTAATGCCAGAAAGAAGCAGCACAGAACAGGTGACGTCTGGTAAAGGCATGAAGGATAAGATATTTCCTGGAAGAAGGCAGGCTTGGGAAAACTCACATGCTTCAGAGAGAGAAACCTGCTGGCATGACAATACTTGTACCTCTAAGGCTGAAGCTACGAGGCTGAGAGACAAACAAACAAAAGCTGTGTTTGGGACTGCACGTTATGTTTTGCTGACCACATTGAGTCTCTGTGCTGAACACTAATTTGAGAAAGCTGGTGAAGCAACAGAGAGAATGGGGAACATTTTCTTTTGCTGAAGGAAGCTGTTATTGTTTGTTTGTACCGAGCACTGCACGTTGGGAGCCTGAAGCTGATAAGGCTAATTTACCTGAGTTCTTGTACATATCCCTCAAGCCAATTGTATGGCAGTTTGTCCTAAGTTATTTACCTGCACAGAAATCTGTTGGGAAGGGGAAAAATAAATTCTTGTCATTGCCTGAAACACTCGACTACAACTCTTCTGTTCTCAAAGGGTAAAAGGGACTACCATTCCCAGAGGGCCTTGCAGGACCAATGCAGGGTCACACTCTCTGAGTCAGGAATACAAAGGCAGACCAACTCTCAGCGCCCTAGGCATTGGGCTGGCCCCCGAGAGGGTGACAAGTGGCGTAGTCTGTTCGGATTTTTGCTTGGAATACAAAAGGACATCCCAACTGAGGGAAAAGAAAGGAAAAAACATCAGGATACACCAGAAGTTTTGCCACATCTGGAAAATATATAGAGAAAATCTGCTAAGCTGCTGGTGGAGAGTGGTTGGAGATTTTGCTTGCAAAATCGTGCCAGGAGGATCAGGACACCGAAGATAAGACTCCCTTCTCAAGGTCTGAGTCTGCACCGTGCGAAGGTAACGGGTAACTGGGCACGGGTGTAGAGGATTCAAGAGAGAAAGGGGTCTTTGTTCTGCAGTAAAAAACTAGTTAGGATTTAAAAGAGAGTTTGGTGCCGCACTTGGTGGGCTTTTCTTTTTGCTTTCTCTGCAGGAACCACAATCCTTTAAAATGGATCCACAAGAGGTGTTGCGGTGGATGTCCAATCAGTTCGAGAAACAAATGGAACTGGCACATCGCACACAAGAGCAGACAGCTGCGGCTATGTATGCCCAGCAGAAGCCTCTAGTAGAGCTAATGAAGGCTTTACTCGCCAAGCAGAAGGCTACCGAAGAAACAAACCCATCGTTTGCTGCGGTGGTAGGACCACAAGGCTGTGGAGCCTTAACTTTTGGCCAATTAACAACCAATGATGATTTGGATGACTTTATTGAGGCCTTCGAAAGGGTTGCAATAGCAGTCAAATGGCCACTTGAGCAATGGGCGGTGAGATTTGCCACTTCCCTAACAGGAGAGGCTTTAGCGGCATATAAAACCATGCCCGCTGCTCTCGCGACCAGCTATGAGGAGGTTAAAAAAGCAGTTAAAGACAGATTGGGTCTAACCCCAATGTTCTATCAGAGAATGTTTAGAGAGGCTAGACTTAAACCTAATGAGACACCTAAAGCATTGTATCAGAGGATCAAGGCTTTAGCATGGAAATGGCTTGTTCCAGAAGGAAAAACCCTTGACTCTGTGCTAGACACGGTCATTCTGGAACAATTCATGGAGGCAGTACCTCCTGAGGTGAAATCTTTCTTAATTTTACAAAGTTGCCAGTCCACTGCAGAGGCAGCCGTCCTCACAGAGCGCTATTTTGAAGCAGAGTTGGTGGGAAAACCAAAAGGAGGTGTTCTGAAGCTGGCTGGAATAACCAACTTTGGAAGATTAGAAAGGGGTATGAAAGCAAATGTGACTACTGGAAATACTGTTTTGTTTATGAAAAAAGGAAAATGTTATAATTGTGGAAAAGGGGGACATTTCCAGAAAAATTGTACAGTGCGAACTGCACTAATGTCTGGAACAGGAAAACAGGTGCGAGAAGGGTTCCTGTTAAAGGTGGAAGTTCAAGGCATTGTGACCAATGCACTGCTTGACTCGGGTGCAGACCAGAGCATGGTCTCCAAAAAGCTCTGGCAGGCCGTTGAAGCCCGTGGTAGGTCTGCACCGAGGCAAGCAGAAGGTCAGGTTAAGATACGCTGTGTACATGGTGCCTCCTCTCATTATCCATTATACAGGCTCTCAGTAAAAGGGTTGGGGACCCAAAAAAGAGGTTTTGGTGGCCGTTGTCCCACGGCTTCCCTATGATATTGTGTTGGGGAGGGACTGGCCCCCATTTTGCAGAGGGATAGAGGAGGGCTTAAATGTGAAAACAAGCATGGTCTCCACTAGGTCCCAGGCCGGAACCTCTGGAGTAAGGGTTGATCCACCAGAGGGAAGAGAGGAACTCCTCGAGGATAGGAATGAACCCTCCGAGAGTGAGGATGAGTTGGTAGAGGAGGTGTCAGAGATGTTTCCTCTACATGATGACCTAGTTAATGCCCCTTCCAAAAAGGTCAGGAAAGGAAAAGCAGATAGGCGCCGGGAGAGACAGCGTAGGACCCAAGGGAGGGCTGAACTGGAGGCCGGAGAGGGGTTGCCCTGGGTGCCCGCTGATCTTGTCAGGAAATTCTCTTCCTTTCCGAAGGAACAACAAGCTGACCCCGCACTAAAACGAGCATTTGAATACGCTCAAACTGATAGAGAGACCCTTCCTAGATTCCTCCTAGATAAAGAGGTGGTGTACAGAGAGTCCAATGAGCCACAGACAGGAGCGGTAAGGAAGCAGTTGGTAGTGCCCACTACATTTAAAGCAATAGTTCTAAGGTTGGCCCATGATCACCCTGTAGGTGGCCATAAAGGGATCCAGGGGACGCTGGATCAAATCTTGTCCCGCTTTTATTGGCCAGGGTTTTTTAAAGAAACCACCCGCTACTGTGAGTCATGCCCCACATGTCAGCGTGTTACCTCTGCCAAGCCACGGGCAGTGCCCATGATACCTACGCCCGCGATATCAACTCCAATTCGCCGTATGGCAATGGATATTGTAGGACCCCTGAATAAGACCCCAAGGGGGTTCCAATATATATTGGTGATAGTAGATCAGGCCACGTGTCTTCCTTGGGTGATACCCTTGCGGAGTACTTCCGCTAGGACGATAGCCTTAGAACTCATTAAGTTGTTCTGCGAGGTAGGGTTTCCTCAGGAAATGCTTACGGACCAAGGCAGTAACTTCATGTCGAGGTACCTAGCCTGGCTGTGGGATGCATTTTGGGTGCGCCATGTAAGGACCGCCGCCTACCACCCCCAGTCCAATGGACTGGTCGAACGTTTGAATCAGACCATCAAGCAGATGTTGAGACGGGGTCTGAATGGGAAAATGTCTGAGTGGGATACCTTGCTCCCATTCATTTTATATGCCTGTTGAGAGCGTACGCAGGCATCCTTAGGAGCATCACCTTATGAATTGCTGTTTGGTCGAGCTCCCAGAGGGGTTTTAGACATTTTACAAGAACAATGGGTGGAACCGGAAGTTCAGGACATAGGGGTGCCTCACTTCTTAAGGGATCTGAGAAGTCATCTGCAAAGGACTTCTCAGGCATCAATAGAAAACTTAAAGGCCAGTCAACAGACAACAGTCTAGATTCCTGATCGGATAGCTTTGCAACTGTCTCCTTAGAAAAATCAGATACTCTCAGTAGGGAAGAGCCCAAAGTCAATTCAATGCGAGAAAGCACCGCCCAAATGTCCTTTAAAGACACCTCCGTAGAGGGAGCTTTCAATTCACCAACCGGAGAAGAAAAAACTAATGGAGTAGGAAGAGGAGGGGGTAAACCCACAGAGGCTGAGTCAATACGTAAAAAAGAGGAAGGGAGTGGCACAGACCCAGGCTCTCCTTGCCCCACATCACCTAATGGGGAAGGAGAAGCTGGGAAAAACACAGCCTCATGAAAGTATTGGAGGTCCAGCGGGCCCAATCTCAAGTACAGCAAGGGGTGTTATCTACAATTGTTCAAGATGTTTCCTCTCTTCATCGTCAGGACGAAATATTTGAGAATTCCCTGCGTTCGCGAAATTTGCGCCTGCTGAACTTTCCTCGCACACATTTTCTTTCACCTGAGATTTTGTTTCAGAAGTATTTAAAGGAAATATTATTGTTTACTGATCCTCACTTAGTAGCTTTATCGAATATTTACTATCTTGTTCCAGGCCGTACGGTTCAAGATGGAGAGGGGGGGGGGGAGGGATGCAAATTGATCAATTGGCTTCTTCTACACTGGATGTTTCTGAGTTTTTGGAATCATCCAGTGATGAAATTTCTACACGTGCAACTTTGTTAATTACCTTGGTAGTTGAGTCAGATAAAGGAAAAATTCTTCGTGCTTATTTCAAGAGAAAATCTGAAAAGTTCTGTGGCCAGTGCATTCAAATTTTTCCGGATGTCTCCAGAGCCACTCAGCAGTGGCGTAAGGCTTTTTTGGAAGTCCTCCAGCGTGTTTTGGCTCTCGGAGCTCTGTTTTATTTAAAGTTTCCTTGTAAATGCCACATAATATTTCAGGGGAAAAAATACATTTTTGTTGAAGTTGAACAATTGTTGGAGTTTTTGAAGGGTAAGGATTTGATTTCTTAATTGTATATTGGCCATTTGACTGTTAGTGGAATTTATCACAGGTTACAATTGGGGGTTTTGTGTTTGGTTTTGTACTTTGACGCCTCCTTGATGTGGACTATTGACAGTTGTAGAGTTATTTCTTATAGTTTTTGTTTTCTTGCTGTTTTTTTTTCCTTATGTACTTTGGAATTATTATTGAAAAAAAAAAAAAAAGGCCAGTCAACAGCGACAAAAGAAATATTATGACCGAGGGACAAGGCCTCGGCAGTTAGCAATAGGAGATAAAGTTATAATTATGGTAGCGGACGCCGGACCAAAATTCGAGTCCCAATGGAGATGTCCGTGCACGGTGGTAGAAAAAGTAGGTCCCGTTTCCTACGCCATAGAAAACGATAGGGGACGTCGCCAAGGCCCTGGCATGAGAGGTCAGCGGCAGCACGCCTAGTTATGGTAGAAAAGTATCCTAGCGCCTCATTAGGGATTACGAGCTGCCCGAGTAATAGCTCGTCAGCCCGTAATATCTTATCTGTCATGAAGAAGACCCTTCTGAGCCTATGGAGTTGGTGAGAGAAGAGGATTCCGTTGCAGAAACTGACAGGCAGTCTGAGCACATGGCTCAGTGTTTTCAGAGAGAATGTAAACAAAGAGAGTCACGAGCTGGAAAGACACTCCCACGCTGTGACGTAGTCCCTGGTTCAGGAGATAATGAGATACACCTGTTTAAGGGAGGGGCACAGTTTAGCCCGGAGAAACAGGATGATAAAAAGTGGTCATTAGCCTGGACTAGGGGGGAGCAGAAAGAAGGAAGACGTCAAGAGGTGAGAACCAAGGGAGCCATAGTCTTAACACCAAAAAGAAGCAGCACAGGACAGGTGACGTCTGGTAAAGGCAAGAAGGATAAGATATTTCCTGGAAGGCAGGCTTGGGAAAATTCACATGCTCCAGAGAGAGAAACCTGCTGGCATGACAATACTTGTACCTCTAAGGCTGAAGCTATGAGGCTGAGAGACAAACAAACACAAGCTGTGCTTGGGAATCAGTCTGACTTTGCAGAGCTGAGAATTCCTTTCCCTCCAAAGCCGAAAGGTAGGCTTCACAACGTACATAGATTTGAACCTAGTTATAAAGTATTTCCCTGCAGTTGCCAGAATGTAGCAGACTCTCTAAAAAGAAACTTCAGTATATACGGTAATTCACAGTCCTATCCTTTAGAGTGCTACCGAGAGAAGCCATGTGAGGATAGTGAAGACGTCTGTTTTAAAGTTCAGGATGGCAGCTCACTGACACACCCTGCTATTGCTGACGCTGAAGAAATGCAGATTGACTCTGATAGCAGTGAAATAGTGGATAACCAGATGGACTGCACGTTATGTTTTGCTGACCACGTTGAGTCTCTGTGCTGAACACTAGTTTGAGAAAGCTGGTGAAGCAAGAGAGAATGGGGAGCATTTTCTTTTGCTGAAGGAAGCTGTTATTGTTTGTTTGTACCGAGCACTGCATGTTGGGAGCCTGAAGATGATAAGGCTAATTTACCTGAGTTCTTGTACATATCCCTCAAGCCAATTGTATGGCAGTTTGTCCTAAGTTATTTACCTGCACAGAAATCCGTTGGGAAGGGGAAAAATAAATTCTTGTCATTGCCTGAAACACTCGACTACAACTCTTCTGTTCTCAAAGGATAAAAGGGACTACCATTCCCAGAGGGCCTTGCAGGACCAATGCAGGGTCACACTCTCTGAGTCAGGAATACAAAGGCAGACCAACTCTCAGCGCCCTAGGCGTTGGGCTGGCCCCCGAGAGGGTGACACCTGCCACCATGGAAAAATGTAACCTGACAAATCAGAACCAGAATCTGGGAATTGTCCTTTTTGTTGTTCTCTCTGTATGCTGTAATTTTAATCTACTCTTGTTAATTTATAAGGTAAAAGTATCTCCCTCTGCCTTTCTCTCTCTTCTTTGTTACCTTAACTGCGAAATTCATTACTTTGGCAATACATGCAAAATTGTCATGTTAATAAAGTTATCTGAATTTGAACATAAGGATATTCTCCCTCCCTCCATCTAGAGCAGAGGTTCTCAACCTTTTTTGTACCGTGACCCCTTTTACCATTGGTCAACTTGTGGTGACCCCCAATGATAAAATCAAATGCGTCTCTCTTCCTTTATCGTTAATGCATTATCGCTGTAATCATTTGTTGAATTATTAATATATTATAGGCCTTTGCAATATGTTTTTATTTATAAAATTTACTTATTTAAACCACAATAACAAGTAACAATATTTGATTTCAAAATTATGATGGTTTTGTAGTCAAATCACTAATATGAAATAAAATTATTTTTCTACCTTTGTTGTCTGACCAATTTATTCTCTGATCATGCTGGTACCGATCTGAGGCTTCTGCTTTCCTGTCTTCTCTTAGCTCTCTTTCTGTGGTCTATGGTCCATCTGCCATTTCTTATCTGTTCTTTTGTTTTCTTCACTTCTTTCCAACAGCCTATTTCTAGTCCCAGTAACCCTCCCCAGTGTCAGCCCCTTTCCAGTCCTCACTCCCAGTACCTTCCAATATCAACTTGCATTCCCATGACTGCCACTGGTGTCCATTCTCTTCCAGTCCCCCTCCTTCCCCACTGACCAGTCCCTTCTAGTACAAATACCATGGCAGCCCTTCTCAGATCCACTCCCTTCCAGTTCCAATCTCCCATCCCCTCATATCAGCCCATTTGTAGCCTTAGCCCCCAGTTTTCTTCCAGGGCCAGCAGCTCCATCCTCCCCTCCACACAATCAGCCCATTCTCAGTCGAAGCCCCCAATCAGCTCGCTTCCAGTGCTAGTCCCCCCTCAACCCCATTACCAGTGCTAGCCTCCCCTAATCAGCCCAAAACCAATCCTACCCCCCATCAGCTCATTACCAGTCCTAGCCTCCCCTAATCAGCTCATTTCTAGTGCTAGTCCCTCATCAACCCCATTACCAGTGCTAGCCTCCCCTAATCAGCTCATTTCTAGTGCTAGTCCCTCATCAACCCAATTACCAGTGCTAGGCTCCCCTAATCAGCCCATTACCAGTCCTAGCCTCCTCTAATCAGCCCATTTCCAGTTCTAACTTCCCCCATCAGCTCATTACCAGTCCTAGTCTCCCCTAAACAGCTAATTTCCAGTGCTAGTCCCTCCTCAACCCCATTACCAGTGCGAGGATCCCCTAATCAACCCATTACCAGTCCTACCCCCCTCACCATCAGCCCATTACCAGTCCTAGCATCCCCAATCAGCTCATTTCAAGTACATTCATAGCAAAAAACCTGTGAGAGAGTCAGTTGGACCATTAGATGATAGAGGAGTAAAAGGGGCATTAAGAGGAGACAGGGCCATAGCGGAGAGACTGAATGAATTCTTTGCTTTCGTATTTACTGAGTAAGATGTAGGGATGTTACCCATGACTGAAGTGGCATTTAAAGGTGATACTGCAGAAGGATTGAAAGAAATATTGATACACCGTAAAGATGTATTACAACTATTTGATAAACTGAAGAGTAGTAAATCATCTGGACTGGATAGTATACTCATACTTCCAAGGGTGTTAGCAGGTCTGCAATCTCATATTTCAGTTCTTTTATTAGTAATCTGTTAACTAGCATTAAAGTCATCTGTAATACCTGAAGATTGGAGGATGGACAATGTAATGCCAGTTTTTAAAAAGGGTACCAGGGGTGATCTGGGAAACTACAGACTGGTGAGCCTGACATCAGTACTGGGAAAAATGGAAGAAACCATCATAAAGAACAAAATTACTGAACATGTAGATAGTCATGGCTTAATGGAAGACAGCCAACATGGCTTTAGAACAGGAAGATCTTGTTTTACTAATCTGTTATGTTTCTTTGAAGGTGTGAATAAACAGGTAGACAAAGGTGAGTTGGTTGATATAGTGTATCTGGACTTTCAGAAAGCCTTTGACAAGGTCTCTCATCAGAGACTTTTGGCAAAACTAGAAAGTCGTGGGATAGGAGGCAGTGTACTATTGTGGATCAGGAACTGGTTAAATGATAGAAAGCAGAGGGTAGGGCTAAATGGACAATTTTCCCAATGGAGAAAGGTGAATAGTGGACTACCCCAGGGATCTGTACTGGGTCCACTGCTTTTTGACATATTCATAAAGGACCTGAAAAAGGGAATAACGATTGAGGTTATCAAATTTGCAGATGACACAAAACTATTTAAAGTTGTTAAAACCCATGAGGATTGTGGAAAATTACAAGAGGATCTTGATAAATTAGAAGACTGGGCATCCAAATGGCAGATTAAATTTAAAGTGGATAAGTGCAAAATTATGCACCTAGGAAAGAGCAACCCAAACTATGGTTACACGATGCAAGGTTCCACATTAGGAACCACCACCCAGGAAAAAGATTTAGGTGTCATTGTGGATAACACGTTAAAACCCTCCAACAAGTGTGCAGCAGCGGCCAAGAGAGCAAACAGAATGCAAGGTATCATAAGGAAAGGAATGGAAAATAAAACAAAGGATATTATAATGCCTCTGCATCGTTCCATGGTGCGACCGCACCTTGAATATTGTGTGCAGTTCTGATCGCCTTATCTTAAAAAGGATATAGCGTTATTAGAAAAGGTACAGAGAAGAGCCACCAAAATGGTAAAGGGGATGGAAGGATATCCCTATGAAGAGAGGCTAAAAAGGTTAGGGCTCTTCAACCTGGAAAAGAGACAGCTGAGGGGAGATATGATAGAGGTCTATAAATTAGTGATGGAGTGGAACAGGTAAATGTAGATCGATTGTTTACGTCATCAGAATATAGAAAGACTAGGGGACATACAATGAAGCTACAGGGTAACCTATTTAAGACTAATAAGAGAAAATATTTTTTCACTCAACATGTAATCAAACTCTGGAATTTGTTACCAGAGGATGTAGTAAAAGCTGTTAGTGTAGCTGGGTTTAAAAAAAGTTTTGACAAGTTCCTGGAGGAAAGATCCATCAACCATTATTAAAAGGGACCCAGGATATCACTGCTTGACCCAATGCAAACATTGTGGAACCTGTGTCTTTTGGCGAAAGTGCTAGGTACTTATGACCTAGATTGGCCACCTTGGTCTGACCCAGTATGGCATATCTTATGTTCTTATGATCTTATATAACAGAAGTAACTGAAAAGGAGCAGTTGGACAGGTAGGAGTAAAGCAATCGCAGGATAGTACCCTGTAAGCCAATTTCTTGTAAATGGAAATAAAGACAGGTGTGGTCAACCAGATCAAAAGCTGAGGGCAGGTCAAGTGAGACTGTGAGGGAGATGTTGCTTTTGTCAAGTGACTCATTTACTTCACTAAGGGGAGAAATTAGAATAGTTTCTGTGCTGTGATCCATACAGAAGCCAGATTGCTGGGAGTGAAGGTTGTTGGGGTGTTCCAGATGCTCTAACAGTTGTGAAAATACTAACTTTTCCAGTATCTTAGAAAGAAATGTATAAGTTAGAAACAAGCCTGTAGTTTGATGGGATAGTCCTGTCCAACATAGTCTTTTAGATTGAGGTGGACTATTGTCTTCTTCAATGGAGTAGGGAAGGAACCTGATGCTAAACTACTGATGATAGACAAGACTTGGGGAATGAGGGCCAAGAACAAATTGGGGTTTCAATAAGAGGGAATAGGATCAAGTGGGCAGGTTGTTTTGTGTGAGGAGGATATCAGTTTTTATAGCTGAGCAAGTGATATTAGGGAAAATGAACTCCAAGTATGTGCATGCACTTGTGAATTAGAAGGTAAAGAGGGGAAGGGGCTGGTGCGGAAGACTGAAGTGCATAGAAAGTGAGTGGGCAGAAAGATGGAGAGGAAGCATGAGCAGATGAAAAGCTGATGGAGATGGTGGTCTAGACGGGGACCTAAAGTGTGCATGCTGAAGTTTAAGAGTCTTTTCCAGAAAAAAGGAAACAAATTGGTCAACAGATGCTTCTGATGTAGACTCAGTAGATCAGAGGTTCCCAACTCCAGTTCCGGAGGGCCAAACACCATTCAGGTTTTCAGGCTGTCCCTAATAAATATGCATGAGATGCATTTGCATGCATTGTATTCAAATATATCTCATGCATATTCATTAGGGACAGCCTGAAAACCTGAATGGTGTTTAGCCCTCCAGGACTGGAGTTGGGAACCTCTGCAGTAGATGATAGCCATGATAGTTGTGATACAATAGAATAAAGTGTCTTGGAGCGATTAGTGGCTAAGGTTTTAGGAGTGGTATAGTAAGCCTGACTGATCATTAACCTGTAGTGATGATGGCAGTTAGTAAAGATAGTCAGTGGAGCATGATTTCCACCAACAGCATTCTGCTTTATGGAGCTGTGCCTTCAGGAGGTGCAGTCCAGAATGGAACCAGGGTTGTCTCTGTCTGTGGAAAAGGTAACTTGGGAGCAGAGGGGCAGCCTGCTCTAAGGTGGAGTGGAAGTGAGAGAACTAGATAGTGGCAAGATCATTGACAGAGAGTGAATCAAAATCTGGTAGTAGAAATGTGTCAGAGGCAGGAAATGCCGAAAGCATCTCCTGATTAATGCAGCGTGCAAGAATGGGAGAGGGGGCTACAGGAACACCAGAGGGGGGAGTCATACAGAGTTGCAATGAGAAAAAGATACAGAGGTGGTCTATCCATAGTAGAGGATAGGTAGTGACTGAGAAAGGAAGATGTCAGTAATGAGAACCATGTTGAAGGTATGCCCTGCTATATGAGTTGGAGAGTGTTTATGCTGAGTGAGTGCACACTCTGACAAGAAAGCAAGGAGAAACTTATCCTGAGGTCTCTTTGGCAGCTTGTAGTGAACATTGAAGTCTCCCAGAATGAGGAGGTTAGGGTAGTGAATGAAGGCTTCCAAGATGGTGAGAAGCAAGGAATCCCACAGAATGAGAGAGAGTGAAGGGAGTGCATAGAACAATAAGAAGTGGACAGGTGGAGACAAGTCAAGGAGGAGCAGAAGAGCTTCCGAGTAATGCAGCTCCGAGGAGGATATTTCTGATAAAGGGACAGAAGATCTAAAAATAGCAGCAACTCCGCCTCTGCACTTGGACCAGCGAGGAGTGGAAAGGGCAGAATAATTTAAGGGGAGATAGTGATGTAAAATCGAATCCTCACCGTCATTGAACCAAGATTCCGTCAGGAAAACGAAGTCTAGGGAGTGCTCAGACACAAAATCGGTGACCAAAGCAGTCTTCGATCAGATGGAACAGAAGTTAAGCAAGGCACAATGCAAGGGATGCCATGGGGCCTTGGGCTGGCAGGAGGAGGTAATAGACTCGAGGACAGAAGAGGAACAAGTGATCAGAGTACTTGCATCACGCTGCGGCAAAGGAACGTGAAGGGAGAAATAACGGTCCCAATAGACCGGAATGACGGTCCCAGTAAAAAGAGCAGGAAAATGATCCAGATGAGAACTGAAGTGCAGACTAATTTATGAGAGAAGTGCCAAGCGATGTTCGGCGAGAAGTCATTGAGCCTCCCGAGCTGTCCCAAGGAGCCCACCCAGGACCTGCTCCTCAGGTGTGCTCCTCCAGTGTGTACCATTGTGGAGCAGAATGCTACAATGGTCTTCAATTTAAGGGAGAGCCGGATGGCCACCTGATCGCATCAGTCATGTGATGCTTCATGTGCCAACATCAGCGGAGGCAAAGGAAGTCAGGTACTGGCAATGGTGATGGCATCTGTAAAACAATCACAGAGGAGAGAGGCAATTCAAAACAGACAGATCTGGCACAGAGTACAGTTAAGTGAAAACACAATTCTGCAGTAGGGTGTTGATTAGAATTCTGTGAGTTGACCCCAAAGAGGATGGAAAAAATTCAGTGTTAAGTTATGTCTTACTAACTGTCTTTTGGATCCTTGTCTGGCCTCTTGCGTTAAAATAGGAAGGGCTGTGGTTGCCAACAAGCTGGTTAAGATTGTTAATAATGATAAAGGTGAGGTTACTCACAAGCATGAGATAAGAATCCTCCTTCCAGAACGTACTTCTCTGGAGGGACTGTGTGCTGGTAGTAGGCAGGGTTATTGGTTCCAAGGACATAAGGTGCACTTCTCGAATGAACAAAGCTGTTGTTACTTTTATAAGTAAACAAGCATTAGTAAACTATGTCATTTCAGAGGGGATTGTTATAGATGATTGGGGGGTGGGTGGGAGAATATTCAAAGTGCACCTTTTTTTTAAAACTTATGCTTTATTGCAAATTTTTAATAAAAGAACAACCCCAACAAATTCCCCAGCCTTCCCCATCCCTCCTCTTCCCCATTCCCAACCCCCTCATTTAGAAAAGAACCATAGTCCCAAAGTCCAATATTGCATTCTTGCAATAGGCCCAAAGTCCATGAACCCCCACATAGTCCATCCTCTGCCCAAGCACTTTCCCAATGAAATGTGAAGGAAGACAGATAATATACATAGAAACAGAGAAAAATGACTACAGAAAAAGACCACATGGTCTATCTAGTCTGTCCTTCCATATCAACAACTCAACAGTCCCCTTTTTTCCTTTAGAGATCCTATAGAAACATAGAAAAATGATGTCAGAAAAAGAAAATGATGACAGAAAATAGCAAAATACACAATACAAAACATTCAAATAAAAATACAAATACAAGAGGGACCAAGAAGTTAGCAATACCACTCAGTACAATTGTGAACCCCACCCCAAGACCTCTCTGTCCCTCTCCCGGATCTGTCCTGGACTCATACTCCACTCAACCCCCATTATGCATTCAACCATCCATACCACTTACACCATGAACCTCTCTACCCCTTTTACCTCCCCATTTGCTTCCCCCTACACTCCCCTCTTCCAAACCATTCCCATCTTCTACCATTCATCCACTATCCATTAACCTCTTCCCCTTCACCCAGAAACTGACTCCACCATTCGTCATACAGGGCCCAGCTTGTCTGGACCTTTGCCCACTGCTGGTGTCGGAGAGCCGTTAACCGACTCATAGCATATCCATAATGAAGATGCACAAGAACATTTCCCCTAGTGGGAATCTGCGCACTACGCCACACTCTGGCCAAGGCCAACCTGGCTGCCAGCACTACCTATATCTCAAACTCCAGGTGGTCTCATCCCCCCCTCTGGAATAAGAGCAAAAATTCCAAAGCACTATCCAACTCCTTCCCAGTCACCTCCTGGAAGATCCCCGCTGCCACCCTCCGACACTCCTGTACCCTTGGGCACCCCACCACATTCCTTCCAACACAAGGGACGTCTGCTCCCTGATCACACACTCATCATCTGAGGTGTCAGATAGACTCTATACAAGACCCTCCAACAGTGCTCTTGCATCGCCACAGAGCCCCCTACTTTCCCCACCCAGTGGAAAATCTGGTGCCACGTCTGCTCATCCCACTCCCTTCTCAAGTCCTGTTCCCAGGCCAACATATATGCTCCCTTGCCTATAGGGTTGGAGGAGCAGTTGATATATCTGGGCCAAATGTCTCTTTACATACCAGTCTTTATTCACCAGCTTCTCAAATTTTGTTACCTCACTCCCCACCCCCCACCCAATTTCAGCTGCCCCCGTAAGAAGTGTACCAACTGTAGGTAATGGAAAAAAACATCTTGCCCCATCTCATAGTGTCACTGGATTTCATCAAATCCTTTAATCTGACTCCTTTCAGTAATGAGTTGCCCCCACCTTTGCAACCCTCAGGCATCCCAGTCCTGATACCTCTTTGCCTCTCTGCCCGGTCCAAACTTTGACATTCTCTGTATCCTCTGCATATACCAAGTGTGTGTGCACCTTCCCCCAGATCCCTTGCAGCATCTGTATAAACAGGGAACATAAGAACATAAGATATGCCATACTGGGTCAGACCAAGGTCCATCAAGCCCAGTATCCTGTTTCCAACAGTGGCCAATTTACCCAAACGACACAGGTTCCACAATGCTAGTATTGGGTCAAGCATTGATATCTTCGGTCCCTTTTTAATAATGTTTTATGGACTTTTCCTCCAGAAACTTGTCCAAACCTTTTTTAAACCCAGCTACAATAACAGCCTTTACTACATCCTCCGGTAACAAATTCCAGAGTTTGATTACACGTTGAGTGAAAAAATATTTTCTTTTATTAGTCTTAAATAGTTTACCCTCTAGCTTCATTGCATGTCCCCTAGTCTTTCTATATTCTGTTAACATAAACAATCGATCTATGTTTACCTGTTCCACTCCATTCATTAATTTATAGACTTCTATCATATCTCCCCTCAGCCATCTCTTTCCCAGGTTAAAGAGCCCTAACCTTTTTAGCCTTTCTTCATAGGAGTATCCTTCCATCCCCTTTACCATTTTGGTGGCTGTTCTCTGAACCTTTTCTTTTTTTTTTAAACTTTTATTTTCATTTTGCAACAAACAAAAGAAACAACACACCAAAGGAGACAAAACAAGGATACAATAAAGAAAAGTAAACCCAATTACCCCCCACCCCCACGCTTCTTCTCTAGCTGATTATGTCAGCATGTGAGCGCTTCCAAACAACAGTGATTATACATCAAAACAATCAAAAGAGTATCTGCGATACAGAATAATCATGGGACAAAGATATATACAAATTTAGACAGTCAGATGAGAGCATTGAGCAGAATGTACATAGTCATTGAGCATCTTCCATTTAGACCGATGATGAGGAGTCTGAATGGGGGAAGCAAACATACGAGGTATTTGTTCATATTTACTGTAGAGACAGACATGATTCCACCATTCATTGGGGCTCAGATGGGAGCTATTTTTCCAGTATTTCGTAATTAGGGAAATAGCAATGCCAAGCATAAAGTCCAAAAGGAAGTAAGCCGTTTTTGGAAGAGAGGGGATCCCCGCAGCTGAGCGAAGTCCCACTATCCTCCAAGAAAGGGGCTCTTGAAAGTGCAAAATAGACTGGATACGACCCCAGACCCGACGCCAGTAATACTGTAGTGCGGGACATTCATACATAACATGAGGTAGTGAACCAATGGCCGCATGACATGTCCAACAACTATTGCCCTGAGTAGTGTTCCATTTGGCTAATCTGTCAGGAGTGTAAAAAACACCGGTGGGCTAGAAAGAAGAGTGTCTGAGTGAGTGAGGCGGATCGGGAGACCCGTGTCACTCTACTCCAGACAAGGCTCCATTGCTCCGGGGTCAAAGTCACATGCAATTCTCTCTCCCATGCTTTCTGCGCTATAGGGGTATCTCTAGTTATAGCATTACATAAGGTTTTGTAAAAATTGGATGCTACACCCGGTGAACTACCGATAGATCGGATAGTCTCCAACCAACCTTGTGTAGGGGAGGCCGATGGCGGGAGCACCTTAGCACTCCGAAGGCAATGCTGAAGTTGCACCAACTGAAAGTAGTGTTTCGCTGGGAGACCAAATTCAATTTGCAATTCACTAAAAGTTTTCCAGCGACCTTCATGGAACAACTGACTAGGAATCCAAATGCCCCTAGTGTACCAGGGGCTCCACGCCATCGGCTTATTTTGTATTCGAAATCGAGTATTGTACCAAAGTGGGAGCTTGTCTAACGGACAGAGTCGGGAGTCTAAAGATTGCATAAGATTATTAAAGGCACCTAAGGTGTCTAAAAGCATTGGTGGAAAGTGGGAGTCTGATGGGAGAGTCATACCAGGGAGAAAAGTAAGAGGAATCGGTTTGCAAAGGTCCTCTTCTATGTCTAGCCACACAGGTCTACTCGGTACTGGATCTTCCAGCCAACGAGCGCCTTGTTTGAGAAGAAAAGACTGATGATACTTCAGGAAATCAGGGAATCTGACACCCCCATTTTCCTTATCTGCTTGCAGCTTATGTTTCGCTATCCTAGGTGTCTTGTTTTGCCACAAGTATCTAGTCAGAAGGCCCTCTATATCTTTATATATACGTCGAGGTAAGAGACAGGGCAACATTTCTAAGATATAATTCACTTTCGGAACAATCATCATTTTTATGGTTTCTAATCGACCCCACCAGGTAAGTGTTAAAGGAGTCCAGCGGTGAGTAAGCGCCCGGACTTTAGAGGTTAAGTCTTTGGCATTGAAGGAGATAGTGTCTTCCAAAGGAGAACAATAGTGAACCCCAAGGTATTTGACCATGCGAGGTTGCCATAAAAAGGGGAAGGGTTGCATATCTGCCTGATGAAGCAAAGGATTTAATGGAAAGGCTACCGACTTGGTCCAATTTATCTTATAACCGGACAGTTGTGAGTATTTACCAATTTGCTCTAGGACAGCCGGTACTGAGTCTATAGAGACAAAAAGCATAAGGTCATCAGCATACGCTGAAATTTTGATTTCCCTATGGGTGAAGGGGACTCCATGAATCTCCTCCGATTGCCGGATTAGTAAAGCCAAGGGTTCGAGTGCAAGATCGAAGAGAAGTGGAGACAGTGGGCATCCCTGGCGAGTGCCGCGTTGAAGGGGAAAAGGCTGAGACTTTAAAGCATTGGCACATATACTGGCTGTAGGCTGTGCGTACATGGTACGAAGACAACGGAGAAAACCTTCCCCGAATCCGTACCAGCGGAGGACTGCAAACAGGAAGGGCCACTCTAAGCGATCAAAGGCCTTCTCAGCATCAAGTGAGAGGCCAACAAATGGGCGATCAAGATTAACTGCGGTAGTCAGTACATGGCATAGAGTCCGAGCATTGTCAGCAGTTGATCTACCAGGAATGAAACCGCATTGATCTGGGTGTATTAAGGTAGGCATCCTATCAGAGAGCCGGGTAGAGAGAATGGTGGCAAATATTTTATAGTCCGCGTTTAGGAGGGAAATTGGACGAAAATTAGCTGTTAGTTGCGGGTCTCTCCCCTCTTTCTCAAAAACTACTACATTTGCCATTGAAAAGGACCCAGAAGGAGAACCCTCCTCGGCCAGAGCAGAAAAATAAAGTTTCAAAACTGGAGCTAAGTCAGCGTGAAAGGTTTTGTAGAATTCAGCAGGGAGACCGTCTGGGCCTGCGGCTCGACCTGAGGCACATTTCGTGATAGCAGAATGAATTTCTGAGACAGTAAATGGTGTGTCCAAGGCCACTCTATCTTCGTCAGATAGGGTCGGTCTTTGTACCCCTGAAAGTAAGCGTTCAAATACATCTGGCTCAAAATCACATTCAGATTGATAAAGCCGAGTATAAAAATCACGAAAGAGTTCTAAGATTTCGGTATCTTTAGTGACCAAGCCCCCCCCGACGGATTACGGAGGGCGGTAACACGCTTGGCTTCTTTTTGACCTTTTAGGGCATTTGCTAATAATTTGCCAGCACGATTATTTTCCCGATAATATAGCCCTTGTTGTGATTCAATATTTTTAACAGCAGCAGTGTACAAAAGCTGATTGTATTGAAAACGCAAGCGTTGTAAACGGAGTAAAATACATGGGTCAGTACGGGACGTAAGGAGACGCTCCCCGGCTTGTATCTGCTGCTCTAGAATCAGTAAATGCTGCTTTCTTTGTTTCCCCTGCCGAATTTGATAGCTAGTTATAGTTGCGCGGATAGATGCTTTAAAACCCTCCCACCAAGCCCAGCTCGCTGTGTCATGGGGTGAGTTAAAATGAAAATAATCTTGGATAGCGGCCTTTATATCAACCTGAAAATCTTTTTGACCCAGTAAGGATCTATCAAAAAACCAAGCTCGGGGAGAATCGTCCCGCGCAGTGACATGTAATGATAAAGATATGGCAGCATGATCTGAAATATGGAGAGGATGAGTCCGAGTCGTGTCTACTTGAGAAATCAGTGCTTTGGAAATGAGAAAGAAATCTATTCTAGATTGGGAGTGATGGGGGGCAGAAAAGAAAGTGAACTCTAAGTCGGAGGGGTGAAGCAGCCTCCATATATCTACCAGCGCAAGATCTTGCATCAGAGCTGTAAGGGTAGCAAGACTCTTGGGTGGACTACTCGTTCTAGGCGGCTGTCTATCTATCAGAGGGTCTAACACTTGATTAAAATCACCACCAAGTATTAATGGAGTATTGGCAGAGGCCTGTGCCAACTGCGCAATACTTGCATAGTAAGCAGGGTTGTCCACATTCGGGGCATAAATGCAAATACATGTAAATTCACTATCTCCAACCTTAAGATGTACTCGGGCCCATCTACCCTCCTTGTCAGCGCTAGTATCAATTACAGTAGCTTGCAAAGATTTCTTAACCAGAATGGCTACCCCGCACCGTTTGGAAACGGCGGGAGAATAGGCAGCCACCATGTAGGGCTTAACATTGAGTTTCAGTGTTTCAGCAGAGTTTAAGTGCGTTTCCTGAAGAAACGCTAAGTCAGCATGCTCATGGCTAAGATAGCTAAGGAATTTCTTTCTTTTGATTGGACTATTAATGCCCTTTACGTTGAGTGATAAGATTTTACATAAGGCCATTCAGACAAGTTAAAAATTCTGAGCATGATAGCGCACATAATTTCACAATGTCCCTCAAATTGACTGTATCTGGCTGTACATATGGCATAAAAGAAAATAAGCTTAGATAATACAATGAAGCGCCCCACATTAAAAAAGAAAAACCGCAGCGCGGTAGAGAAGAAGCAGAACCCCAAAAATTACTGGCGACCATGTGTCTGCGGGGAGAAGCCCCAGAGAAGGCCGAAATTGAAAAAAACACATAACCTGTAGGACTGTGCGTGCTCCGAATCCGACCGAGGCACACATCATGGAGGGATAGGAGACCAAAAAAAAAAAAGTCATAGAAAGAAAGAAAGAAAGTCCAGGTAGTCTCTGTGCTTGACTATGACCACCGCATCGGGCCCTTCAAAATGGCGGACAGAGCCGGCAAATAAAAGTCCAAGTCGTTGGATTAGCGCATTTGCTCTGCTTCTTTGGAGTCTAAAAATGTTGATAGTAGATCAGGATCTTCGAATGTCCTGGTTTGGTTGTGGAGAGTCACTCGGAGCTTCGCGGGATACAACAGGCCAAAGCGAGCCTGTAGCTGTTGAAGTCGAGGGCGAAAAGCAAGGAGTTTCTTCCGTCGGTCAACGGTAGGCTTTGCCAAATCAGGGAAGAAGGAGACTTTGTGACCTTCAAATTCCAAATGATGGTTCGCCCGGGCAGCATTTAAAATTTGTTCCACTTGTTGATATCGTAGCAAGCGAAAGATAATAGGCCGGGGGGTCGTTCGGTTGAGCGCCATGTGGGTAGGAACACGGTGTGCACGATCGATTTCCAGTTCTTTATGAAAGGTGATCTTCAGCAAGGAGGGAAGAGTTTTGAGCAGGAATTCTCTCATATCTCCCGCTTCCACCCCCTCCGGTATTCCAATGAGCCTCACATTGTTGCGACGGGCTCGATTATTGCTATCTTCTAACTCCTTTTGAAGATTCTGTATCTGGCGCTCAGCCTTGTCCAGTGTGCCCAAGCGCACCGCGTGCGAGTCGAGGACCCCCGCCATATTGTCCTGCCGTAATGAGAGACTTTCAAGCCGGTCCTGGAGCACTCCAAAGTCTTCTCGCATGGCTCTAAGCGCTTCTCCATTGGACTGCACCAATTCCTTCACGCCGCGTATTTCCTCTAAAATCTCCAGGAGCATTTCGGGGTTTTCCCGAAATGGAACCAGCTTCTGTGGGGAGGACACCTCTGTTTTGGAGCGTTTTCCGTGAGAAGAAGAAGGAGACCCGAAGTCCAAGCGCGCTGGTTTATGGGCCGCCATCCCCCCCGAGGTACCCCGGTCAGCCCGGAGCGAAATAGTAAGTTTGTATAGGTATTAAGTCAGGATTCTAAGTCTCTCTGAACCTTTTCTAATATTGCTATATCCTTTTTAAGATACGGCGACCAGAATTGCACACAATATTCAAGATGCGGTCTCACCATACACACAGGAGACAGATCAGTGACTCATTTAGTGAAATGTTGTCCATACAAAAGAAAGGAGGAAGTAGCCCAAAATAAAAGAGGATACTGAACTGAAGGTGATTCAGATGGTGACGCAGAGTTGGTAACTGAGGGCTGTGAGTCTGGATCATAAATCAAATCTTGAGACCTGATTCTGAAGCAGAAAATATAATGGAGTCTGAATGTACAAAAGGTGCTGCTGTGACAATGTCAGGAAATATAGGGGAGGAACTGGTTAGAAAAGTTGTTACTGAAAAAAGCCCTTCAAAGCTAGAAGTGTCCCAAGATAATGACGTAACTGCAAATAGACCTAAGCAAATTCCTGGTGTAGAGACCCCTAAGGTTCTGCCTTGCTTAGTGTGAATGGGTAATTGGAAATCAGAAAAAAAATTATGAATATCTGGGGTCCTATGTTAGGGTTACCAAATTTTTTGCAGGCAAATCTGGGGCACTTATCTCAAGTATGTGTGTGTGGTGCTGGTGGTGGAGAGGGGGGAGGAGGAAGAGGACACCTTAATTCCAGGTCTGAGCAAGAAGACATGAAAAAGGAAAGAGGAGTCATTAACCTGAACCTAACCCCATCTATCCCATGACATAAAAAACAGTCAAATCCCATTGAAACTCCTTGTGGCCATGGGCAAGTCGCTTAACCCTCTATTGCCTCAGGTACAAACTTACAGGTCGATGCAGAAAGCTGGCGTTAAAGTCGTGTGCTATATTAGCTGTGCGTATGATTTTGTAGTGTGTGAGTACCGCAAACATTATACGCCGATATGCAGCAGAAGAATCACCAGCAAATGAAGTGGGCACCAAATTTCATTGTAAGGCAGGGAGGGGGAGGGGGTGGCGTATGCCCAAATGACAGATGTGCTTCTGGCGGCAGCACACATATGCACATAGATTTCATATGCTAAACGGCAGCACAGTGGTACGTCCAAAAATTGTAATATAGTGAGTAACTTCGCCAGCCCTGATATGGTGAAAGATGGCGGCCCAGTCGTTTTCCCCATTTCTTTCATGTGCAGCTCTACCTGTGCAAGTAGCAAAGCAGCAAAAGACATTTCTATTTTCTCCTACCTGCCGAACGTTTCTCCTATACATACAAGCTCCACGCTGAAGATTTTTCATGCTAAAGGAATGTCTGTTCACTGGCACAAATGCAGAAACTGTCTTTTCCTACATGCGTCAGAACTTTACGTCGCCTCCGACGCAGTGTAAGAACAATGGCGCTACTTTGCGCTCCGCCTTCTGATCCTCTGCGTGCTTCTCTGCATCGGGAGATGACTTCATTAGCATTTCATTTGAATACATGAGGCTCATTCGGGTACCATTTTAATATACAGGGTGGCCCAAAAAAGTGAAAACATCTCGTAAATTAAAAGCTTAAATAGTTTACTTATTTACCTTTATTAGCTATATAACGTCTTTATTTTGACAATTTCCGGTCACCATTTAAAAAAAAAAATTTGTCAATCGTTTACATCTGTCTTTTTGAATTTTTAAATAACTTATATGCTACAAGATGTTCTCACTTTTTTTGGGCCGCCCTGTATATGGTGCTGTTGTGTGCGCACTGATTTCTGTGCAGACAACGTGCGCGCCAATGTTTTCTCTGCATCAGTCTTTTGGCAGTAGTTGTGTGTACATGTCATGCTACCTGTGCACAAAGGGTGCACTAGCGTTCCTGAATTGGCCTGTTAGATTGTAACCCTCCAGGGACAGGGGAATACCTATAGCTCCTGACTGTAACTCGCCTTGAGGTACTACTGGAAAGGCCTGAGCTAAATACTGACAATAAATAGAAATAAATAAATACATTACTTCCAAGCAGACAAATTGACAGAGAAAAAGAAACAGTTATTCATTATAAAGATTAAGGATGTAAATTCTAAAAGCTAGCAGCTGCAAATCACTGAATTGAAAAAACATTTTTTTCTACCCTGTCTGGCATTGGAGACAGGAGGCTGCCAAATAGTTGGGAGTAGGGAACACAACTTTAAAATCAGGAGCAATCCCCAAAAATGGTAACCTTACCTGTGTGCACAGGCTGCTGCAGCATGGCCTGGCTGAAGAGACTGCGGTGAGGTCAGGGCTGCAGAACCAGGGGCAGCATAACACCTATTTGTTTGGGGGGCTTTCAAGCTCTGTCACAATTGCACCCTAACTCCACTGTACTCCACCTTATCTCTGCTCTAGCTCTGCCCTATCTCTAGTTCCCCTTCTCCCTCTCGCCTAGCACTCCCACACCCTGCCCTCCATTCTCCACATCCTCCTTCCTTTTTTTAAGCTACTGGCCCTTTAAGTTTTTGCTCCCTCACTCTCCCCTCTTGTCTAACCTTTTGTTGTATTTTTTTTGGCAGGTCCCCATTGGCTGTGCTTCTGCCTGCGGGGATGAGATCCCTGCGAGCAGTCTATTGCCTTCTCCTCCTGTTCTGCCTACAGGGATCTGCTTTCCTGTGGGCAGACCTAAGGAGTATTTGTCATGATCACGGCTGCACTCCGCGGGTTGATGGAATCCCTGCAGGCAGACAGCTTGCTTTTGGGCTGCAATCTCGAGTGGCAGGGACATTTGGTAGGGCCAGGACCCATGTGACCCACCCGATTCTGCAGCTGAATTTAACAAGAAAAACCTGGCAAGAACTGCAGTCTGAAGCCAGAGTGCTGACCTGCAAAAGATTTAAAGAGACCACGGCCCTGAAAATAAATTAAAGTGACCAAGAGATACTGCTACTGTAAGTTAGGCCCTGATTCCAACCCCCATCTTAGTAAGAACCAAAAATCTGTGAAAGTCTGAGAAAGCTGCTTTAAAACTGCTTAACAAGAAGTTTTTCATGAATTCATAAATCCTTCATTATTTTCTTGTGTTTTGAGGATAGAAATGTTTCAGTACTTGCATTCCTAGAGCTAGAAACGACCTCACAGTAGAATTGTATCAATACCTAGAAACTGTGCCATTGTTAGAACAATCCTAGAGGAGGGAGCAGGGTGCTAGGCCCAGGAGGGGTCTCTGATTGGACAAATGCAGGGGGCATTGGGACCAATAGAAAATCTACATGTATCAAACTGAAAAGAAATGTATAAAATGAATATGTTTCTGTAAGAACCTTGCTCAGTCCTTTTTGAAGCTTGACTGTCTGGGCCTTGTGCACAATAAATTGGCTTGGACCCTGCAATTGACTCTTGGATTTATTCATTGTCTGCATTTCGCTGCTTCATATTCTTGGTGCGTTGGCCAGGAATGTGCGGATAGTGAATGGTATTCAAGCGAATATTCCACATAATTCGCCTCCAGGTTTGGCCCGGTTGGAACCGTGTCTGTCTGACCGCAGGGGAAATCTCAGGCGCCACCGATCCTCTTGTATCAGGGAGGGTTCCGCCTTGCCTCGACGGACCACTGGGTCCGGCCGGCCAACACCTCCGAACCCGAGGGGTGTCCAGGATCCAACCCAAGAACTGGTTTTGTGTCGGGAACCGGATCCGGTGAGTAGACATTTTCTTGTTCAGTAGTCAGTGAAGCCTGGGGAAATGTCTTGCATGAGTATGTGAGACAAATTTGGTATAGACTAACTGGGAACGTCTTGCATAAGTGCGCAAAGATGAGAGATCTTGATCACCTCTCATAAGGGTGGTCTTAGTACACTCTGCATAAGGGTTAGCGGAAGCCGAAGCCACCGACCCTTCGGGATGAGTTAGTCAGAAAAACCTTGGGCATTTGAAAAAGTAATTTCTTGTGATGGTATGACTGCCTGTGTGATTGAGAGGTCTTGAGATACAGACCGAGTGAGAGCGGACTCCTGAGTAGCGCAGTTCCTGGATGGGCGACCACGTCCAGGTCGCGAAAAGGAGGAAGCGTGAGGTGTTTGTCCCCCCATTGTTCTGTGGGCTGTACGGACCCCTTACTTACAGCCATACTACCTACCCTTACTGTCTGTTGTCGTGTACGTCATTGTCGTGTACGCCATTACGATTATGGGAGCGGCGGAGTCCACGCAAACTCCGTTGGAATGTATGATCAAGAATTTCAGTAAGGGATTTTCAGGAGACTATGGAATAAAAATGTCTCCGTCTCGATTAAGAATGCTATGTGATAGGGAGTGGCCTGTGCTAGCTACTTCATGGCCCCGTGGGGGCACCTTTGATGTGGAAATAGTTTCCCGTGTTCATCAGCTCGTACAAAAAGCCTCAGAGTTCCCAGAAATCCTGGCCCGTTTACCCCAGTACCCATATAAGTTAGTTCCACCAGCTCCACCACCTGAAGCTGAACCTGATGAGGTACTTCAGCAATTACCGCTGCAGCAGCAAAAGAAGCCCACTTCCCCGAGTGATAGCCCTGAGTTGGGCCCAAGTACATCAGGGGGACCAGGGTCCTCCGACGATACTGGGAGCGGAGGCTCTCCTGCCAGTTCAGGGTCACCTGCCAAGGAAGCCTATACCCAGGAACCGTATGATTTAAGAAGTGTAACCCCAAAAGAGAAGGAGAAAGCAGGGCGCCTAATGCCATTGCGTCAAGTGCCTGGTCTACCTATCCTAAATGAACAGGGCCAGATGGCGCCAGGACCAACCAGTTTTATCTATGTGCCTTTTTCCACTACTGATTTATTAAACTGGAAAACGCATTATGCATCCTATACTGAAAAACCCCAAGAATTGACAGAGTTAATGTCTAGTATAATGCAAACTCATCAGCCTACCTGGACTGATTGTCGCCAGCTCCTGTCCACTTTCTTTACTACTGAGGAGCGAGCGCGAATTGTGCAAGCAGCCATCTGCTGGTTAGAAGAGAATCCCGTAGCGGCGGGGGAAATGAATCTCCCACAAGCAGCCACCGCAGCTTTCCCAAATGAAGATCCTAGATGGGATCCAAATGACGAAAGGGGGGCGGCGGCCCTAACTCGATTTCGCCAGGCCTTGCTGCAGGGCCTGAGGAAGGGAGGCCAGAGGGCTATGAATATCGGGAAGGTATCAGAAGTGATCCAGGGTCCAGATGAGAGCCCAGCGGCCTTTTATGAGCGGTTGTCTGAAGCCTATAGATTGTATACCCCATCCAGCCGCTCAGGAAAATTTGCGTATGGTAAATGCAGCTTTTGTCAGTCAGTCCCAGAGAGACATAAAACGAAAATTGCAGAAACTGGATGGATTTGCGGGTATGAATACAGCACAGTTAATGGAAGTCACTCAGAAAGTATTTGTGAATCGTGAAAATGAACATGACAGAGAAAGTGAATGTAAAATGAAGAAGAAAGCAGATCTTCTTGCTGCCGCTTTAGTTGAACGACATGGAGGAGGTTTTCCTAACCAAAGGACCAGAGAACGTGGAAGAGGCCGCGGAAGTAGCAGGCCTCCATTGGGTGTGAATCAGTGTGCCCACTGCAGAGAAGAAGGACATTGGAGAAATGAATGCCCGCATCTTGACTCCGCCCCCGGGAGGGGAGGAGGGAGTCCCTGGAGAACAGGAGGCCGATTTCGGAGTCGGGGAGGAATGAACCGAGCACAGTTCCAGCAAGAGAGAGAAGAAGCCATTGAGGGAGTGGCAGTAGCAACGGGCTATGACATGGATGAAGTGGATGAAGACTAGGCCAGACCGGGCTCCAAGTTCACCCTGGGTCCCCAGGAGCCTATGGTCAGTTTAAAAGTAGGGGACCAATATATGGACTTCATGGTAGATACAGGAGCAGAACATTCCGTGGTGGCAAAGCCAGTGGCTCCTCTTTCCTCTCGATCTGTCACCATTGTTGGGGCCACTGGGAACAGGGCCACCAAGCCATTCCTGCAGAACCGTATGTATGAACTAGGGGGACAAAAGATAACGCACCAGTTCTTGTATATGCCCGAGTGCTCTATTCCGCTTCTGGGCCGAGATATGCTTGCAAAGCTTCAGGCACAAATATCCTTTGCTGAAGGGGGAGAAATGAAGATGACTGTGAACCCAAAGCCTGCAGGATTAATGGTGCTAACTGTTACCCGAGAAGAAGAGTGGCGGTTCTATAGTATACCTCCAATTAAGTCAATCAATTCCTGTATACCTACCAATCTTATAGCCCCACCTGAAGTATGGGCAGAAGATAATCCACCTGGCCTAGCAAAGAACATAGCCCCTGTCATTGTCACCCTCAAGCCAGGAGCGGAACCAGTGCATGTGAAGCAGTATCCTCTTCCCTGACCAGCCACTGAAGGTATCCACTGCCATTTAATGAAACTGCTGAAGTATGGACTTCTCAAGGAATGCCAGTCACCTTGGAACACCCCTCTTCTCCCAGTAAAGAAACCTGGGACAGGGGATTACCGCCCAATGCAAGATCTAAGGCGGGTAAATGATGCAGTTGAAACTATACACCCAGTGGTGCCAAATCCTTATACTCTCTTGGGACTGATCCCCACTGAGGCTTCTCATTTCACCGTCCTGGACCTGAAAGATGCCTTTTTCTGCGTACGCCTAGCCCCCACCAGTCAACTTTTGTTTGCTTTTGAATGGCAAGACCCCACAACAGGAAGGCGGGGCCAACTTACCTGGACTAGATTACCTCAAGGATTCAAGAATTCACCTACTCTTTTCAGTGCTGCCCTGAATCAAGACCTTTCAAGTTACTCAGTGAACCCAGGACAAAGGGTTCTCCTTCAGTATGTAGATGATCTGCTCATAGCTACCAGCTCAGAAAGTGAATGTCTACAGGCCACCAGTGAACCTCTGTACCTTTTGAACAAGGCTGTATACCAAGTCTCAAGAGCCAAGGCGCAACTAGGTCAAACTGAAGTTAAATACCTAGGGTTCCAGCGGAATTCGACGCTTGGGACCTGAACACAAAGAAGCTGTATGCAGTATTCCCACTCCAACCACCAGGAGGCAAGTGAGAGCCTTCCTGGGGGCCGTAGGATACTGTCGCATATGGATCCCCAATTTTGCACTGTTAGCCAAACCATTGTACCAAGTTACCAAAGGAATGGAAAATTCTCCACTGGAGTGGGGACCTGAACAGGATGCAGCATTCCGATCTTTGAAAACCGCTCTGATGTCATCACCAGCTCTGGGTCTCCCAGATGTCCAGAAACTTTTCCATCTCTTATGTCCATGAATCACAAGGAAATGCTCTAGGGGTGCTGACTCAATCTCTTGGATCTTGGCAACGGCCAGTAGCCTATTTGTCAAAACAGCTGGATGTGGTAGCCAGAGGTTGGCCCCCTTGTTTGAGAGCTGTTGCAGCAACAGCCCTTTTAGTGAGCGAAACAGATAACCTCACTCTGGGACAGAATCTTCAAGTGACTGTACCCCATTCTGTCCTGACCCTCATGGAACACAAAGGAAATTTCTGGCTAACGAATTCACAAATGTTAAAATATCAGAGCATGCTGTGCGAAAACCCCCAGATACAGTTAAAAGTTAGTCAAGCTCTGAATCCTGCTACATTGTTTCCAAATGGTCCTGGACCCCCTGATCATGACTGTTTAGAAACCATGGACACTGTATTTTCAAGTCGCCCAGATTTAACTGATGTACCTTTGGAGGATCCTGAACAGACTTTCTTTGTGGATGGAAGCAGTCTTGTCATCAATGGACATCGTTGTGCTGGATACGCAGTGGTGACCCTTGATCTGGTAGTTGAGTCCTCAGCTTTGGCCCCAGGAACTTCAGCACAGAAGGCTGAACTGATAGCTCTCACTGGAGCACTGATATTAGGAGAAGGTCTCAGTCTAAATGTGTACACAGATTCCAAGTATGCCTTTACCACTTTGCACGCACATGGAGCCTTGTATAAAGAGCTAGGGTTGATCACCTCAGGAGGCAAGTCCATTAGGTATGGGCATGAGATATTGATATTATTAGATACTGTATGGGCCCCTAAGCAAGTTGCAGTCATGCACTGTCGAGGTCACCAGACAGGAGTAGGAGAAGTTACCCGAGGAAATAGGTTTGCTGATGCCACCGCCCAAAAAGCAGCCACAACTGGACGGGTTGTGACCCAAGACACTTCCATGCAAGCAGCCATATTCTCCGTGCCCTTAGCTCATGGGCTCCCAGATACACTACAAAAGAGTTGGATTATTTCTGTGAAAAGGAGGGAGGGGTCCTAACAGAAAAAGGTTGGATAGTGCTGCCACCTCCAGAGGGTAGCTCACCTCCAGGTCCTACAGTCATTCCTGAAGCATTAGGACCAGCTTTTGTTCATGCTTTTCATCAGGCCACGCACTATGGGAAAACGGCCATGGAAAGAGCCCTAAGACCCCATTTTTGCATCTCACTACTAGGACCCTTGTCTACTTCAGTAGAACAGCAATGTGTGACATGTGCAAAAAACAATCCTAGGCAAAGTCCTGTCCCTCCCCCAAGGGTTCAGTCAGTAGGGGTGGCCCCCATGAGTGATATTCAAGTAGATTTTACTGAAATGCCACGAGCAAACGGATATCACTACCTGTTAGTTCTAGTTTGCACATTTTCTGGGTGGGTAGAAGCCCGTCCCACCCGAACAGAGAAGGCTCGAGAAGTCACAAAGATACTGCTCCAGGAGATTATTCCTCAATTTGGAATACCATTGACTATAGGGTCAGACAATGGACCCTCATTTGTGTCCCAAGTGACCCAACAGCTAGCTAGAGCTCTACAGATACAATGGAAACTGCACACTGCCTATAGACCCCAGAGTTCAGGGAAGGTAGAACGCATGAATAGAACCCTGAAATCTCAGTTGTCCAAGCTTTGTCAAGAAACACACCTAAAGTGGCTTCAGGTTCTCCCTATAGCCCTACTTAGGATACGTTCTGCCCCAACCAAGCCTTTGGGAGTTTCCCCTTTTGAGATTTTGTAAGGGCGACCTCCGCCCATTGTACAGGGAATTAAAGGAGATATGAAACAAATAGGATCTGAAATAACTAGACAAGAACTATTGGCTTTAGGTTCTGTTTTGCAGAGTCTTCATGCCTGGGTACAAGATCGATTGCCCATCAATCTGACCGAACCTCTGCATCCCTTCAAGCCAGGAGCGTCAGTGTGGATCAAAGAGTGGAGAAAGACCCCGCTGGCGCCACATTGGAAGGGACCCTATGTTGTCATCCTGTCAACCCCAACTGCAGTGAAAGTTGCAGAATTCGAACCCTGGATCCATCACAGTCGAGTGAAGCTGGCAGCTGCTCCTGAGCCTGGACAATAGACTTCAGTAAGCAACCCTGAGACTCCATTGCGACTCACATTGCGGAGACAACCGGCAATGTAAGAATCTTCAGAATCTACAATCCTACTCCTGTCACGCAAGGGTGATCATCGAAGCAGGAGAGAAGAAGAAGAAGAAGACCCTACAAGCTCATCGTACCCAACATTCCAGTTGACCTCCAAAGACTATAATCACAATGTTCTTCCACTATTGCCTTGTGGGAGTGGTGGTCCTGGGATTCCTGGAAAATACTTTTGCTTTACCCCCTTGTGCAGCTTGTATAACTACCACCCGAACTGGACTGAAGGTTACTCAGACTTTACTTTACCATTCTTACTATACATGCTCTGTATAGTCAGCCGGTGTGTGTACAACGGTACAGAGCTAAATATCTGTACCAAGGGGAAAAGTAAGACTTGTTATAATCCCCAACAGAATCCTTCCTATTATGTACTTGAGATACACTGGAATGATGAGGATGGAGCCCTCATAAATGCCACGCGCCCACTCACAGACCCCACAAAATATGTTCTCTTGGACTTTGATGCCTGCGATGTGATAAACAAGAATGCCTACCACAAGTGTGGGTCATGGGAACAAGCCTACTATCATGATGATAAATATATGTGTCCAGAAGGAGCCTACGGATGGGGATGGTGTACTGGAAAGAATTCTCCAACCACCGTCTACCGCACGTCATCTAAAGATGCCTACTTCTGTCCAAAGTGGGAATGCGTATATTTTGCTACTTGGACTAATACACCTATGGGGCGGGATGGAGATAATCGCAGAGGCAGCCTGACAAGGGTCAGATTACCTGAGCCCAAGAAATGCAAGAAGGGTGCCTGCAATCCCATACAACTCCTCATACTTGACCCTAGCCAGTGGAAGCAAGGATACAGATTTGGATTGCGTATAGCAGGAGGAGGCATAGACCCCGGAACCATCATACATATACGGTTAAATACTAAGGCTCATGTATCCGCACCCTACCAAATACATCACTCTTTTTATGAGGCCATGAAAGCAGAGTTTGAGATTCCTCATACCTCCCAAAACTTGTTCCTTGAACTTGCCGGAGCAGTAGCATCTAGTCTCCACATTTCAGACTGCCTCTTCTGTGGAGGAACTAAGATGGGAGACCAATGGCCCTGGGAGGCGCAAGAAGTGAATTATTCTATTCCTTACAACCAGACTGACTTACATAACACTACTAGTGAGTGGATACTGGCCCACCCCATTGTTGGTAACTTGTGTTTTGCTCGCTCAGGACCACAGTTTAACATGGAGGTTGGACAGCTGGTCTGTCTCAATCAAAAGTTCTACAATAGTACCACAAGGAAGACGTCCTGGTGGTCGGGAATCAACGCATCAGAGCCCTCCAACACTTTAGTCCGTTTCCCTCATCTTGCCAGCATCTGGAATAACCTAGCATCTTATAATTCCTGGCAAGCACCACCTGGACTGTACTGGATTTGTGGAACCCGAGCATATGCTAGGCTTCCTCACCACTGGGGAGGAGCAAGTGCATTGGGAACCATACGACCTTCCTTTCTCCTTTTGCCTACATCCCATGGAGAGCAACTGGGTTATCCTGTGTACAGAAGTCGACAGAAACGAGAGGTCTTGAAAATAGGCCAATGGGATAAATGGAAGGAGGAGGAGTGGCCACCTGAGAGAATCATTTCATACTATGGACCTGCTACTTGGGAGCAAGATGGGACATGGGGATATTGTACTCCTGTGTATATGATAAATCATATTATACGCTTACAAGCTGTCGTTGAAATAATAACCAATGAAACTAGTAAAGCACTAACTCTTTTAGCTAAGCAGAGTACACAAATGCGCACAGCTATTTATCAGAATCGTTTAGCTCTAGATTTTTTGTTAGCAGCTGAAGGTGGAGTATGTGGAAAATTGAATTTAAGCAATTGTTGTTTGCAGATTGATAATAATGGGCATGTTGTTGAAGATATAGCTACCCAGATGAGAAAGCAAACATTTGTGCCTGTTCAAACTTGGCATAGTCTAAAGTTGGATGGGTGGTTTGGGTCAGCGTTTTCATGGTTAGGTGGTTTGAAGACCCTTGTGTTTATTGTATTACTCATATTGGCTGTTGCTTGTTTCTCCCATGTCTCCTACCCCTTTGCTTACGCATGGTAACCTCTGTTATCGATAGTACTGTAGAACGGAAGGCAGCTATGAAAATATTAGCTATGTGGCAATATTCCCCAATATCCCAAGATGATGCGGTTAAGCAAGTTTAATATGTGATTTAATTCTCACCCTTTCTCACTAGTGGGTGAGAATAATCAAAGGGGGGAATGTGGCAGGCTATGGCCTATAATAGTCTGCAAATGTGAAAGGCCTGTAAGTTAGGCCCTGATTCCAACCCCCATCTCAGTAAAGAACCAAAGTCTGTAAAAGTTTGAGAAAACTGTTTAAACTGCTCAATAAGAAGTTTTTATGAATGCATAAATCTTTCATTATTCTCTTGTGCTGTGAAAATAAGAAATGTTTCAATACTTGCATTCCTAGAGCTAGAAACGACCTTGCAGTAGAGAAGTATCCAAACCTAGAAACTGCACCATTGTTAGAACAGTCCAAGAGGAGGGAGCTGGGTGCTAGGCCCAGGAGAGATCTCTGATTGGACAGGTGCAGGGGGCGTTGGAACCAATAGAAAGTTTGCATGTATCAAACTGAAGAAAAATGTATAAATGAATATATTTCTGTAAAAACTTTGCTCAGTCCTTTTTGAAGCTCTGACTAACTGGGCCTTGTGCACAATAAATTGGTTTGGACCCTGTAAATTGACTCCTGGATGTATTCATTGATTGCACTTCGCTGCAGCAAACCTACTCAAAAGATCCAAACACCTGCTGTAGCCTTTCTTAGACGGTGCACCACTTGTTCCAAAGGGGCCCCAATGTGCCCCCCAAGGAGAGATCCATCACCAGCCTTTGTACCTTTAACAAGCTGAAAAGTGCCCATGTATAGTGTGACAAAATGGCACATTTCCTGTTTCCTCCATATTTGAATTGAATATTTATTTATGAATTCAAATGTCTGACAGAGATTTATTTGAAGAAAATTCAAAACGTACCTGTTTAACATCTACACCTGTGACATCTTGGTGGCTTGCAGGATCCTTTTTTAGTTTACTATTATTCTCCTAGTTTTGGTCCCAAAGGAAGCAGCTGGGGACATAGTTTGTTTTCAATGATAGTTCTCTGTGAAGTGAAAGTCTGAGATAACATCATTTAATTTAACAAAGGCCCAATGCGGTGTTAAGTAAGGCTGACATTTCTCAGAAGAGGCTACACAATGCTTAGTGACATTCGAGAATGGATTCCTTTACCCTGGAAACATAGATAGGGAAAGGAAGAAGCAGACAGACCTGCATTTCAGAGGCTGGGAAACTAGACCTTGTGCATGAGCCTAAGGTGCCAGAAAGCTTAGTTCTTTGGGTAAAAGTGAAGAATGAATGAATTGGTAGTACATAACTAGAGTGGCCCACATAATTTTTGCAACTAGTTGAGAGTGCAGTGGGTGACTGAGAATCCTTAGAAAGAGGGATTTGTAAATTGCTGCCTAAAAAGATAATAAGTAGTTTGTGAGTGGCCCAGTACACTAGAATACTGAGAATTGACTCTGGGTTTAGGCCCTGTGAGGAAGACGCAAGCTCTATGCAAGGGTCTGGTTAGAAGTGCACAGACTGAATACCATTCTATGTCAGAGGGGGAGAAGGAGAAAGATAATAGACATCATCAAATCACATAATGTGCTATACACCGATGATATTATACTGTATATCCCATTCTACCATATCTACGCCGATGATAATATGCTGTATATCCCATTCTCAACCCTGCAACCTGTATAAGTCCCACTTATTGAATGCATTACAGCTATTTCTTAATGGCTAATTGCACAAAACCTTTCCATAAATCACCAAAAGATGGAAGTGCTTCATATCACAAGAGATGTAAACTTCACACTGTTGATTCATATAGATGTACCAGGGGCACAGCTGCAAGTAAAATCCAAAGTATGTTATCTGTGAATCATTTTAGGTCAAGATTTGATACTCCAATAGCACATTAACAATACCATAAAACTTACCTAACAAAAAATAAAAACAGTTCGGGCTTTTCAACCACTCCTAGATCACCATGATTTCAGAATAGTATTCCAGGGCGTGGTACTGCCACACCTAGACTTTTGTAATATCATACTCCAAGGTCTAGCAGCTCACTCAATCCACCCTATACAGATGGCAAAGAATATAGCAACTAGAGTCCTCTCCTGCGCATCCAAGCACAAGCATATATCACCAATACTTAAGGATCTCCACTATCTCCCCTTTAAATCTCACACCAAATTCAAAGCAATAATCACCACCTTCAAGCCATTTCACCAGCAATCATCAGAATACCTACAGTACCTTCACTAATCCAAAAAACAAAAGATGATAGGCCCAGAAGAACAAGCACACAATCCACACTTACCGTCCCTCTAATAAACAGGAAGTGCACTCAAACAACATCATGCAGAGCCTTCTCCCTCTTTGCACCGAAACTTTGGAATGACCTACCAGACGATATCCAGACAATTAGTGACCTGGTAGACTTCTACAAAAGGACACACCTATTTAATGAACACTTTGACAATACACCCACTTAAATTACACTGGTCAACAAATCCCTACAAAAGTCATGTTACTGATATAAAAATAGTCATTACTTATCAATTTTTATATGCCGAACACGAATATGACAGTGAAATTGCAAAGTTGGCTCTAGTTTTTCTGTAATCTACAAGAATTAATGTTTACATCACGAAATGCATGTCAATAGTAAATATAATAGGCCTTCGGTTAATACCTGTAAAAAAACAAGTCATAGACTACTTCTTAGATTTTTTCGCCTGTCTCTTGTACAGCTGTTTGGGAGCTTCTCTGGGAAGTGTCCAGAAGTAGTCAGCCAGCATTGTAGTGGACCATTTTCCCTGGTATCTTTGCTCCATTGTTGGGATATCCTGGTGAAATTGTTCGCCCTGTTCATCACTAACCATACCACAGTTGTCAGGAAAAAAATTGAGATAGGAATCGAGGAAATGGATCTTTAAAGACATATTGCAGCCAAGTTTCTGATACTGCATCAGCATGTCTTCTACTAGTTCCTTGTAGTTTTCTGCCCTAACAGTCCCGAGAAAGTTTGTTGACACTAGGCGAAAAGCATTCCATGCTTGTTTTGCATCACCCTGCAGCAAATTGTTGAACTGGTCATTTTTGAAGAGCTCTCAAATCTGAAGATCCACAAAACCCCCTCTTTAATCTTTGCTTCGCTGAGTCGAGGGAACCTTTCATGCAGGTATCGGAAAGCTGGCGAAGTGCAGTCCGTGGCCTTCACAAAGTTTTTCATCAAACCTAGTTTGATGTGAAGGGGTGGTAGCAGGATTTTGTGAGCCTTAACCAGAGCTGGGTGCTGGATATTCTTCTCTCCAACTGTTACATTTTGTCTGCGATTCCATTCCTTCCGCAAGTAGTGCCAATCCCTTGCTCGGCTATCCCACTCACATATGGAACACGTATTTTATATATCCCTGCCGCAGTCCCATTAAAAGGGCAACAACCTTCAAGTCACCATAGAGGTGCCAGCTGTACTTGTCATAGTTAATGGAAGTCAGTAGATGCTTTAAGTTATCGTATGTCTCTTTCATATGGACGGCATGCGCTACTGGAATAGTTGGAAGACGGTTTCCATTGTTCAAAAGCACAGCCTTCAGACTCAGTTTCGAAGAATCTATAAATAGTCTCTAGTCTTGTGGGTCATGAGTGACCTTTAAGGCATTCATGAAGCTTTCAATATCGTAACAGAATACCAGATTACTTTCCTTTCCGACTGCGTATAGTACACTGCTGACGTCAGATGGCTTCAGCAGCCGTCTGGCAGAAGTATTGCATTGCATCAGAAAATGATGCAATCAACTCTGGATGATGTGTGCATGCTGGTATTATGCAATGTGCTGCAATATTACATCATTCATGGCATATTTGGGATGTTGTTGATGCCCTACTTGATAAATTTACACGGTGAAACGTCAAAAATGAACTAGAAACATAGAAACATGATGACAGAAAAAGACCACATGGCCTATCTAGTCTGTCCTTCCATATCAACAACTACAACAGTCCACTTTTTATCTTTAGAGATCCTCTGTGTTGGTCCCATGCTTTTTTGAATTCAGTTACTGTCCTCATCTCTACCACCTCCACTGGGAGACTATTCCATGGATCCACTACTCTTTCCGTAAAGAAATATTTCCGCATATCACTCCTGAATCTATCTCCCTTCACCCTCATCCCATGTCCCCTCATAGCAGAACTTGCTTTCAATTGAAAGAGGCTCTCTCCCTGAACATTTATGCCACGGAGGTATTTAAACATCTCAATCATATCACCTCTATCCCGCCTTTCCTCTAAGGTGTACATATTAAGATCCTTAAGTCTGTCCTCATATGCTTTATAATGAAGCCCACTAATCATTATAGTAGCCACCCTCTGCACCGACTCCATCCTGTTCACATCCTTTTGAAGGTGCGGTAAAACGAAATGCAATATCTTCAGAACGAGAGCCAATAAAATTCTTTTAATTTTATATTTGTGTTCAGCTCACCAAGATGCTACAGATTAGGGCCTCTTAAAGTCAGTAATGATTTCAATGTTGAGCATTGTTACACCTACTTAAATTATGTCCTTAGCTTTCCCTTTACTCTCTCTCTCCCCCCTCCTCCCCCACATTGGTATATAACCACCACGTATGATTTCGTATATAATCTTTATGAAAATGTTATAGATTCTCATAGTTGTTAATGTTTTGCGTTGTTGCTTGACTTTCTGCAACATGTTACATGTATATTGTGTTCCATTGTTCTTTGTAAGCCCCTTTGGCACTCTGAAAGGCGGTATACAAAACCAGATAAATAAACAGAGAGAAGAAACCGTGACGCAGCACCGTCAAGTTGAGGTAAACACTGCATTGTGGTTTCTGAACCATTGCTGCTGCTGCAAGTCCCAGACAGGGGTGGCAGCAGTGGCAATGGGCGCCCCAGAGGATATGCACTCTAGGTGACCGCCTAGTTCTCCTAATGGTAGCGCCAGCCCTGATGGGGACTAGAGTGTAAAGAGGGATACACAGACACATTTACATAGTGAGGCTGGAAGAGAAGAGGGGCAGATAATCTGGAACACCTGTAAAGAAACAGGCGTCAATGTATCAATACTCTAGCGCAGGGGTTCTCAGCCTAGTCCTCAGGACACACCTAGCCAGCCAGGTTTTCAGGATAACCACAATGATTATGTGTGGGAGAGATTTACAGGGAATGGAGTGCATGCTAATCATTCTTATTATACTCAAAAGTGGTTATTCTGAAAACCTGACTGGCTAGGTGTGTCCCGAGGACTGGATTGAGAACTCCTGCTCTAGGATAGAGAGTGTTTGAAAGTATAATACAAAGTGAACACTTCTCTGATGTATTTGTCTGAGTTGATCCAAAAGTTTGTCTGTAAATTGCAAAGCTGTAGAAAGAAATTAAACGGTTAAGGTTTAATTGCTTTAAAAGATGTTTTATTGCATTTTCAGCTAATATTTTACATTCAAGAGTTTTACCATCCAATGTTATAAAAAATTAATTTGAAAGAATATTAATATATAACTTCAGCATTTAACTACTTTAATTCTCTTTATTGAGCATCAGTAGATTTCAGTGCAGCTTTTGACGCTGTTCCACACAGGAGCCTTATAAATAAATTGAGCGTCTTAGGGATGGACCCTAAAGTGATTGACTGGGTTAGAACCTGATTTAGTGGGAGGCAACAAAGGGTACAGGTAAATGGAGCTCGCTCTGAGAAGAAGGAAATTACCAGAGGTATGTCATAGAGATCTGTCCTTGGTCTGATTCTTTTTAACATTTTTCTAAGTGATATTGCAGAAAGGCTGTTGTGTAAGGTTTGCCTCTTTCAGAATGATACTAAAATCTCCAGTAAGACACCCAGGAAGATGTAGATAACATGAGGAGGTAAACTAAGTTTGAACAATGGTCAAGAATTTGGCAGCTGAGATTTAACACTATAAAATGCAGGGTCATGCATCTGAGCTGCAAAAACCAAGAGAGCGGTAGAATATAGGGGGTTAAGTACTTCTGTCCACAAAAGAAGAGCGGGACCTGGGGATGATTGCTTCTGATGATCTTAAGGTGGCTAAACAGGTAGAAAAGGTGATGGTGGAAGTCAGAAGGATGCTTGCATGCAAAGTGTGTGTGTGGAGGGGGGGGGGGGGGGAATGGCCAGCAAGAAAAAGGAGGTGATAGGCCATGTGATCTTTATCTGCTGCTGTTAGTTTTTTTATATGTTTCTGTGTTGTTGTTTTTTCTTTTAATTCAAATTGCATTTTATTTTTGTGAAGTCCTTCCTGGGATTTCTTGTGAGGGCCATATCAACATCTAAACTGCTTGACCAGAACTTCATTCGCTCTGCATGGAGGATCCCAGTTTAGAACATCCACAATTGTTTAGATGACAGTGACCTCTAGTGGTGCTAAGAAAATAGTGTATGGTGACTGCAACAAGCAGTTTCCAGAATAGAGGAAGGCATTATGCACCAATAAAGGTGAGAAAAACGTAGACTGGTATAAGTAAATACTCAGCTCAAAGGCAATCTCTGTCCTTGACTGGCTAAGCCACTGTCCCATAAGGAGCAGTAGCTTGTTGAAAGGTGAAAATGTTGCTTAGGCCTCTGCACATCACATGACTTGCACTCAGATTAATTATGGCAGACCCCCACTATGTTCTGAGGACTGAAAGGAATTGGAGGAAGGACGAAACCTTTGAATACTGAGAAGGAAATAGGTGCCAGTAATCCTGGAAGAGAAATGGAGTAAAAAAGAAGATGATTCTTGTATTACAGTTACCAGACAGCTCTGATTTTTGGGGATTGTCTTCAGATTTACATAACATTCATACGCTCCCTGCTGGACCCAGACGATTTCCGAACCATATATCAAGCGCTGATCCTGCCGCATTTTGACTTTGCAAATGCCATCTTACAAGGTCTCCCCCAATCCACACTAACCCCCTTACAGTTGGCCATGAATGCCGCAGCTAGGGTCCTCTACGGTGCATCCAGAAACGACCACATGACTCCTATTCTCAAACAGCTGCACTGGCTACCGATCCACGGGAGAATCACCTTCAAATCCCTTTTATTAGCATTCAAGGCAATCAAAGGTACTTCATCCCTCTCACTCACGCATCTAATCCACATGGTCCCCCCCAACAGATCAAGAAGAACATCAGCTGTAAACTTGCTAGCTATGCCAAAGGCTTCGACAAAGTCCAACACGAACACCACAAACAGGGCATTCAGTTTTTATGTCCCCAAATGCTGGAACACTCTACCCCCTGACATTAGGGCCATTACCAATCTATATCAGTTCAGGAAGGCTCTCAAAACCTACCTTTTCCGCCAATACTTCCCAGACAGCAACTGAACTAGATATCCCTTCCAAGAAATGACCCAGTCTAGAAATGCCCTTACAACTCATATCTGCAGTGTAGATAGCTTATGTATATAGTTAACCCGGTTATCCAAGTTTGTACTCCTGTTCAATGTAAAACCTGACAGTCTGTCGTTATGGTCGTTTTGTTATGATGTAAACCGCGCTGATTCTAAATAGCGCGGTATATAAGAAACTGTAATAAATAATAAATAAATAATAAAATTCATTAATTGGTCCTCCTCGTTAAAGCACTTGCCCTTCCTTGATTAAAAATGTTCAGCTTGCACACTGGCTCCTGCCTGGGGATATCACTACAGCTACAGGATTGAGGATATATGGTAACTCTAACTCAGCACCGTACCTAGCCCTGTGTGAGCAGTGCAGCTGCACAGGGCAGGGGCGGCACAAGGGGGGTGCGGGGCCATGTGCGGAGACTCGGTGCAGGGCCTCATTTGCATAAGTGGCCTTATTTGCATAAATATTTGCATAATGTTACCATACACTAACTTTTAGTAAACATGTCTCTTAATGAGTGTATGGATAAAGAAAGACTAAAAGATTTCTACATTACTATAATCCAGTGCCAACCGCCAGGCACAATAGGAACTACTTCAAACGCTGCCCATTTAGAACCCATAGCAAACCCGCCGTATCCTGACAGCATTACCAGGACTCACAAAGCACCATATCCTACCTATCAAAAAGCAACACTGCAAATATTAAACCAATACATTTCAGAGAATACTGGGGAAAGAGAACAAGTGGCAATGTCAAATAGGAATTACATAAACAGAATACCTCAGCTCAGTTACACATGCAGAACATAGACCATCACCAAACAAGGAATCAAGATTTAGAAACAGGAAGGCAATAATTAAACTGGGAACCACAAAAGCCAAACTTGGAATGTACAACAACACTGTAGAAATAAAACTATAAATTAATTTCCTCTTGTACCAAACAAAGCGCAGACGTTAATGATGCACATTTCCCAGAGCTTTCATATTCCAGTTAATAAATTCAAAATAAAGAGATATCTTTCTACCTTTTGTGCATTTTTTTTCAGTAGCAATTGCTCCAGCCACTTCTGGTTTCTTCATGTTTTCTGCTAACTCTCCATCGTCTGCTGTCCATTTGTCCTTTCTTCTCTCTTCTAGTTTTTTTTTCCATTCTCTCTCTCTACATCTGCTTTAACATACTAATCTTTCTCCTTTTGCTCTTTCTTCATTCCTATTTCATCCACACAAATTTTACCCCTCCATCCTCAATTCCCACTTACTCTCCCAATACCTGGCCAATTGTAGATTTTTCATCCCTCCCACACAAAATATTTTCCCCTCTCCATTTTACTCTCCCAGCCCCATCCCATTCTAATCCTCCCCCAACATCAGCTCCCTTCTAGTTCCAGTCTCACCCAGCATCTATTCCCTTCTAGTCCCTGCATCAGCCCATTTCCAGTCCTAGCTCCCCCATCCATTTCCAGTCCGAATCCCTTCATCAGCTCATTTCCAATCCTAGCCCCCCATCAGCCCATTTCTAGTCATTTCCTAGCCCCACCATCAGCCCATGTCAAATCCTAGCTCCCCTCCACTCAGCCCAATTCCAGTCCAAGCCCCCCCATGAGCCTACTTCCACTTCTAGCCCCTCCATGAGTCCATTTCAATTCAAGCCCCCACCACAGCCCATTTCCAATCTTAGCTCCCCCAACAGCCCATTTCCAGTCCTATCCTAGCTGCTCCATCAGCCCATTTTCAGTCCTAGCTCCCTTCCGTCACAGCCCATTTCCATTCCAAGCCCCCTCCCCATCAGCGATTTGCAGTTCAAGCCTCCCCTTCCACTCAGCCCATTTCCAGTCCTAGCAACCCCCCAACCCATTACCAGTCCTAGCCCCCCATCAACCCACTTCCAGTCCTAACCCCCCATCACCCCATTTTCAGTTTAAGCCCCCCCCTATAACCCATTACCAGTCCTAACCCCCCATCAGCCCACTTCCAGTCCTAACCCCATCAGCCCATTTCCAGTCAGGCCCCCATAGCCCATTGCCAGTCCTAACACCCCCCATCAGCCCACAGCCCATTACCAGTCCTAACCCCATCAGCCCACCTCAAGTCTTAACCCCTCCCCATCAGCCCATTTCCTGTCCTAGCCCCCCCATAGCCCATTATCAGTCCTAACCCCCCATAGCCCATTACCAGTCCTAACCCCCCATCACCCGATTTCCAGACAGCCCCCATCAGCCCACAGCCCATTACCAGTCTTAACCCCTCCCATAGCACATTGCCAGTCCTAACCCCCAACAGCCCACAGCCCATTACCAGTCCTAACCCCATCAGCCCACCTCAAGTCCTAACACCTCCCCATCAGCCCATTTTCTGTCCTAGCCCCCCCATAGCCCATTACCAGTCCTAACCCCCCCATAGCCCATTACCAGTCCTAATCCCCATCACCCGATTTCCAGACAGCCCCCATCAGCCCACAGCCCATTACCAGTCTTAACCCCTCCCATAGCCCATTACGTCCTAACCTCCCCCAACAGCCCACAGCCCATTACCAGTCCTAACCCCATCAGCCCACCTCAAGTCCTAACCCCTCCCCATCAGCCCATTTCCTGTCCTAGCCCCCCATAGCCCATTATCAGTCCTAACCCCCCCATAGCCCATTACAAGTCCTAACCCCCATCACCCGATTTCCAGACAGCCCCCATCAGCCCACAGCCCATTACCAGTCCTAACCCCATCAGCCCACCTCAAGTCCTTACCCTTCCACCTCAGCCCATTTCCTATCCTAGTCCCCCATAGCCCATTACCAGTCCTAACCCCCCCAACAGCCAACAGCCCACAGCCCACCTCAAGTCAAGACCTAACCCCCTCCATAGCCCATTGCCAGTCCTAACCCCCCCCCCCATCGGCTCATGGAAAATTTAAAAAAAAAAAAAAAAGCTGGCTGCCGCCGCGGCAGCAGCAGAATGGAGTGTCCCATGGGGCCCCCTCTGCCCGGCTGAGCTCTCCCGGCCCGGCTGAGCCCCTCTGTGCCGGCTTTCAGATACGCGAAGGGAGAGTGTCTCCCTCGCGTCTCTGTTAAGCCTGCAGGGGCAGATGGGAAATTTCCCATCAGCCCCTGCTTCCCATAAGCCCCTGCGGGCTTAACAGAGACGCGAGGGAGATACTCTCCCTTTGCGTATCTGAAAGCCGGCGCAGAGTGGCTCAGCCGGGCAGAGGGGGCTCCGCGGGAAACTCCATTCTGCCGCTGCTGTGGCGGCAGCGGCAGCAGCCAGCTTTTTTTTTTTTAATTTAATTTTTAAAAAAGCAGAATGTTCTTTGCTTGGGGCCCCCTGAAACGCGGGGCCCTGTGCAAAAAACATTCTTGCTCAATGGCCGGCCCTGGCACAGGGCACAAAAGGATTAGAGGCGCATGTAGGGCTGCTGGCCCTGGCCTGCTCCACCACATTGCCCTGTCACCACAACCACTTTTTTGTATTCTTGGAGGCGGCATTGGCAGCAGCAGTGAGGAAGACTCGCGTTTGTAGGCAGGTCGGGTCCCTCCTTCCCTTATCTGATGTAGATCACATCAGAAGAGGGAGGAACCAGGCCAGCTATTCAAACACGGGTCTATGCAAGTCAGCATTTGTATGGCTGAACTGGTCCCTCCCTCCTCCAATGCGACCTACATCAGAGAAGGAAAGGAGGGACCTGACTTGCTTACAAACATGGGTCTTCCTCACTGCTGCTGCTGCCATCTCCGAGAAAACAAAAAAGTGGTGGTGGCGGCAGGGCAACGCGGGGGTACGGTCTGTACAACATGCACCCCTAATCCTTCTGCGCCCTCTGCAGCACATCATGTCTGTGAAATCATGCCTGAACTTGGATGTGCATGTTTTTTTTTTTTTTCAGATGTTCTGGCTTTGACGTCCCAGATTGCACTGTGACATCATATGTAAGTCATACCCTCATATGTTCAGGTAATTTTGTTGTTTTATAATGGTTTCTTCCATGTTGCCTAGGCTGACACCAATGTCGGGCTCACCGGTCTGTAGTTTCCCAGATCACGCCTAGGACCCTTTTTAAAAAATTGGTATTATGTTGGCCACTCTCCAATCTTCAAGTATTTTATTTATTATTAGTATTTATATACCACCTTTTCCAGAGATCAAATGCAGTTTACAGCAAACAAAAATGAGATCAATTACAAGGAACCATTCAAGTAACTATAAACAATAAACTTGAGACTGCATATGTAGTCCAATTGTGAGCTATTTACAATGAGTGAATGTTTGTGCCTTCAATATAGGGGTGTAGAGAGTATTGTTTTTATACAGAGTGTGCAATATTGCATAAACCTACATTATTTACAATATGTTTGCTAATTGCAGAACATACAATTTTTATAGTGTATATATAAAGTGTTTTTTGAATCAGGCGGAAGTATGTTGGGAGTGAAGGGTCATCTGATTACTGAGGTGGTATGTTAGGTTAAGTATTAGGTTGGGTCAGTGTTGACAGGTTCCAGTTTATTTCTGAAATGCTGTTTAAAAAGGTGTGTTTTGAATTCTTTGCAGAATGTGGAGAGATCACTGATTTGATCTTAGTTTGTCAGGTAGGGTGTTCCAGAGTATAGGCGAGAAGTATGAAAATGCTCTATTGCTAGTAGCTCAGTTTGACTTTCGGAAGTCTGGGGGAATCACTAGTGTATTCTGGGTGCAGCCTCTTCTTAATTGTGCGTCTGTTGGTTTGGTGATGAGGGAAGTGAGGTAAGAAGGGGCTCTATCCTTGAAAAGTTTAAATGCTGTCATTAGCGATTTGTAGTTTATATGTTCCCTGTAAAATAGTTATCTCCAAGTTATAATGCCCTATTCAGTGTAATTTCAGTTTGTCCAATGTAAACCGCCTTGATATCATGAAAGGCAGTATATAAGAAATGTTAAATAAATAAATAAATAAAATATATGCCTTTGGATTGGAAGCCAGTGTAAGTTATATAATATGGGTGTGATATGGTCTGTTATATGGACCTTCCAGGAAATTCGTGCAGCAACATGTTGGGCCATCTGCAGTTGGTTTAGGGTTTGTTTAGATAGACCTTGCAGGATGCTGTTGCAAAAATCGAAGTGTGGAGTAATCAATGCCTGGGGGATTGATCTGAGGTCATGGTTAGGGAGTGGTGGTCTTAGCTGTTGTATCTTTCTGAGTTCATAGTAGATTTTTTGGTGGTGAGTTTTATATGTGTGGTCATACTGAGGATTGACCCCAAGATATTTTACCTCATTTTTTACTGAGAGGTCGGTATCACTAAGGCGAAGTTTTGGGGGAGGAGTGAATCCTTGGTTCCTTGTTATATATAGTACCTCGGTTTTGCTGAAGTTGATCTGGAGGATGTGATGTTTAAGCCACTTTGATGCTTCACTGAAACAATCTCTAATTTGGTGCAGGATGGGGTTTTTGATATTAAAAAGATAGATATAACATTATATCATCCACATAAATGTGGTAACCTACATTGAATTTTTTAAAGATAGCGCAAATGGGCTGGAGGTATACAGTATGTTAAAAAGAAGTGCTGATAGGGCAGTGCCTTGTGGTAGGCCTTGTTCTTGTTTGTATGGTTAGGATATGTGTTGATAAATTTTGGCCTGTTGGGTTCTGCCTGACAAGTAAGACCGGAACCATTGGAAGACAGCACCCTGTATTTGTTGGTAAGCATTATGTCATGGCTGATGCTGTCAATGCAGAGGCAATATCTAAGAATATAAGTGGGTGTTGTCTATACCTCAAATCAGCTTGTTGAATAGTGCCAGAAGAAGAGTTTTGATGCCATGGTGTGGCCTGAAGCCATATTGGTGTTCATCTAGAGGGGTATGCAGGTCCACATGGTCTTGGAGTTGCATTTGAACTATTTTCTCGATAACTTTGGCCAAAAATGGAGACTTGAGATTGGTCTATATGATGTGGGACTGTTTTTGTCTAAGGAATTGTTCTTCAGAATAGAGCGTATCATCGCTTGTTTTAATGTTGGTGGCATGTGCCCTTATTTCAGGGATGTGTTAACAATTTTGAATATGATGGGTGATAGTTCTGCTTTAGTTGCCTTTAACCAGCTTACCGGGCATGGGTCAAGACTTGGGGGCATGATTACTAAAAACCGCTAATTTGCGCGCCGCAAAATAGCGCACTAAAAGCGGTACTTAAGAGCACTTAAATGGCCCGTAAACGTGCGGGTCACCACCGCACGCGTGCGCGTCACACGAACGCGCCCCGCCAAGTACGGGCCCGCAAATGTCCGATAGAGGCGTGGAAAGGCTAACGGAGGGCGGAGGAAGGCTCCGGAGGGGCGGAGAGCCGGGGCTTATGGGCAGGGAAGGGGAGGGGAGAGGCGCCCCGCACATTATCGGGGCTGAATTCGCAAGTAAAAAATAGCGCGAGTGAAACACTCGCGGTAGAGGCCATGTAAAGGGAAGGGAAACCATTTTCGTCAGCAATGTACACCTAAACCGGGGAAACCTTCAAAACGTGAGCAGTGTGATACATGTGCACAGCACAAAAGTGCAATTACAAATATCAAATGACCACCACAGAAATAGTACAAAGAGGAGGTCAGCTGGGGAACAGTGATAGTAAAGGGCAAAACCAAAAAACACACCCAGGAAAGCACCAAAAATATAAATGAATTATGGAAGGGTCTACGGAGCGGAGACCTTTCCCAACACACATTTCCTTGTTACGTACGTTCCCTGTGAGTGGTGTTTATGGTTGCCCATCAATAGCAAGGTTGCCCAGTTTGTTTATATATCAACCCCCTTCTGCGGTGGTCAGTTCCGGGGTTTAGTTGCACGTTTGTCACCAGACAGGGTGAATGAGCCCACAGTAAAAATGTGCAGAGCAGGGTTTGCGACTCCATCCTGCCAGGTTAACTATCTCCAGGGACTGCACTGTCTCTGTGGACACACTGTGGTGCAGCGGACAGAGCCAGTACCTCTAGGACCATAAGGCATAGGATCAAATCCCAGCTGGGGCTCATGCCAGCCCAGTTCCTATGTTTTACCCACCACTAAACAAAGATAGCACAGACACCCCTGTATTGCAGGGAACATAAGCATGGTGCAAACACCCATATTTTGCCCTACCCCGCACACACCCCATAACAATGGGCATTACCCACAGCCCAGTCCCCCACATCCGGTCCCGGAGTGCCACAATGCAATCAGGGCATATGCATTCCCTGAGAGTAGGAATGCCATCATGTTGGCGGACGAGTACAGGTGGTGGAGGGGGCAGTGGCTGCTAGCCACAGAAGACAGTGGCCTAGCCATGTGCAGGCTGGCACCGTCCACTGCAACAGACAGGCCCTGTCGGATGTACAGTCATGGACTGCCCAGGGAATCAAGCACATCTGTGGCAACACAGTGGCGCACTGCACACAGACAGTGTGTGCAAGAACAGAAGGTCACAGGTTCAAAGCCCTGCCAATCCTGTCCACATATCTTTACCCACAACTAATCCGTGATAGTAAGGACAAACCATTATTGCTGGGGACATACGCATTGCTCATACGCCAATTTTATACCCCACTGATCACAGACACCATGATGAGGGGCATTACCTAGAGCAGAGTCTCACAAATGCAGTCCCAGAGGACCACACACCATTCAGGTTCAATGCTGCCGCCCATACAAATGCCAGTGCTGTATATCTCTGCACCACCCCCATGGCATGTAGATGTAGCTAATGCATATTCATGAGGGACAGCAGGAAAACGCGAACAGTGTGTTGCAACCCTGGGCTGGATTTGGGAACCTCAGCCGTAAAGCAGCAGCCAACAGGGGCAGACACACCCACACCCACACCCACAGGCCCCAATGGCCAATGCCCCCTGGAGAGGCAGGACATCGGGCCTTGTGTGCATCTCACAATACTAGCATGTGAATACCTTAGCAATGTCACTCTACACCTGGGTATACGGTACACAGCTTCCAAACACTTGCTCTGAGTACTGGCAGATAGATATCCCTACGTCACGCACATTCTGCTCCTTGAGCTCCATCATGACAATCTGTCTGTTGACTGCAGTGGGTGCATCAGGTCTGGTCTCTGACAGCGTTTACCACCCTGGGGAGTGACTCAAAACAGTATTGCTACCATATCCATGCCTGTACTGTGCCCAGGACTGGTGTGGTGGCTAATGCTGACAAACGCCTCTACAGTAGCACAATGCTGGCATACGTGTGGGAGTGTGTGTCTGTCTATACAGTGTGTGTTGGCTGCAAACACCTTCCACAGCCCACACTGCCAGCACTGTTGCCAGTATTGGCCTGCCAATGTGCATAATGAGCAGCAAGGTACCATGGGTATAGCTCTGACAGGGCGGGTTGGCCAGGATGCATCTGCACAGGGCAGAGGGCACTGACTGGGATAGTGTAGTGGTTGCCCACCACCTACACATACATGGTGGCCTCTGTATGTGCTGCTGGGGTTGCACTCCACCCTGACTGTGCAGTGAAAGACAACATGGCTAGGCACCCCCATAGTGAATGATAGTATGTCTCCCATGTGATATATATGGGTTTTGTGTCGGGGCCCAGTCAATGACTTAACTGCTGGTGTGCACTGCCATCCCAGTTCTGGGTGCATGCATTTCCAACAGGACTAACTAGCAGACATATGTCAGCTGGTGTGTGTCCTGATGGAGCGCCGTGCAGTGACTGATGGCTTGCTGTAGGCGAAGATCAGATAGTGGTGGGGTGCAACTTAGCATATCAAGGCCTAATGTCTGTCAGATATTGTGTTATGGATGTGTATGGAGTTGCTGTGACAGCGCTGTAGGGTGTCTCTCCCACAGCAGGACTGGGGTTGATGGTCCACCCTACTGCTACCATTGCAGGGAGGTAGCATGATGATAAGAGACCCTGCTTTCCAACCTGAGGGGGAGAAATGGTGGTAAAGAGCCCACCTAGGTCTCACATAAGGGGTGCCCCTGACTCTGCCCGACAGAGATATCCAAGGTGTCTCTGCAGAAACAACCTATCTCATAGAGTAATAGTGCTGTGAAGCTCTGGAATGGCCTCATTCTGCCACGGAGGTTGTGGTGGACCTGGTCCTGGGTGCCTCCACGCACACTCAGGGTGAGCACAGTACCCGCACAATGTGACGGTGTGTAGCTACTCTGTGCCAGTACAACACCCACTCAGTACACCCTACCAGGCCGAGGTGCTGTGTGGGTGCACATGGACACTCCCTCCTACCAAGCTGTGGAGATGCCGGGGTGCATTCCCGATCCTGTGTCTATCTGTGGACAGTTGATTTGCATGTGCAGTGCATCATGGGTATGGGTGGACTAACCCTATCCTGGCTACCACAACAGACTGTCTGTGTGGTGACATGCAGGCTCTCTGCAGCCAGCCAGGGGCTTGCTGGCAGCTATAGAGCTGTAGGCCAATGGGTACCTCATTGCCTGTGAAGTCAGAGGTCATGGGTTCAAACCCACAGTGGTGTAATTTTGTAGGGCGGTGCATAGGTATTTAACATGTAATGTGCAGATGTTGCTGGCAGCAAATCAACCCACAGCGTACTATACCCACATGGTGCCCTTGAGTGTGGTTGATAGGGCACACAATAGGCCATCTTTTAGTTTAGGTCCATATGAGGTGCACTAGTCTCTATCCGGAGACACAACATATATGGTGCCCTATAGGGGACATGCAAGGGTGCCTTGGCGGACAGTGCACTCTAACATGTGCCTCATGAGCTGCCTCATGTCAACATGATGTGCGAGTGCGTTTGGTAGCTGTGCTAAATAAAGGAAAACTAAAAGCCACCCTACAGCACTACTCACCAAAAACATACTGCCTCAGCCAGCCCTGTGCACTGAGCACTGTGAGGGATCGAACCCCTGATCCGTGCACCATTGGTCAGTGTACCCACCATTGTGCTGTGTCCCTGTTACTGTGCTGACACATCAGTACGCCGCCTCATGGCCATCTGCGCGCGGCCCTAAGCTGCTCACAATGAACAGTTTGCCGCACACTGCCGCCCCAAAAAACAGTGCGCCGCTTCATGCCGCCAAGAATGAATAGTGCGCCGCCTGCTGCTGCTCAAAATTAACACTGCTCCGCCCTATGCCGTGCAAAAGTAAGATGCCCCCCTAAAACACTTCTACCTATTAAAGGTGATGCCTCAGTCAGGCGTTTACGTTGTGCACAAAGGGGGTTTGAACACATGGCCCCTGCACCATTGGTCGGTGTCCCCACCATTGTACCACAGCTCTGTTGATATTGTGGTAGGCGACGGCCTATGATCCATGCTAATTGAACTAAGCAGACAGGCCTAAGCAGCTTGACCTGTAACTGAAGCCTGTAGTTAGGCCCAGAGGAATGAAAACCCCCCTGAATGATGACACCATAGAATTGAAACTTAACTCAGTTTAACTGAACATAGCTAAGCAGAAACGAAACGTAGAAAATATAGAAAAACAAGTTTAATTGGTACTGATAAGGTGTGCTATGCTTCTATGGAATTAATTAACTCTGCAAAAAGCAAGGTTACAGTGCCCTGCTTCCCATATGTTTTAACAAGCTAAGCGACCTTGGAGGAGAGATGTAACAAGTTAGAGACACTGACCATTGTAATTGGGACTAGAAGGGGGGCAACCAGGTGCTGAGCCCAGACCAGGGTCCCGATTGGGTAGCCATATCAGTACTGGGACCAATAGATGGGTGAGAGGGGTTACTGGGACCAATGAAAGGTTTGCCTATGTCTAGAATGGAGAAGAACGCTATAAAAGTTGTTGTGTTGCTAGAAACCATTGCGCAGCCATTTTGAAATTGCTTATTGCTTGAGCCATGTGCACATTAAAACTGGCTTGGATCCTTGAAACGACTCCTGGTTTTATTTATTGCATGCTTATCTGCTGCTACATTTCGTGTGTGTCCAACAGCGCGCCACGTGGCCTTCCGGGCCGCAAATGTGGACCCCGGCCATTAGCGCCTGGCGCACCAGTCAGGTCGCGTTCGACCCCATGTTTTATTTCCACGGCCTGAACCCCACACTCCGTATATGGCACAGGCACACCAACGCGGCTCCGCACAATCTCAGGGTGCACTAAACATACTCCATTGGTGCCATGTGTGACTGCTGAGATCAATGCACATACATATCTCCAACACCCTAACCCTTGGGTGTGCAAGTTGCGTGCATTTCCAATGTATAACATAACATCCACGCAGCCATGAGGAACGCAATAGCAACACAATGTCTGGAGCGCAGCCATGCGGAGTGCATGTGCGCGAGCCTCAATGCGCAAATGCGGAGGTTGCGTCGTCAGCGTCGTCACGTCCAGAAGGGCAGAAAACAAAATGGCTGCCAGAATGCGCAAACCTGCATTCAGCCACTGCGAACTTTGCACCTGGCCGCATTGGTTGGGCCAAAGATGGAGAAGCTGTTCCCAGGGGCCGCCAGGGGAAAAGACACAGAAAAGGTCCAGAGGGCCTGGGAGAGAATCAAAAGGCGTTTCAATCGTGTGGCAGACAACCAAAGGGAGGTGAGTGCATTGCCACAGGTCATAATTACCATAGACACAGACAGGGTTGTTTGCAGCTGTCAATGGTGCTGTGTGTAGGTATTCCAAATCAGTAAAGTGTAGCTGGGGGACCCACATGCCAAGGTCTATATGTAATGAAAACAACTAAACCTTCTAAATTGAGCTTATACTAAATAGTGAAACCACCAAACATTCAAAAGAAAGGTCTATATGTAGCACATATGAGTGTTTTGCCATCTACCCAGGTGTTTAGGGACGTAGTCACAAAGGGCATGATGCCATCCTGGAGTCCTTGCTGCTGCTGTGCTACAAAACACTGTAACACACCTAGCCCATAGATCTGCCTGGGATGGGTCCAGAGACATCATGTGCAACTGGCCGTGTCCTGCATCCTCAGGGCTGCACACATTGGCCACCCTCAGGGGTTGTGAAACGTGCATCACATGGTCTGGCAGCCACCCTGGAGCTATGGGGTGTGTGCCAATGTTGGTCAGGGCAAAACCCCTATCACCAGGACCCTTGAGAGCCCATCAGAGTGGGTCCACCATCACCCTGCAGATATGGGGATGTCTACTAATGTTGTTTAACCCATCATCCCTGTCCCCAGGAGTACAGAGAACCCTTCAAAGTACACTGTCACCCACCCTGGAGATATGGGGATGTCTACTAATGTTGTTTAACCCATCATCCCTGTCCCCAGGAGTACAGAGAAGCCTTCAAAGTACACTGTCGTCACTAATTCACCCTGGAGATATGGGGATGTCTACTAATGTTGTTTAACCCATCATCCCTGTCCCCAGGAGTACAGAGAAGCCTTCAAAGTGGGCCCTCTGTCATCCTGGAGATATGGGGATGTCTACTAATGTTGTTTAACCCATCATCCCTGTCCCCAGGGGTACAGAGAAGCCTTCAAAGTACACTCTCACCCACCCTGGAGATATGGGGATGTCTACTAATGTTGTTTTAAAACCCATCATCCCTGTCCCCAGGAGTACAGAGAAGCCTTCAAAGTGGGCCCTCTGTCATCCTGGAGTTATGGGGATGTCTACTAATGTTGTTTAACCCATCATCCCTGTCCCCAGGAGTACAGAGAAGCCTTCAAAGTGGGCCCTCTGTCATCCTGGAGATATGGGGATGTCTACTAATGTTGTTTAACCCATCATCCCTATCCCCAGGAGTACAGAGAAGCCTTCAAAGTGGGCCCTCTGTCATCCTGGAGATATGGGGATGTCTACTAATGTTGTTTAAACCCATCATCCCTATCCCCAGGAGTACAGAGAAGCCTTCAAAGTGGGCCCTCTGTCATCCTGGAGATATGGGGATGTCTACTAATGTTGTTTAACCCATCATCCCTATCCCAGGAGTACAGAGAAGCCTTCAAAGTGGGCCCTCTGTCATCCTGGAGATATGGGGATGTCTACTAATGTTGTTTAACCCATCATCCCTGTCCCCAGGGGTACAGAGAAGCCTTCAAAGTTCTCTCTCTCCCACCCTGGAGATATGGGGATGTCTACTAATGTTGTTTAACCCATCATCCCTGTCCCCAGGAGTACAGAGAACCCTTCAAAGTACACTCTCACCCACCCTGGAGATATGGGGATGTCTACTAATGTTGTTTAACCCATCATCCCTGTCCCCAGGAGTACAGAGAACCCTTCAAAGTGGGCCCTCTGTCATCCTGGAGATATGGGGATGTCTACTAATGTTGTTTAACCCATCATCCCTGTCCCCAGGGGTACAGAGAAGCCTTCAAAGTACACTCTCACCCACCCTGGAGATATGGGGATGTCTACTAATGTTGTTTAACCCATCATCCCTGTCCCCAGGGGTACAGAGAAGCCTTCAAAGTACACTCTCACCCACCCTGGAGATATGGGGATGTCTACTAATGTTGTTTAACCCATCATCCCTGTCCCCAGGAGTACAGAGAAGCCTTCAAAGTGGGCCCTCTGTCATCCTGGAGATATGGGGATGTCTACTAATGTTGTTTAACCCATCATCCCTGCCCCCAGAGGTACAGAGAACCCTTCAAAGTGGGCCCTCTGTCATCCTGGAGTTATGGGGATGTCTACTAATGTTGTTTAACCCATCATCCCTGTCCCCAGGGGTACAGAGAACCCTTCAAAGTACACTCTCACCCACCCTGGAGTTATGGGGATGTCTACTAATGTTGTTTTAACCCATCATCCCTGTCCCCAGGAGTACAGAAAAGCCTTCAAAGTGGGCCCTCTGTCATCCTGGAGATATGGGGATGTCTACTAATGTTGTTTAACCCATCATCCCTATCCCCAGGAGTACAGAGAACCCTTCAAAGTACACTCTCACCCACCCTGGAGTTATGGGGATGTCTACTAATGTTGTTTAACCCATCATCCCTGTCCCCAGGAGTACAGAGAAGCCTTCAAAGTGGGCCCTCTGTCATCCTGGAGATATGGGGATGTCTACTAATGTTGTTTAACCCATCATCCCTGTCCCAGCTGTGAGGGCTTGCGTGCATCAGTGATGCTGAGAGCTAAACTATCCGTAGTTTAACTACTGGCAGGGTCTCCCAAGATGGACAGGTCTCAGCTGAGGTGCCAGACGAAGACAAACCACCCATCTGGGCAGCAGCAGAATGGGATAGTGTTGACGGCGGAGGATCACATTTCTGTGACAACGGCAACAAAACCAAAACTTAAACTGCGCGGAAGGAAGGCCCGGCAATCTACTTCTGTATCTTGCCATGAAAACCCAATGGATAGTTACAACAAAACAAATTGTGCTATGGTGCTGGAAGATGAGACTCCCAGGTCGGAAGGCACTCAACTAGCTACTGGGGAAGAGCTGAAGACTTTTCAGAGTAAAGCCAGCATTTATGATGTGGTTGGATCAAAGCCCTCGGGAAGTCTGACTACTGATGTAGCTGCGCATGAAATGAGAGTCAGAAGCTGTAAAGATGTCTTACACATTGGAACATGGAACATACGAAGCATGAACCAAGGGAAGTTGGAGGTGGTCAAGAATGAAATGGAACGTGTACAACTTGATCTGTTGGGTGTCAGCGAACTGAAATGGACTGGCATGGGGCACTTTGCATCAGATGATCACATGGTCTACTATGCTGGAAATGAAAGACAAAGAAGAAATGGTGTTGCGTTTATAATAAGAAGAAACTTGCAAGAACCGTAATGAAATACAATGCAGTCAGCGAACGCTTAATCTCTATTCGTCTACGAGGATTGCCTATCAACACAACTATAATTCAAGTATATGCCCCAACAACAGCTGCAGAAGAGAATGAAATTGAAGAGTTCTATGAACAAGTACAAGCTGAAATTGACAGAACATGCAAACAGGATATCCTGATAGTCATGGGTGACTGGAACGCAAAGTTGGCAACAAAGAAGAAGGCAAAGTAGTTGGAAAATATGGACTTGGCAACAGAAATGAAGCTGGAGAGAAAGATTGATAGAATTCTGCAAGACCAATGATCTATTCATCTCAAAACACCTTCTTCCAGCAACACAAGCGGCGACTGTACACATGGACTTCACCCAATGGATTGTATAAAAATCAAATTGACTACATCTGTGGAAGTCAACGATGGAAAAGCTCTGTAACATCAACCAAGACAAAACCTGGAGCTGACTGTGGTACAGATCATCAACTACTAGTATGCAAACTCAAGCTAAAGTTGAAAAAGAGCAAACCACTCCTGAATGCAGCAAAATATGACCTTGAGAATATACCACTGGAATTTAAAGACTGCCTGCAAAATCAATTTGCTGCTTTAGATACAAATGACAGAGCTCCGGAAGAGTTTATGGAATGACATCAAGAAGGTTGTGCTAGAAGAAAAGCGAGAAGTCTCTACAAAAGGTGAAAAAGCAAAAAACGGCCAAAATGGATGACGGAAGAAACTCTGAAAAATTGCCCAGAAATGCAGAGAAGCTAAAGCCAAAGGAGAAAGAAAGACAATCGTAGAACTCAACAGAGATTTCCAACGTGCAGCAAGACAGGACAAGGAAAAGTACTACAATGACACTTGCAAGGAAATAGAAGCAGAAACTATTAGAGGAAGAACAAGATCGGCTTTCCTAAAGCTGCGAGAGTTAAAGAAAAAGTTCCAGCCTCGAATTGGAATGTTACAAGATGCTCAAGGTTCTATGTTGAATGATGCTGAGAAGATCAAGAAAAGGTGGAAGGAGCATACAGAGTTTTTATATGATAAAGATCAAGTGGACCAACAGCCGTTTCAACCTATACCTTATGATCAGGAACCATTGGTGATGAAAGAAGAAGTTGAAGCAGCATTGAGAGCCTTATCAAAGAACAAAGCACCAGGCATTGATAGCATTCCCATAGAAGTATTGCAGCAATCTGATGGCAGCTGTTACCGTACTTACACGGCTCTGCCAAGAAATATGGAAGGACAACATCATGGCCAACTGACTGGAAAAGATCTGTGTTTATACCAATACTAAAGAAAGGTGATCCAACTGACTGTGGAAATTATCGCACAATCGCTCTGAATCCCACATGCCAGCAAGATTCTACTGAAGATTATTCAAAAACGAGACTACAGCCATACCTAGAACAAGAACTACCTGATGTGCAAGCAGGGTTCAGGAAAGGGCGAGGAACGAGAGACATCATTGCGGATGTGAGATGGATCCTTGAAAAGACTAAAGAATACCAAAAGGATATCTATTTGTGCTTTATCGATTATAGCAAGGCTTTTGACTGTGTAAACCATGAGAAACTCTGGACCACATTAAGAAGAATGGGTATACCAGAACACCTGATCGTTCTCTTGCGCAATCTGTACATTGATCAAGAAGCAACAGTTCGAACGGAACAAGGAGAAACAGAATGGTTTAAAATAAGCAAAGGTGTAAGACAAGGCTGCATACTTTCCCCCTGCCTGTTTTAATTTATATGCAGAACAAATCATCAGAGAAGCAGGACTGTATGAAGACAACAGAGGTGTGAAGATTGGTGGAAGACTCATCAACAACCTTCGCTATGCTGATGATACCACATTACTGGCTGAAAGTGAAGATGACCTGAAACATTTGCTTCTCACAATCAAAGAACATAGTCTCAAAATGGGCCTGCACCTTAATGTAAAGAAGACAAAGATCATGACAACTGGCAAAATCAACAGGTTCATCGTTGAAGGAGAAGAAATTGAAATCGTGAACAACTTTAACCTACTTGGATCAACTATCAATAAAGAAGCAACAAGGGGGGCGGAGCCTGATGTCCAACGGGGTAGACGCCTGGTGCTGAAGCTCCCGAGAGGCCTACACAGAATCCTGACTAAACTCCTGCAAAACTTCACTATTTTGCTTTAAAATCGCCGGGGCGCATCGGAGGGATGGCGGGACCTAAACCACACAGCGCCTAGATTTCGGCTCCCCCACTTCGTCGCACGGCAAACGCTCCAAAACGGAACTGCCTTCCCCGCATAAGATGGCGCCGCTCTGTGAGAGCCCTGAAATGCAGCGGGTGATACTCGAGGAGATTCGTGGTGTAAAGGAACTGGTACAATCCAACGGAGAAGCGATCCGCGCCATGCGTGAGGACCTTACCATGATGCAGGAAAGGCTCGAGGGCCTCTCGTTGCGCCAAGACAAAATGGCGGAGACTCTTGAATCGCACGCGGTGCGAATGGGGAAGATCGATAAAGCTGAACGCCAGATTTTGCTCCTTCAAAAGGAACTTGAAGATAGCAATAATAGAGCTCGTCGCAATAACATTCGACTCATTGGAGCTCCAGAGGGCGTAGAAGCAGGAGATCTGCGGGAATATCTGGGCAATATTCTACCCTCTCTATTGAAGACGACGTTTCTTAAGGACCTGGAGATAGATCGGGCACATCGTGTCCCCACTAATATGGCGCTCAACCGGACGACTCCCAGGCCCATCATTTTTCGGCTACTGCGCTATCAACAAGCTGAGCAAATTCTGGCTGCTGCCCGGGCTAATCATCACCTCGAGATAGATGGGCATAAAGTGTCTTTCTTCCCTGATCTCTCTAAGCCCACGATGGACCGCCGAAAGAAGCTTCTTGCTTATCGCCCCTCGCCTTCCAGCAACTGCAGGCCCGATTTGGTCTCCCTGTATCCGGCAAAGCTACGCGTTACGCTGCATCACCATACCAGGACCTTCGAGGATCCTGACCTCCTCGCTGCATTTTTTGGACTCTAAAGAAGCTGAACTGATGCGTTGATGTTACCATCAAGCTGTGTTGCTGTTCAAAGCTCTCTTAAATCTCTACCTCATTGGGGCCTATCGCAGTGATTTCGCTGCGGACGCGGTTGGACTGCTCTCCTGACCTACTTCTTTGAACCGCCATCCTGCTTCTCTGCACCCTTCGGTGGCTCCCGGGACTTGTTCCTGCTGCAGGGAGTATGGCCAGTATCGGGCCTTCTCTGGGGCTTCCCCCCGCAGACTCATGGTCGCCAGTAATAGTTGGGGTTTTGCTTCTTCTCTAGTGCACTTCGGTGCCTGTCTCTTTTTTTTGTGGTTTTTTTTTTGGTTTCTACCAAATGTTTATTATTTCTTGTCGTGTGTACAGTCATTTGCTACCAATATGCATAGTTTAGGGAATAATGTGCAACTTCATGTTCTCTCAGAATTTTGTATATTACTAGATGGCTTTCTGTAAGCTCTTATCATTGAATGTCAAAGGTATCAATAGTCCAATCAAAAGGAAGAAAATTCTTAGCTATTTGAATACTGAGCATGCTGATTTAGTACTGCTTCAAGAAACGCATTTAAATGCTAAAGAAACACTAAAGCTTAATGTCAAGCCTTATGCTGTTGTGGCGTATTCTCCCGCTGTTGCTAAACGCTGTGGTGTTGCCATACTTGTTAAGAAATCCCTGCAGGCCACCGTGCTAGATATTAGCTCAGATAATGAGGGTAGATGGGCTCGCGCTCATCTCAAAGTGGGGGATCTAGAATTCACGTGTATTTGTATTTATGCTCCAAATGTTGACAATCCTGGTTTTTTTGCTAAAATTGCACAAGCTGCGCAAGCCTCCGCTCATACCCCACTATACTGGGAGGAGACTTTAATCAGGTCCTCGACCCTTTGGTGGATCGGCAGCCGCCTAGAACCTGTGGTCCACCCAAGAGTCTCTCCATACTTACAGCTATGATCGCTGATTTGGCTTTGGTGGACATATGGAGGTTATTGATCCTTCTGATTTGGATTTTACCTTTTTCTCCGCTCCTCACCAATCACAATCCCGAATAGATTTTTTTTTTTATCTAAAACATTGGTATCGCAGATTGGTATGGCTAAGATTCACCCCTTGCACATTTCAGACCATGCTGCCATATCTTTTACGATACACACTGCTGCGCAAAATGCAAGTCCCCGAGCATGGTCTTTTGATAGGTCCTCTCCTAGACCAACAGGATTTTCAAACTGTAATACGGGCTGCCATACAAGATTACTTTCATTTTAACTCTCCCCTTGACACAACGAACTGGGCCTGGTGGGAGGGTTTTAAGGCGTCTATTCGAGCCACGGTGACTAGTTTATCAAATCCGTCTTGGGAAACAAAGAAGGCAACAATTGGTGATCCTTGAACAACAGATACAGGCTGGTGAACGTATTCTTACGTCCCGAACAGACCCATGTGTTCTGCTTCGTTTGCAACGTCTCCGTTTTCAGTACAACAAGATTTTGCATAATGCCGCTGTTAGAAATATAGCATCCCAGCAGGGATTGTATTACCGGGAAAATAATCGCGCTGGTAAACTACTAGCTAATGCTTTGAAGGGGAAAAAAGAAGCCAAACGGGTAGCAGCTCTCCGAAGCCCATCTGGGAATGGCCTTGTCACAAAAGATCATGAGATTTTAGAGCTTTTTCGCGATTTTTATGCTAGCTTGTATAAATCTGAATGTGAGTTTGTTCCTGAACATTTCGACCGCTTGTTAGCTGGTGTACAGCGTCCTACTCTCTCGGCTGAGGAATGCACGGCCCTTGATCATTCGTTTACTCTTGTGGAATACAGGATGCAATTAAAAGATGTGCCTCCGGCCGTGCTGCGGGTCCAGACAGCCTTCCGGCTGAGTTCTTCAAAACTTTCAGCTCTGATCTGGCCCCGTTTTTGCAGCAATACTTTACTACCCTAGTAGCCGACGGATCCTCCCTTGGTTCCTTTTCAGAGGCCAACATAGTGGTCTTTGAGAAGGAGGGGAGAGACCCACACCTGACAGCCAATTACCGACCCATCTCCCTGCTTAACGCAGATTATAAAATCTTCGCCACTATTCTTTCTACTCGGCTCTCTCACAAAATGACCACTTTAATACATCCAGATCAATGTGGATTTATTCCCGGCAGATCAACTGCTGATAATGCCAGGACTCTTTGTCATGTACTAACTAATATGGCCTCCATCGATCGTCCATTGGTTGGCCTTTCCCTATATGCCGAAAAAGCCTTTGACCGGCTAGAATGGCCATTCCTATTTGCGACCCTCCGTTGGTTTGGTTTTCGGCGATAATTTTTCTCCCGTTGCCTTCAAGTGCTATACTCTCAACCAACTGCTAGTGTCTGTGCCAACACATTGAAGTCCCAGCCATTTTTACTGCAAAGAGGCACCCGTCAGGGTGCCCACTTTCCCCCTTACTTTTTGATCTTGCGTTAGAACCCCTAATCCTGTTAATCCGTCAGTCTCCACATATCCACGGCGCCCTTTCCCCGTCGGGATATAAAAGTCTCAGCGTATGCAGATGATCTTATGCTTTTTGTTTCCTTAGACTCCGTATCTGTTGTTCTGGATCTAATTGACCGCTATTCTCAACTTCAGGTTACAAATTAATTGGACCAAATCAGTCGCCTTTCCCCTAAACCACCAGGTTCACCAAGCAGACTTGCAAACCTTTCCTTTTGTATGGCAGCCCGTATGGTAAAATATTTAGGGGTACATTACTGTTATCCTCTCGAAGAAACCGTCGCTTTTAATGTCAAAAATTTAATCACCAAGGTCCGTGAGCTCACCCAACGTTGGTCTCCACTTACTCTTACGTGGTGGGGCCGTATGGATACCATAAAGATGATGATTGTTCCCAAGGTTAATTATGTCTTAGAAATGTTACCGTGCCTTCTCCCTCGACATACCTACAAAGATATCGAGGGCCTGTTGATCAGATTTTTGTGGCAGAACAAACCGCCTAGAATAGCGAAACATAAACTTCAGTCAGATAAGGAACATGGTGGGATAAGATTTCCTGATTTTTTCAACTATCACCTCTCTTTTCTTCTCAAACAGGGTGCCCGTTGGTTGGACGCTTCTTTCCCGTCCAGACCAATATGGTTAGATATAGAAGAAGATCTCTGTAAGCCATTCCACTTAGCTATCTCCCTGGAATGACTTTCCCACTGGATGCCCACTATCCACCAATGCTCCTGGATACACTTCGCTCCTTCAATGTTCTCATCAGCTCCCTAGATTCCCTAGCTTGCCCACTAGATAGGCTTCCAATTTGGCATAATGCTCGATTCCAAATTCAACATAAGCCGGTGGCCTGGAGTCCCTGGTATTCCAGAGGCATCTGGACTCCCAATCAACTGTTTCACAATGCTCGCTGGAAGTCCATTAATGAGCTCCATTGTGAGTTTGGCCTTCCTTCTAAATACTATTTTCAACTGCTTCAGTTGCAGCACTGTCTCAAGAGTGCTGGGGTTTTTTCCCCCACTAACTCCTCATGACCAAGGGATAACTGAGGTGGTCTCCTTTATTGGGGCTCAGTCCGGTGTTGCTTCCACCTTTTATAAAACTCTTTGTGCTCCTCAGAATGCTGTCCCCCCTTCTGCACAGCAGACTTGGGAGCGAGAATCGGGTGTAACTCTAACCCCTGAACATTGGAACCTCTTCTGGAGCAAAGTGGTTCGTGTTTCCCGCTCGGCTTCCTTAACCCAGACGCTTTTCTTCTTTGCCATCGCTGTTTCTATACCCCTGATAGACTGGCCAAATGGACTTTCACTCTGAGTAATCAATGTTGGACTTGCCATGCAGCTACAGGCACCCTCACTCATGTCATGTACGAATGCCCCGCACTACAACACTACTGGAGCCGGGTCTGGGGTCGTATTCAATCTATCTTACACTTTACTGAACCACTCTCCTGGAAAATAGTGGGACTCGTTCTGCAGCGGGCATCCCCTCCTCCTCTCCCGAAGTCTGCTTACTTCCTCCTTGACTTTCTAATGGGTATTGCAATATCGTTAATCATGAAATATAGGAAAAATAGCTCTTCACAGAGTCGTCTAGCATGGTGGAATTGTGTCTGTATATATAGTAAGTTTGAACAAATTCCTCGTAGGGCTACCCCTTCCCTTCAGTCCCTCTACCAGGTGTCTAAATGGAAATTACTCACAGATTTCGTGCAGTCGGCCAAATGCTCGCACTTGACTGTCTATTTATATCTCTCTCTTGATCCATAGTATATCATGACTGTTATGTTTATGTTCTAACATAATTGCTATGGACCCCATGCCTGGGTTAATATCTTTTCTTTTCTTTTTTTTTTATTATCTAGAGAAGATCATAGGGGGGGAGGGTTTGATGGGGTTATTTTCCGGTTTATTCCATTTTAATTTGATGCAATCATCCTTGTTTTATTACTGTGTGTATTGTTATTGTTATAAAATGAAAATAAAAGTTTAAAAAAAAAAAAATAAAGAAGCAACAAGCAGTCAAGAAATCATACGACGCATTGCTCTTGGCAGAATGGCTATGAAAGACCTAGATAAGATTCTCAAGAGCAGAGATGTCTCTCTCCATACAAAGATTCGACTTGTTCAAGCCATGGTATTTTTCAATAACATCATATGGATGTGAAAGCTGGACAGTGAAAAAGACAGGAAGAAAATTGATGCCTTTGAATTATGGTGCTGGCGGCGAATACTGTGTATACCATGGACTGCCCGAAGAACAAACCAGTCGGTACTAGAGGAGATCAAACCTAAGCTTTCTTTAGAAGCTCAGATGACAAGACTTCGACTTTCATACTTCGGACACATCATGCGAAGAGAGAGATCATTAGAGAAAGACATCATGCTTGGCAAGATAGAAGGTCAACGCAAAGAGGAAGGCCAGCAATGAGATGGATCGCTACAATAACAGCAGCTACGGGTACCAGTCTGTCAACAATGAGCCACCTGACTGAAGACCGAACACAATTTAGGATAGCTATCCAGAGGGTCGCCATGAGTCGACTCCGACTCGACGGCACTTAACAACAACTAATGTTGTTTAACCCATCATCCCTGTCCCCAGGAGTACAGAGAACCCTTCAAAGTACACTCTCACCCACCCTGGAGATATGGGGATGTCTACTAATGTTGTTTAACCCATCATCCCTGTCCCCAGGAGTACAGAGAACCCTTCAAAGTGGGCCCTATGTCATCCTGGAGATATGGGGATGTCTACTAATGTTGTTTAACCCATCATCCCTGTCCCCAGGGGTACAGAGAAGCCTTCAAAGTACACTCTCACCCACCCTGGAGATATGGGGATGTCTACTAATGTTGTTTAACCCATCATCCCTGTCCCCAGGGGTACAGAGAAGCCTTCAAAGTACACTCTCACCCACCCTGGAGATATGGGGAGGTCTACTAATGGTGTTTAACCCATCATCCCTGTCCCCAGGAGTACAGAGAAGCCTTCAAAGTGGGCCCTCTGACAACCTGGAGTTATGGGGATGTCTACTAATGTTGTTTAACCAATCATCCCTGTCCCCAGGGGTACAGAGAACCCTTCAAAGTACACTCTCACCCACCCTGGAGTTATGGGGATGTCTACTAATGTTGTTTAACCCATCATCCCTGTCCCCAGGAGTACAGAGAAGCCTTCAAAGTACACTCTCACCCACCCTGGAGTTATGGGGATGTCTACTAATGTTGTTTAACCCATCATTCCTGTCCCCAGGAGTACAGAGAAGCCTTCAAAGTGGGCCCTCTGTCATCCTGGAGATATGGGGATGTCTACTAATGTTGTTTAACCCATCATCCCTATCCCCAGGAGTACAGAGAAGCCTTCAAAGTGGGCCCTCTGTCATCCTGGAGATATGGGGATGTCTACTAATGTTGTTTAACCCATCATCCCTGTCCCCAGGGGTACAGATAAACCTTCAAAGTGGGCCCTCTGTCATCCTGGAGTTATGGGGATGTCTACTAATGTTGTTTAACCCATCATCCCTGTCCCCAGGGGTACAGAGAACCCTTCAAAGTACACTCTCACCCACCCTGGAGTTATGGGGATGTCTACTAATGTTTTTTAACCCATCATCCCTGTCCCCAGGAGTACAGAGAAGCCTTCAAAGTGGGCCCTCTGTCATCCTGGAGATATGGGGATGTCTACTAATGTTGTTTAACCCATCATCCCTGTCCCCAGGGGTACAGAGAAGCCTTGAAAGTACACTCTCACCCACCCTGGAGATATGGGGATGTCTACTAATGTTGTTTAACCCATCATCCCTGTCCCCAGGAGTACAGAGAACCCTTCAAAGTACACTCTCACCCACCCTGGAGATATGGGGATGTCTACTAATGTTGTTTAACCCATCATCCCTGTACCCAGGAGTACAGAGAACCCTTCAAAGTTGGCCCTCTGTCATCCTGGAGTTATGGGGATGTCTACTAATGTTGTTTAACCCATCATCCCTGTCCACAGGGGTACAGAGAGCCCTTCAAAGTACACTCTCACCCACCCTGGAGTTATGGGGATGTCTACTAATGTTGTTTAACCCATCATCCCTGTCCCCAGGAGTACAGAGAAGCCTTCAAAGTACACTCTCACCCACCCTGGAGTTATGGGGATGTCTACTAATGTTGTTTAACCCATCATCCTGTCCCCAGGAGTACAGAGAAGCCTTCAAAGTGGGCCCTCTGTCATCCTGGAGATATGGGGATGTCTACTAATGTTTGTTTAACCCATCATCCCTATCCCCAGGAGTACAGAGAAGCCTTCAAAGTGGGCCCTCTGTCATCCTGGAGATATGGGGATGTCTACTAATGTTGTTTCACCCATCATCCCTGTCCCCAGGGGTACAGAGAACCCTTCAAAGTGGGCCCTCTGTCATCCTGGAGTTATGGGGATGTCTGCTAATGTTGTTTAACCCATCATCCCTGTCCCCAGGGGTACAGAGAACCCTTCAAAGTACACTCTCACCCACCCTGGAGTATTTATGGGGATGTCTACTAATGTTGTTTAACCCATCATCCCTGTCCCCAGGAGTACAGAGAAGCCTTCAAAGTGGGCCCTCTGTCATCCTGGAGATATGGGGATGTCTACTAATGTTGTTTAACCCATCATCCCTATCCCCAGGAGTACAGAGAAGCCTTCAAAGTGGGCCCTCTGTCATCCTGGAGATATGGGGATGTCTACTAATGTTATTTAACCCATCATCCCTGTCCCCAGGGGTACAGAGAACCCTTCAAAGTGGGCCCTCTGTCATCCTGGAGTTATGGGGATGTCTACTAATGTTGTTTAACCCATCATTCCTGTCCCCAGGGGTACAGAGAACCCTTCAAAGTACACTCTCACCCACCCTGGAGTTATGGGGATGTCTACTAATGTTGTTTTAAAACCATCATCCCTGTCCCCAGGGGTACAGAGAACCCTTCAAAGTACACTCTCACCCACCCTGGAGATATGGGGTTGTCTACTAATGTTGTTTAACCCATCATCCCTATCCCCAGGGGTACAGAGAACCCTTCAAAGTGGGCCCTCTATCACTCTGTGGATATGGGGCTGTTTGCCAATGTGGTTTAAACCATCCCCCCTATCACCAGGTGTACACGGAGCCCAGCTGGGTCGGGCAGCAAGCACCATGGGGATATGGTGCAGTATGCCTATGCTGTTGGAACCTGTCCCTCCATCACCAGGGGACCTGATAGCTGCCTAATCATTCCTGGGCAACACCCTGTTCTCAGTTTGTCTCTGATGCTGATGTGGTGCTGTAGGACACACCAGACCTAGGGGGGTGGGAAAGCAGACTGTGACGGAGGGTATGTCAGTCCGGATTATGTTTCTAGGCTATGGTGGGTAGGTTGCACATCTCACACAGTCCTTGGGGTGCACGACAGTCGGCCTGTGAGAACGACAGCTGACGAGCACTCACATAGTGATGATCTCACACCTCCCACAGCCAGTTCCATTCATGTGGAGACACACACAGGGGTGCAATATTTGATCAGGTGCAGTCCAACAGGTATCCCATCCATACCGGACTCTGAATCGCACTGCACTGTGTTGACCAGGGAACCATGGATGGTCAAATAACACCTCCACAGGGCCCACACACAATGGGATCATCTCCCATGCTCACACAACTAGGGTGCCCCCACCAGTGTGGACCATGTTCCACACCTCCATGTCCAACACATACCTACATACCTGTATCAGCTGATAACCCTGAAAATAAGGGATTTGTCAACACATACACAACATTGCCCCCAGGGGATGTGACACCCTCGCACATACTCCCTGTCCCTCTCACACTCTCCCACCCCCTATACCCCACCCCTTTGTCTCCCTCTCTCCCCCACCATTGCAAACATGACGTGCCTAGGGTGATGATATGGGGTGGGGGTGGGGAAGCCTGTAGGTGCTGGGCAATGCTGCTGGCTGGTGTCCCATATGATGATGCCTGCAGACCCCCGACAGGCTCCGTGGGTCCCGCCCTCACACACATAGGCAGGCCTATGCACACATTTCCCAGGGATCACCTGTCACAAGTGTGTGACTGTGCAGGAAATACAGAACCACACAGCAGGGCACAGGGAGCAGGGTGACAGTGGCCAACCATGAATATGGGTATGTTAACTATCCACCTGTGCAGAAGGGTAGGTAATGACCCCAAACAATGTTGTTTATCAACAGGTGGAGGATCTGAGGAAGAAGGCGCGTGAACTACGGCAGTTCCATGGAGACTTCCTGGCGCGCTATAGCAGGGGTCACAGACACCCAATGATGGTGAGACTGGACAGGCATGACTCTCAGTTTATAATGTCACATTGGCCCACCAACGTGTGTGTTTAATGCATCTGTAGATGTGTAACGTAACACTCATGTACGTTTTGATATGTCTGTTAACTTTCACAGGGGGAGAGGAAAGCAGCGGCGAGGGCCACACATCGGCCTACTCACTCCGGCGGCCCACCACCCACCGTGCAAGGGAGGTGGAGGTGGTGGTGGTGGAAAGCGAGACGGAGGTGGAAGAGGGATCCCAGATCGAGCTGGTGGAAGAGGAGACGGAGGAGGAGCAGCAGATGGGGGCGGGGGGGAGGAGGAGAGGGAGGAGGAGCACTTGACGGTGGTGGGGGGTGACGAGATGGGAGAGGAGGAGAGGCCCCCACAGGCACACCCAGAGGGTGATGCTGCTGGCAGGAGGGCGGCTGCGGGTGAGGGGGGCAATGTGCAACCTGTGTGTGGGGGGGTGCTGGGGTGGGCCGAGAGGGTGGCTGAGAGTGTTTTGGGAGGAGGACAGGGTTGGGGGGGTGCGGGGGAACACAGACAGCACAGGGCTACGTGGGCCCCCGTCAGACACTTGCAGGTGGAAGCTGGGGATAGGCATCGTCGCACAAACATGTCATCCACGGCCCACGGCATATTGCATGGCACATGCCAGCACACAGACCACGGGAACCATTTGCCTATGTGCTGGCAGGTGCATGCATGATGTGCTGGGGCAATTGATGATGTGCGGCGCGACGTACGCCTAGTCTTTCATGCACTGCAGTGTCTGACGGGGGCTGTCCGGCAGGTGTCCGCCGATGTTGCGCAGCTGCAATGTCGGCGGGCATCTTCCGAAGGGCGTCACAGGCCACTCTGAGAACACCTGTGATGTGCACATGTGCCCTGTGCTGTGCTGTGTTCCACGCACAAAATGGGGATGTTTGTGTGGTGGCATGTTGCCAATGTTTAAATGTTCTATAATAAACATTTGTTTTTGTTATGTGGTATCAGTGTCATGTGTCTCCCTCATCCACCCACCTTGGATTAATGCCTGGGATATGTCTGTGCATCTGGACAGGCTGTGGAGGCTGACATGGCTGGCAGACATGGACTGCTTACACATGCCGTCATGGGGCGTAAACGTGTGCAGTGGCTAAGGGCCAGGGAAGCCGCATGGGATGTTGAAGTGTGAGGGGGATCCCAGAAACAGCCATGCTGTTGGGTGGATTGGACTGCTAACAAATGTGTCAGCGGAGGGAGGAAGGCAACATAAGCTGCTACGCATGTCTGCCTGTGCCACATGCATACCTTGGGGGGGGGGGCAGACATGTTCCCACTGTTGTCTTTGATATAGGCTATGACCACAAATATGGAACCAGGTATGCTGCAGAGGGGGGGGAGGGGGGTGATGCCGCTGACGACAGACCATGAGGTATGGGAACAGTACACCTGAGGCAACATGGGTCAGTGTGTGTGTGAGGAGGACCCCTACAGCCAAGGGGCTGTGACTATGGACTGTGTAGGTGACACATAGCATGTCGTGCCGTCTGTTCTGCAACACCTGGTGGAGCAGCTAATGCGACAGGCACGGGTCTGCTGATCAGAGACACGACATGCATGTGGACACCCACATAGGGGACCAAAGGGACACAAATTGCAATGACACGTATCATGTATGTTGTTCAAAACATTTATTTACACACCTAGGCACCACGGCGTGGCCTGCCCTTTCTGGCACGTCACAAAACCCTACCCCCCTTGTGCTGCACCCTCCCCCTCATCTTGTGCTTGTGGAGGTGGTGGCGGTGGTGGTGGTGGCGGTGGTTGTGCATATCTCTGCAGTATGGCATGTATCCCCTCCAGGGCCACACACATTCTTTCAAGTGGCATGTCCCTGATAGCCTGCCGCAAGTGGCAAATCTCCCAGCGTGTTGGCATCGATAGACTGGCGCACAGCTGCCAATTCACGACAGATGCCTGTAGGGGGGAAGCAAGGGTGGTGTGTGATATACCTCCCAAGAAACACACAACAAGATGACTCATATAACACATGATCGTCATTGTGAATGTACAAACTATAGTATGCACGCGGATATGGTTATGAACACGCAATGTCAGAAAGGTGTATGTCAATGCCACACACAGCACATGGTTGATCTATGTGATGTGGATGGCACACACAGGGATACACAGGTTGCCCACACACCCCCACGTGCTGCAGATATTGGAATAGGCCTGTGGACACATAGCACACACATGTCCCATTGTGCAGTGTGGCGGAGCGTGTTCGATGGACAGCAAACACACCTGTGGATACGTCGTGATGCAGAGAGATAGAATGTGCACAGCCAACCCATGTGGGACCACATTTGGGGGGATACACACAGCATGGACAGGGTAACAGGTGTAGCGCCATTGACTATGAGGGATGGGGTTGGCGCAGCAGGATCACATCCCGTACATGGGCAGGTCCACCAATGCCACATGTGTCTGATGGCAGAGGGGTCCACATACACCCAGTGGTTAAGGACCTGGGGTCAGATAACAGTGCATGTACACCTTGGTACACATGTGGAGGCTGGCACAACGAGCATGGAGAGGACCAGATGGTGCAGCACAGGGTGACACAACGCAAAATGGCGACTACAGGGTCATGCTGAGCATGCAACAGCATGTGGTGAGCCCTCGGGAGGAGTGAGTCACAGAGATAGGGGGGGGCCCTCCCTTAATGTGTTTGGCAGGCAGGGGTGCCACCTGTGAGCTGTCTAGTCATCAGGACCCAGCATGGGGCACCAGATAACCTGTGTGATCCGGGGGGTTCGTCACAAACCATGCATTGTGCACCTCAGTGTCACATATACATGAACGGGACATGTTGCGAGCCCTGTCTGTATGTCCACCAGCCTAACGTAATTGTGGACATACATGCTGCCTCCAGGGACCTGTAAGCCTCCCAAACCATGGGTACAGGATCCTAGACCGTGTCCTGTCTGTACATCGTGCTATATGTGTGTCCTGATGTCATTCCAACTGAAAATGTCATGTGGTAGGAGTGGTCTACACCTGGTGATGCAGACCGAAGGGGATGGGGTCTGTGTGACGGTGCATGACATACATGTATGTTTATTTACTTTTTGTTTTTAATTATTTTAAAATGTTTATATACCGCGCTATTTGTTATCAGTGCGGTTTACATACAACAAGGGTTGCACAGTCAGAAGCCTGTTCTGTGCTTACATTGTAACAGGAGTTTTAAACTTGGAACATACATTGTAACAGGAGCATAAACCTGGAGCAACAGGGGAACTATAAACATATGTACAAAATATAATTAGATTTGGATTGTATATACAGGAGGTCTAAGGCGGGTTCAAGATACTTGTGACAGGGTGCGGTTTGTAGACATTGGCAGGTGGGTGAGATGAGGTGGGGTGGATGCATGAGCAAAGTGAAGTAGGAAGATGTGGTGTTTAATTGCCTTACGGAACTGCATAAGGCCTTTGATGGATCTAATTTCAGGTGGAAGTTCGTACCAACATTTTGGGGCATAGAAGGCGAATGTTCTTTTCTTGGGTCTAGGTATGTCATCTCTGATTCCCCATGGCCCATGTGACAGTTAACATGAGTAGTTACTGGGCCACGGCTGGGCTACAGTGATGAAGCTCAGTTGTGCAAGTGCTATGCTATTCGTGGGGTATTGTCACACAACATGATGCAGCCTGAAACTGCATACCTAGTAGGTCTGCATCCGTAGGTGTACACTCACCCTAGGCTCAATGTTCCCTCTAATTGTCTGTAGGCTGTGTGCGCATAACATATCAGCTGTGCAGCTTTTGAAGCAAGGTTCAATTTTTGTGCACCACATAACGACACTCGGAGTTATATACTTTAAGATTTGACTACACGTCAGAATACAGTATGTACACCACATTGATTTTAATTAAATGAAATGAAAATGGACAATTACTAAATGAAGCGGAATATGTCTAGTAATTACAATCACAACTTTTAATTTTAAGAACGACTATGTTGTTTTCTATCAGAATCAGAACCATAATTTTGTGCACTCTGCTGTAAAGTATGTGCGCTCACTCGGCGAGGTGTGTGCGCGCGCACACGCGCACAGCTTAAGAGGGAACAGTGCCTAGGCTGTTATGGTGTTTGTCACATTAACATCCGCTAACATACGTCGTAACATTGGCTTGTTTCTGGGCAAAATGTATCCCGTCTGGAGCTGAGACGCACACATGTGGACAGCTTTGGAGCGGTATTTTGTCCCTACATCCAGCACATGCACACCCCCCACACAGAGAGTAGTGGGTTGTGGCGTTGGTGCCTGTCACGTTCCGTTTTTACCATTGGTCCGCTCTCTAGGCTGTGCACATGGTGTGTGCACTATCACGACGTACTTTGCCAAGTCAATCTAAGGCACACTACTGTATGACATAGGCCACGGAGAGAAGGTATGTGAGTCAGCTCAACATCAACAACTACGTGCTCAGATGTATAGATGTGGTGTGTAGGTATGGTTTGCCATCAGGTTCTACCAATAGTTTGTACTGGCATGCAATGGTTGCTGGGGCAGGCTATACTACCACTGCAACTCAACCCACCCGGACATGTACTCGCAGCAGCTAGGTTGTGTACACCACCCCATTGCCGCTCTCTGTGGTGTGTATACACATTAAACATTACTGCGCATGGGATGCAGCTAGCTGTATTATCTGATGGGTCAATCACATATACATACAGAAGGCATTGGGGGTGAATTGCTTCTGCTTCTCACGTAGCCAGCCTTCTTGTGGGCATCGCTGCCTGAGGATGTTTTGGCAGTGGGCTCTGGAGCTCCCCCCATGAAGGTCATCCTCCAGACTGCACAAAAATCATCCTGCTTGTGGTCTGTCCTACAGTAACACAGACAAAAACAACGGGGTAGGCCGGTACCTGTTCGACTAGACCAATACCCAATTGTTGTGGTAGGTGCTCAATCTGTGGCATAGCAGGGATCTCTCCCCGGAACATGGGGGTCCGCTGGCCACCCGACATTACAGGCCTCTGCCTCCACTCCTCCTCCCCCTTCCCTACCACGGATGTGAGGGACGGCCACGATCATCGGCCCGCTCCTGCCGGCCACGCGCCTCACTCGTCCGCACGGGTGTCGGGCAGCGACCTCCTCGCGTCATGTGTGCAGGGCATGGTGCTGGTAGTTCACGTGTCCGGCTGGTAATTGTGGGTGGCAAAGCGACATGATAGCATCCCATATGTTTACGCAGTACAAGGTCTTATGTAGCTACGTGTGTGTCCTGGCAGACAACAGCATATCCTGCATGGATGTGGGAGACCCAGTGCATGTGTGCTGCATAACAGGTCGCCTTCACCCTACATCACCCCGTGCGCATACCTGTCGGTAGCCAACATGTACGGCTGCCCCAGGGGAAGTGCAGGTGTGTGTTTTAGGTCCGGCACACCTAGTTTGTTTTCACCTGGCCTTCGAGCTTAAGGCAGCTGATAATTGTGGCAGTTGAATCCCCCATGCCTACTAGTCTGTCACTTTACGCCGCCATCCTGGGCCAACGATCTATGTCGCACGTTCATGCGGCTCTGCTCCTTTCTCACACTTCCACGCTGTAGTTTCTTTCTACTCATCTCCCCCCCTGTTTGATTGTGCTATTTCCATTGAGCAAGGCCATATTGATCCCCGTCGGCTGGGACATACTGTTGAGCAATACTGCTAGGCATGTGTCTGGCAGTGACCTACTGTGCATCGAGCAGCTTAATGTAAGGGCATCTTGTTGGCCCATTGACAGGCACATGTATGGCAATGTTGCGTATGGTATGTCAGAAAAAAAAAAAAAAAAAAAAAAAAAAAAAAAAAAAAAAAAACATAAACATGCACCGGCCCTCACAGGCTCAATGCTATTATTACAGGAGGGCTGATGAGCACTGTTGGGGGGGGGGGTAGTGTAAGGGCTCTGGTACAACGTGGAGATGTTTGTGACTAGGTGCAGGGGACTGAGGGGGATGGAAGGGACTATCATGTGTTGAATGTGTCCCTGGGCAGGCATATGACATGTCAAAGTCGGGAGTGTGAAACGGCCAGGACAATACAAAGACGGTGTGGAAGTCTCGAGGGACAAGACAACATGTATATACTCTTTAGTAGACAGTATGTCATTGTCCGCAGACACAGGCGCAGTTTCCGTGTGACTGTCCACTAGTGGGGCAAGAGTGGTCCGACAACACATCTGCCGTTATCCAACGCATCTCAGGGCACATAAGACCGTGTATTCCTACACCCTGCCAATGGTCATTGTCATATGCCGGCGATCAGTGGAAGGTCCCCATACAGTCATGTGGGCTGTTCTTAGTGGGGACTGCTGTAAAGGTGTCCAGGTCGTATCCTATCAATGCCTGTGGGAGAGTCATGCTGTTCTAACCCGTGCATTCACATGTGGCTATACTCACATCCTTTATCTAACAACGTGTCACATATGTCGCACAAATCGTTTTCTCACCTGCTTGCTCAGTATGTACTGTGTTGCGGTGAAGGAGGGTGATAGCACAGTTATATGATTTAGAAGGCGTCATGTTTGTGAATCTGCATTGCCAATCTGACGCCTGCCATGATCTTGCCAGTCCTCCAACTGCTCCATGATTTTAGGTGAACCGTTTCTCGTTCGACCTGTCTGTTAAAGGTTTGATGGGCTCCTGGGTGTAGGTGTTATCCTGTATGAATGAGGTGGAGGAGCACGTGTCAGGGGCTAGCGTACTGCCGTCCTGCGGCGTGCCAGCACCTATCAAGCCCTATGTTGGCGGGTAACCGTGCGAATGTTTGTGGGATTGCACACAAGCTATGTATTTTGTCCTAGCAGGTCCGCCCGGAGTCTTGTAATAAGGGGGAGGGTGTGATGTTGGCTTGATGCTTACCTTTGGGGTGCGCGTGTGTGTTTGTGTTGGAAGCAGGAAAGGGGGGGGGGGGGGGGTGTGCAGGTGTACAGCAAGCAGGACCTCTGACACGCAGGCATGGGTACATGATGGGGCTTGGTAGAGATTTATGGGGTGTCTCGCATGTGGCAAATGTCTGCCATTTACACAATGGCTATTTGCACCAAGGTATGGAGAGGTGAAATATATGCGTAGTCATTACGTACCTGCTATGTCATTCGATACTGCTGTATCCAGGGGGCCACACAGCAGGGTAAGACGTCCATATTGTGTTATATTGGCCCAGGAGCCCTGGTCTGCAAGCTGGTCTGCTCTAGGGGTCGTGAGGTCATAGGGATGGTATTGGGGGGGGCCCTCGCTCTCGCACCTGTGCCACTGGGCATGGGCTGTCCGTTGCTGCCACAGCAGCGTGCTGCTGCGTCACGGAGCGGTCCCTCGTTTGATATCAGAAATACGACTCTTCTTTAGACAGCTCATGTCCTCACAGAGGAGCCCCCTAGCGCTCGGCAACTTGCTCTGCGTATTCTCCTCCCGCTACACCCGCATTTAAGCGGGTCCTGTCTGTATCTTGTGTCGGGCTCCTCTTGCTCTGGGCCTCCCAAACAGAGCCTCATGTTCTCGAGGACCGTAGGGGGGGGGGGCGCGAGGGAGGTTGTGGTGTTCCTTCATTGAATCTGCAGAATCCGTGTGGGCCCCCTGCCTCCTATTGGTCTCAGGTACTACTTGGGGACCCTTTTCCTCTTTCCCAGTGTGGGTCGGCTGGGTGCAGCCTGGCCGCTGTGTTTGTATGGGCCCTGCTTCTTGGCTCATGCCGCCATAGCCCCTGGCCGTCCTGGTCGCCCAACTGGTGTGCCGTTGCACCTTCGGCTTGCAACATTTCTTCGCTCACGCCTCCCTTTCGCGCTCATTTCCTTTCTCTGTCACTTCTCTCTATCACTTCCGGCCTCTAGTATCCCCTCTCATCTCCTCCCTCTCTCTCATCCCTCTCCTCGTGTCGCACGTTCCCGCTCCATCTTTTCTCTATTCCCTCTCTTAATGTCCTGCTCTCGGCCTTCTTCTCTCCTCATCACTTCGCTCACAGACCCTTCGAGCCGTGCCACTGTCCACTGCTGCCGCTATGGCTCTTCACTCTCTGTCAAAAACGCCTGCCGCATCCATTCGCCCATCCTTCTTTGCTCCTCTCACATCCCCTGCGCCACCCACCCGACCTCACCCCGTTCACACACCTCACCCCTTCTCCCTCTGCTCTATCGCCACACCACGTCATTACACGACAAAACAGATATTAGCAGCAAGTCTACAAAATCACGAACACCAATATAACTGAACAGGTTACACATTCCCAAAATAGCGAGGAGATCAATTGACGACAATCCACTACACTCATCTGACACCCTGCCTCCAATACCTCCATGCTCTACCGTCCATGCTCTAACACTTGGGCCGGCTTACTCGGCTACGCTCCTCACTCCGTGCACTCATCCTCGTCAACGTGCAACTAGGCGTGGCAGGCGTCCTGATTTATATCGTTTCTAGACGGTTAACCGACTTACATTGCGCAATTAGTGCAACTGTGGGCGACTCGGCGATGCTTGTGCGCTACCGCGTATGTGACATTTAGCGTCATGGGGCGTGGCGTTGGTGGAGTGATGTGTCGTGCGCGGATACGCATGTGCATGCTGTTCGCGCATCGTGCGTTTGAGTGCGTGTGACGTCACGCACAGTTTGCTGACGCGATATGCACCTGGGCGCATCGCTATACGCCCCATGCTTACGTAACGAGTTGCACATGTAGCTGCGCCGGCCCACGATGATCAGGAACGGCCTCATGCGTAAGGGGTTGTGCAAGCATGGCGCAGCTGAAACAAATAGCAGGCAGATGCCAACTTAGGGCATTGCTGGGCAGCATGCGGCGAGGCCGCGGCAGCGTTGCTCATAACCGGACGCATTGCGGCAAGGTCATCGCGTATCAACATAACCTGGATACTATTCACGTGAGTGCAGATTTCGGATAGCACATTGAGGGTTGTCTTCCGTAGGGCGCGGTTGGTACTGGTTGGTTTGTCGAGTTAATCAGGGAGATTGAAAGGCAGCTGTTTCAGTCGGATTTGGATTCTTGTGATGTGCTCTATGGTATTGTTTCTGTATTTCTCTGTTTACATGTGCCTGTATTTGGTGTGGATCTAGTCTTGTTGTGGTGGTGTCTGCTGTAGTTGTGGCTGTACGTTTGCATTGTATCTGTTGGGGGCTGTTTTGTGTGTCTGCCCTTTCGTATGTGTGGGTTGTAAGTGTGTCCAGTGTTTCAGCGCCCGGTGTGGGTGTCGTTTTTGTGTGTGGTGTTTGTGATGTGATCCTGTAGTTCATCGGTCAGGCTGTTTATGGTTGCTTGCATGTGCTCCTGATACGGGGGCGGATGCTGGCGGTTCGCGCATGGACAGGGGAGATGGTGGCCTCATGGTGCTGTCCTTAGAAGGCGACAGGGCATGGGTGTAGACTCCGCAGCTACACACTCAGACCCCTCTGCAGTCCTGTGGGGGGGTGGTCCACAGCAGGTGCGGTGGCGTGGACGACGGGCAGACTTGCTGTTCTGAAGTCGTGTTCATGCCTCGGTCGAGCCTCGCGCTCTATAAACAGGTCCCAGAGTCCCCCCAGCTCCATGGGCATAGCGTGGAGGGAGTCCCCCTCGGTTGGTCTATCTCCCTGTAATGCGGCAGGACTGAGGCACAAGGTGCCCGCCCGTAATTCGGAGGGCTTCTATGTAGAATTTCTGCGAATCCTGTACCTCAGAAGGCCCCTCGACTGATTCGGAGTCACATGCCAGTACCAGGTTTAGAGTCAAGTCTCCCATCGTGCTGCCGATTACCTTTCTTTGCCTCTGGCTTTTTTCGCAGTCATCTGTGGCTCGTCAGTGGGTGGCATGAGCCGCCCGCAACCTTCTCACGCTGTCTCCACCAAGTACTCGCAATGGGTCCTATGGTCAGGTCGCGGGTGGGGAATTTACATAGCCGTGTCCTGCAGCATTGGGGTCATACAGTGAGGGGAACAACGCTGTAACGCGATGCCTTTGGAGGCGTTAGGGCTGGGATAAGCCACACGTGATGGGAGTTGCTATTGTATTGCGACTACATTTATGCCCTGGTCCCCCTGGTCGCCTAGAGACAGGGAGGTGGTGTTCCGGCACACGCGCAAACACCTACGCATATCCCTGAATGTTCAGTGTTGTATGTGATGCTAATCTGCATATTCTGAATGTGGTCGCCGCGGTTTGGCAGGGGGTCCACCCATGTACATCCTATATCCTGTCATCACGCAGCACTGTTTCGGGGCAATTTGGAGGAGGGACAATATGGGGACTGTATAATTGCTCGTGTTGAGTATTTCCATCTTTACACGTATTATGTGCTAGCCCTATATGTATTGGTTTATGTAACATCTGTTAATATAGGGCCTCTGATGTTTTGCCAGCTTTGCATTTGAAAAACGTAACCTCTACGTTTCAAAAGTACATATGACTGTTATGTGTTTAACATTGTTACAGGAGTGTATATTGTGGATTAACTAGGGACGCTTAATTTGAATTGAGATCATCAGGAATTGTGTGATAGCGGTTTGATCATACCCTGCTCATGTCTGTTCTGGGAAACTTAAGGCTCAGGTGCAGATGTGTGTCCTGTTGGCTCGGATTGGTACTAGTGTGTTGTGGTGGTGTGTGACATCTTGGCGCGCACATGAGGGGGGGGGGAAGGTTGCTGCCCCATCACACACGATGCCTGCTTGGATGGCTGTCTCATTTTCTGGTCCGCTTTTGTTATCTTTTCTATGTAACGTTTATGTTCTGGAGGCAATTCCACTACGACACCTATAGCCACCCGTGTCATGTGTTGTGTGAGGTCCACACAGCTTCACTCAGGTTACTGGGGTGTTGTCACACGCCCGGAGGTTGCAAGCGTATATACTGGGGGGGGGGGGGCTTACATCATGATGGGTTTTTCCTGCACCTTTAGCAACTGCAGAGTACAGTTTTTTGGTCATATGGATGGTCATAGATGGCCATGTTGGCCTGTTGTGGCGGCCGGGCAGGAGAGATACCTTTGGCCACTGCAGTATGTGTGGGATCATAGGCAGACGTTGTATGGTGCTGATCCTAATGTTGTTGAGGGGGCATTGTGGATGCAGGTGACAGTCGAGGGGCAAGGGAACTACATGGGTGACAATATCAGGTAGAGGTATTGGTCCTTGCTACATACCCAGGTAGGTACTCTTCTGGCCTCTGTCCCATGTGAATTGGTGCAAGGGCTCATGTTGGGCTACGGTGTGTCACTTGCTGTGGTCCATCAGTTTCAAGAAGGCTCTGAAGGCATGATGGAGACAGTGCAGAGGGTGCGCTACTGAAAGGATAGGTGATATCGCAGGAACCTAGCATATGGAGGTCAATATGCTCATTGTTTTGAGATGTGGTACGCTTTGGAGACAGGGGGTATAGCGGTGATATGGTTGTGACCTTGTGCAGACCTCTCTTCTAGGCATACATGGTCTGTTGAGTGGCGAGGCTCCATTCGGATTAGCATGCACAGTTTTGGGTTGTGTAGCCTTTCTGAGCATATACTGTTGAACGGAGGTGATATGTGTATTGGTGGTAGGAGATGTCCTTAACGTTTGGAGGTGGTCGAGATGAGGACAGGAAGCTTGCCAGTAGCAGATACGCATGTGTCGTCACAGACGATAGAGGGATTTGCTATAGGTACTAACTGGGACTGGTTTGTTTTGTTCAAATGGCAGTATGTAGCAGGGCTCGCATTAAGGCCATGTTTACCATTTAATATGCAACATATGTATTATGTTTTTGTACACGAAATGCATAGTTGCGTGTGATCCATATATGTCTGTCAGGATGTGTTCTGCACTTTGTTTCGGCAACTCCTCATACCTGTGTAAATGAGAGGTAACATGGGCACTCATGCATTGACATGGCAACATTTCTTTCTGCAGGTGGATGCAGGGTATGGGTGGTCGGCCGCCTGGGCTGGTCTGACCGGCGGCCTGTGCGTGCATCCATGCGAGGACACATGCAGAGCGGAGGTACAATGAGGTTCCCAACGCGCTCATCAGACGCGCTACTGTCATAGAGGCGCCAACCTTTGGGCGTGTTGAAAAGGGTCGCTTTCCAGTTGTCCTGTGATCGGACAGGCGGGGCCTTAGGCAATGAGTGTAGAACCTACTGACTGTGGCAGAGATTATCATTGCCTGTTTGGGCAATGTCCTGCACCACATTTGCTCTCAGGTCACAATATTCCTGCGAGATTCAATGAGGATCTGGATGATGATGCGTCAGCCATGCCCACGTCCCTGTAACGTGCCAGTGGTGTACACACAATAGGGCCAACAAGCGGTCAGGCGGAGGCTTGATTGCAGAGATCTTCTCTGGTACGTATTGGCGATGATATTACGCCCAACTATCAATGTGCTGTTTCTGTGTGTTAAGTGATGGTTCATTAAAGAAGGTTTTTTTGTTGCGGAACATATCACCTTCAGGTGTGCAACACTGCATTGTCCATTCATATGCTTAACATCTCCACGGTCACATAATAGCCCGATAGGCGTTGTGTACGCAATCAACTGTGGCCTCGCGGGCACAACTAGGATCCAGCTGTTTGGTGTATTGATGTGTGTTGGGTGTTGTGGCTACATCCCTATTCAGATACTTTGTGGGTCACATTCCGCAGTTAATTGGTGGTGGTGATAGGCAGTTGCACGGTGGTGAAAAGAAGAGTTTCGTTCATGGTTTCATGGTCGGGATGGAGTTGGCTACGGTGGCAGGGCATGATGTTGTCGGTAGTCACGACGTGGGTAGTGATGAAGCCTGTTTTTGTGGACGACGTTACCTCCTGCGGGGCTATTTGGTTTTTATATTGTAGCACCTTTTTGTCCACTTTGTGTGGGTGTTATGCTTTTGTGTGAGCTGGCTATGTTGTTTACGTTGGCTAGGTGTGGTGACACAATGTCATACTAACATCGCCCAGAGCTACATGCTTATGACTGCTTTCCCCTGATGTTATTAATATATGTGCGGAAACGGTTATTAATGCAAACCACCGAACAGGTGTGCCCTGATGTATAACCCTTATCACGTAGCCTATGAGCATGGCTGTGTGGTCAGTGAGGGGGACCTGCGTGACTGTTGTGGGTGGGGCTAGGTCCAGGGAGGCGGTCATATCGATTGATAGAAGCTGATATTGTGAAGAAAGGTGGGCCTAGCGATCAGTGCATTTTTTGCATATGTACACCGCATAGGCTAAAGGTGTATGGGACGTCAGATCATACAAAGGTGGGTTACACGTGAGGCTCAAGTGGTCACGCTGGCATGTGTGTGTGTATATTCAGTTTTAGAGGTTTGTTCCCTATTAGAGGGTAGCATGACATGTGTATGCCGATGCTATCTCAACATATGCCTACAAATTGCTGGATGTGTCCAATCAGACACTCTGGGATTTGTATGCCGAGGGATTTGGTAATGGGCTGTTATTGTTAGCTGACGTTTGAACATAGGATGTTTGGACATGTTCCTGCAGGACAGAGGTTAATAGTACGCAGCGTATAGAAGAATGTACCGGTGCCCGTGATAAATCGGTGGCTTGACAGCATGTTAGCAGGTATCGTGGGACCTGTGTCTTTTTTGGGGAGTACAGCTAGGTACGTATGAATCCTAGATTGGCTTCAATGTTGGATACCCGGATAGTCCTGTGATGTCTGCTGCTTCGGAGCAAAACCCAGCTTATGACGTATGGCATAAAAAAAAAATCTTACAAGGCTGTGGATATGTGTAGGGCATGAGAAGCACAGTCTTCACATCAGCAAGAACGCTTAGCGGACCTTGCAGAGGGATGTTACTGTCCACATACAGCACATAGCACCTCGATATGAAGCACGTTATTTGGTTATGGTGCACATATAGGAGCCACTCCATTGGTTGACATTCGCGACTCCTCGACAACAGTGGGATGACATGCCGGGTGCCATTATTGTCAGAGTGCACTAGGCAGACATGGGGTTGGTGTTTTTGGTTTTAAGCAGACGTGGCTTCGCTGCACATTCGCGCATCTATTTGAGCGCCGCTATCATCAGCACTACATGGCTGTCAATAATATTTGGGGTGTGCGAGGTACACTGCTAGGATATGTCTTTGGGGCCAATGGATACAGGTAGGTGTTAACTGTGCTAGGATCATTTCCATGTGTTTAGCAGCAATGTACAGTGGGGAGTTAACATAGAACAGTGGAAGGTGGCAGTACACACAGGAGAGGGGGGATATTGTTGGCAACAACCATGGGGGAGACAGCCTGATATTGTTGACCTTTCTTGGATGGGCCATAGATCATGGGGGAGCAACACCTATCTTGACCAGGTGTGTACAACAACAGAGTGGTAAGGGAGATTGACAGGCGGGATTGTGGGTTACATTTATATAGCCAGCACGGACACTTCCGTGCTGCCTCTCCTCGGCGCATGTCACAGTTCCTTAGCAGCAGATGTGATATAGTGCACAGTATCCAGTCGCTATTAGGTCATGTTTGTGTGGTGTGACAGTGCCTTGGGGGACAGAGAGGTGCAGTGTGTGTTTTCACACGCTTGGACATGAAATATGTTTGTATTTCTCTTGTGTTTTCCGCACTGCACAGGACATACTTTGTGAGGAAGGCTGTTTCTGTGGTGCAGTGGCCACCTGACTGGACAGCAGGGCCACGATGCTGGCGGTGGTCCGGGGTAGTTGGATCTACAGGCTAGCACATTTGCTGGCCTGCATTCATGGGCGCCAACATGTGCGTCATGTGGTCTGGTGTTCATACTGTGGCAGTATGTTGTGGTGGTTTTATTTCCTTAGGGCTTCTCCCTTACCCATATTATAGCTATGCTGTTGTCAGACATACTCTCCTATGTGTTTGTGTACAGTCAGTATATCTTCTGCAAACACTGTTTGATGGTCATTTGTAGCGAACATAGCTACGTCATGTGTATGTGTTTTCCGTCTGATTACCGGAAAATTACTGCTTGCTCTGCCAAAGTCCGTCCAAGCAGCTGTCTATCGTCAGGCCATCGAGCGCAGCCCCGGGGTATCAGGGCAGGTCATCTGGCGTGCCTTTATAGTCTGCACAATTTGGCCAGTTGTGCACATACATATGGCCATGTATCACAGCTGTCCCGCAGAAACCGCGTAGCGCATACTGTGTGGGTGCATGTTGTATGCGTTGACTGTGGTTCTGATCGCAATGTGTCCAGGATCATGGCTACATTATCATGTGGTTCTGTGAGGGGTGGCAGCACGGCTGGGGGGCAGTGGGTGACTGTGCTACGCGGTCTACCGTAGTGCTGTTTACATGTGTCACATTTCTTCAACATGTGTGGTTGTGGGCGTTGTGAGCATAACTGTGTATTGTGTTTCTGAGGGAGCAACTGTTGAGGCATACCTTGTTTTTTATTTCAGGTCTGGGTCGAGCATGATGTGGGACATGGCATCAACCAGTGCACTTTGTACATGAGTGATTCTACGCTGTTTTGGCTGACATTGTCCTTCATCCCTTCACACCTGTGACCTGATGTGGCTTGTGGAGTTCCCGATCAAAGGGATCGATGAATGTATGAGCATCATAATGCACACAGAGGCGTATGTTTGGGACCTTGTTATTTGGGGGTACATGTGGGTCTGTACGCTGTATGATTGGAGGTTTGACTGTTTGTCCTTCATGTACATGGTTCATGGTGCCTGTCTTATTGCAGCACGATACAGATGCATATAGTGTGTAGCAGTGTGACATGGATATGAGGCACAGCCCATATCCATGTGACGAACCCCATTCTGCATTGCACATTTGAAATCTGGTGTCACCAATATGCTTATTATTTCATGTTTACCTATTATGTTCATGTTTGGGCCTTTTCATCCGCGTTCATACTGTATTTTCACAGGTGCGACTCTTTCTGCAATTTGTGTTGTTTGTACAAGGTAGTCCAACACTGACCCATAAAAACGTATCCTCTCCTCTGATCACAGCGACAGAAAGGGCATCCCGGACACATTTCGTTTGTCTACAGTGCAATCTGGCGTTGCCATCACACATACCTTTTGGGGAACAGACCACCATCCGGAATTGTTTATTACTGGGGAATGGTGTCTGCATTGGGATGTTTGACTTCATGCGACGTGGAACACATGCCTGTGATGGACAGTATTCGCTTTGGACGCTTGCCTGCTATTGGCCATGACGGACCTGTACAGGGTTAGCACGCTACACTGTTTCTTATTTTCTTCTTCTTCTTCTTCTGGCGCATTCTGGGGCTGGGGAGTCGGGCTTGCGCATTGCAGGGGATCAGCAGGAAGGAACTTTCACCGGACTGTTGACCCCCCCCCGCATATATCTTGGAAATGTGACACTTGGCTATGCAAGTCGCCAGGGTATTTCATGGAGTTACGTTTGACTCTCACCTGTTGGATTATCAGATATCATCCTTGCTTTTTGGACGGGGCTGGGTGTAAGCAGGGACTGACCATTGTCAGTGTATGTTTGTACATTGCCTCCCCAGTTGTGTTATTAAACATGTTGGTGGGTTTGGCCGTAATTGTGTGTGACTTGGCACCTCAGGATATCCTGTCCATCTGTTAGTTTGCAAGAACGAGCAGGCATTACAGCCATGTTAGTGGCATGGGGTGTGACGATGGAGGCGGTCCATATTATCTATGTCCCACGCTGGTCCACTCGGCACCCTGAACATGGTACCGTTTTTTCTTTGGGGGAGGGGGGGGGGGGGGGGGGTTTTCTCTAGACACACAAACCCTTTCATGCCCAACAACATCATTGATTGATGTTTTGCAATGGGGCAAGGGTGTTTAGCATGTATGAGTGGCACTCACAGTTATCCTGTTGGTATACGGATGGTGCTTGTGGTTCTGTGACGCTTTTATGTTTGTGAAACGCACAGCAATGTGGACCTATGGCTTTTTTGTTGTAGGTTTTCAGCTGTAGGATGTGTGGCCATGCATGTCGCATCTTAAACATAGCTGGTCATTGTGTTTGGCTTATACTGGCTACTAGCACGTGACTAGGCTCATGGCATGTATGTACACAGGCCTTACATATTGGCACATCTGTAGCGGCTCCTGTTTAATGTATCCGCTCTGGTACTATGGACACTCTCATTGCGCCCATTATATTTGGTGTGTGGCAGTGTGGGGTCGTCCATTGCCGCCTCCTTCAATTGTGGGGCATTCGCATGTACCGTGTTATATGTGTCTGCACACACTGGTCTAACCAACAAACACTGAGATGGGCACCTCCTGCATGGTGTTATCTGGCTGGAGCTTTCTGGCAGGTTGTTTTGTTTGTATGTCAGCATCTGTTTTCATGTGCCTCTGGCAACCTGTTGAGCATATGTCTCATTGTGCTGCGATGATTGAGTTGCCTTGTGATATGACCTTATTCACCATGCTTTATCGACATTATCGTAGACTTCCTAATTGTATTACAAGCATTTATCGCATGTCAGTATCCTAGAGAGGACAAATCGTGCACCTTTACAGTTCTTTAGCAGAATAGGAGTTATTTATGCAACACGTATGTGACTATAGGCAAAAAACGCACAATATTGATGTTTTGCCACTTCTGTAGCCGGGCGGCTCCTGTGTCTGGGGCTAGTACATGTTGGGGTATGCTATGATTATCGCGATGACGCGGACGAGCTTTGAGTGCGTGATCCGTGTATTAGGGCATGGGGGTCCTCAAATCCACAAAAGGCAAATAAGCATGCTTGGTCGCGGTCTTACGGTTATTCCAATGCACTCTGCATGACTATGAGTTCGCGTACGGATGGTCAGATGGCATATTAGTACGGGATGGCAGCCGCAGGTGGGGGGTGGGGACCTGATTCGGCCAGTGCAGAGTGGCATAAGGCAGTGCACCTTTTTTCTAAGTTTAGTTGGCAACTATTGATCGCTCACCACTCGTGCCCATTAGCACCGTCATTTATGAGCTCAATGAAGTTAGTACCCTTTCTGTGGGATGATAGGGTTGGTGGCCACTGCTAATGTTGTGTGTCTGTCATTCTCACAGGCGGCAGGGCTGCACTTCAGCCCTTGAATATTATGATAACACGGTCTGACAGTGTCCTGTGAGGGGTGAGCCGGCAAAATAAAGATATGTTATTTGACACACAGGTCTGTCTCTTTGCTCCTTGATCATGGTGACACACATGCAATGGCCATGTGTGCCTTCTGAGTCCGGATTCCCTAACCTGACTCCCTGTGACCGTGAAACTCCAGGGTGTTTCTGGTCAATGTCAGTTTTCCTGGTTCATTTGTCCACGTAATGGGTGGGTTAACGTTGACATGCCCAAGGCCACAAGGAGTGCTAGTGTGAATCGCGGGCCCTGGTTACTTGATGTCCACAACAGGTTTTATCCGCACCAGTAGAGGCTACTTCCTCCACATCTTTTGAGCACCATGTGCGACTTCTATAGACTGGTTGTCTGGTCCTTGTCCATGGCCCGACCTGGTGCTCACATCCTTGTAGAGTGAACAGGTGTGTATATGTCAGCGCCATTTGCAACATCAGTTGGGTTTTGACAGGTTGCCCGACATAGTACGCCTCCCTTTGGAACTATTTGTTTCTGGCCTTGTGCTCAGTGTGCTGTTTGTGGTAGTGTCGTTAGAGGCCATGTGGTTTTAACAATCAGTAGTGTGGCAGGTTTGATTCGCTCCATCCTGTGGTTGTTTCTGTTTGTTTTTCTGTTGTGCTACCTTGGACTGTCATTTGGTACGCAGCAAGGTTCATCAACTCTACCACCAGCAGACCCTTCCCTCTCTTCACTGTACCGCACAGGTTGTTCGACTCTGTGCTGTTTATGCCATCAGATGTTATCAGTCACATATGTCCTCTTTCTTTATGGTGTTTTACATGGCAGTGCCACCATGGGGGTTTGGCTGTGGTTCAGACTGGTGTGTGGTACACTCTGTTTTTCATGTTGTGTCTCTCTCTCCGCTCACTGTCCTGTCCAGATTGGTACGCCACTCTTCCAGCGGAGCATCCTCTGATGCCACTCAGGATTTGGTTTCTTCCTCTTGCGCATGCTGTAAATGTCACTGCATAACATTTCATTGTGTGTGTGTGCATGTGATCCCCTGGTCTTCGGCACATACAGGACTAGGTTCTGAATCCTGTACTCAGATGACCTTCATGTCCATTTTGAGTCATGATAACTGGTTGGGGGTTTGCCTGTCCTGGCAGCCAGCACAGTGCGTCTTGTGTTGGGATGGGGCTTCAGTATTTCTGTATAGCAGCCACATGCTAATGGCTCCTGTATTGTTGGTGGTGTGGCCTACGCAGTGTTGGCCTTGGCATTTGTGGTGGTGGTCATAGGTTTGATTCCTCTCTGTTCTCTTTGCTATGTGTATGCTTGTCCTGCACTAGGTGGTTTCTGAATTTTGTCATGACAGTCATATATGTAGCTAGGGACGATTGTTGATGCTGCGAGAACATTGGTACCCTCATCTTGTAGATGGGAATACTACCTTCGGGCATCCTCAATGTCTCCCTAGCTTTTTGGCGCATCGTAGCCTGACGGGCAATGCTCTAGACCAAGCAATACCATGTCCTGGCACTCCTACAACATTCCTTGTCCTGCATTTCATCTCTCCCTGGTTGCCTCTCGTGTGGTGGGCGTCTGCATAACACTGCTACTAACTAACGCACTGTTCATTCCTGACATTTCATCTATCCGGCCATTTCAGCCTCCTTCGCTGCACACATCTTCCCATCCCGTTTGTCAAAACATGACATTTATAGGCGATGGTCCATTACATTCACATCTGTGGAGATAGCTAGCAAGTATGGCCGCCGATCACCATAACGCATAACAGTTCACGAGCACATATTTCACAGACGCACCAGCTTGTCTCACTTCTTACTAGCATCCTTGCTAAATTGTGAGAATAGTTTGGGTATGTGATCTTGTCACCAATCATATATTCCATGTACATAGTTTTATCGCCATGTTATTCTGTAATATGTTCTGGTATACATATGTAACAACAACCATCCTGTTGTTGCAGGTCTTTCTTTTGTTCTCTGTAAACGCACGCTTCCTACCACAATAGTGACATGGTACATAAATTAAACATAACTAGACTAATCCTGGATATATATGTGTGTCCATTTCTCTAGGCAGCCACATGGCCTGGGGCTGAGTTGTGTAGTACAGGGCCCTTTGATCTACATCCTCTATTACCTCTGACATTGTCTTTTCCCTTTCAGCTCTGTGCAGTGTTGGGGTTACATGTGGCGTTTTGCATCATACCTCTTGTTGCCAACCTCTACATTGTGGGATGTTACTGCTCCTAGCAATGTTTTTGGTTCACCTATACATCCTTGTGGCATCTTATGTCCACACCTTCGTTCACAGGCAGCTTATTGGAGGACCAACTTTTTCTTATGGTGCCCTGGGATGGTGCCCGCCCTTTCCACCTGGCCGCTGCAACAACCTGGTACCATTATAACTCGCCTTTGCTGACTATTGGCTTTTTTCTGCATATTCGTTCTGTTGCAACCGTTGGAGGGCGTGTCATAAATGTATGGCCCTAGGGCATGCTTCCTTTTAGATGAATACACAGTATGGCTGTTCCAGTTGCATGCAGGGCATAACATCCCGACTCCTCAATAGCCCAACCTTATTCCTGCTTGATGTTAACCCATGACCCCCCCCTGCACCCATTTCAGTCAATCCTCCTGACCATACTTGTGGACATGGCAACCTGCTGTTCCTTCCTTGCTACTGTGTGCTACCACCTTATCCGTTTTAGGATTTCCATGCGTTACAATGGCACTGAGCCTGCTGCCAGGCTACATAACAGGGCTCGTACCTTGCCCTGACCTCCAATACGGCACGCTCTATAGAAAGTGGACTGCGCATATTAGGCCAAAACATCTGTATGGTGTCCTTGGTGGATCAGTGCAATTTATAATGTAGCCCTCTAGGGTACCTCTTGTAGGGCACCTTATGCTAGCCACTGCGTTGATCTTACAGTGGCTTTGAGAGTGTCATTTGCTAACAGCTAGTCACCTCCAATAAAAGCTTAACATGCCTCCTTTCAGCTATCATTCATCATGACAGTATAATGGCTCAGCAAAGCCTTACTCATTGGACACTGTGGGGA